>JAKWJA010002491.1:48954839-49554839 GCA_027704765.1 Solanum habrochaites | reverse complement strand
ATAGTGTTAAGAGCTAATAAATTATTTTTTACTCTTTTCAAAATTATACAAATCCCTTAAAATTTATAGAATTTGACTACATTACTAAACATTCGAATACATCACTAAACATTCGAATACATCACTAGAGCCATGTATCTAAGAGGCAAGGGTATATCAAAGACGAAATAGGACAATACATAGGAGAGAGATGTATTCGACAGAGGGGGGGATAGGGATATATCAGAGAGTGGATAGGACAATGTATAGGGGAGGAATATATACGAAACATGTAAAATGTATCCGAGAGGGGGGAAAGGGATGTACAAAGAAGGAACAAAACAATACATAGGAGAGAGATGTATCCGAGAGCGGTATAGTGATGTATCAGCTAGAGGGAAGTGATGTATCCAAGAAGGAATTTTAAAAAAAAAGTGAAAATTTTTAGAGATTATAATAAAACAAGATGTGTATTCAGCTAATTTTTCTTTTTGTAATGACCTCTCTCCTTACTATCAAGTGACTTTCAATTTCTCTCGTCAAAGACTCTCTACTGCGTTGATATTCAAGGAATCCGACATTAGTAATATACAAGAAAGACCTGCTCTATATCTCCGAGACTCCGTGGTTTTTTTTTTTAATCGCGCTTTTCATTCTACTAATATAATGACTAAAATTAATAAGATTAAAGAGTATTTATAATAAATATGGAAGTAATTAATCATCTTAATTAAATATGAAGATGATCTCAACCATTAATTTAAATTTAGGACATCTATGTGTCTTTATCAAGACTTAAATCAAAGGTTTCGTCTATATGGGTGCATAATTACAAAAATGTAATCTTAAATATAATTTATCGATTTAATTTAACTTTTTGGTTCTTTCATTTGACCATAAAATTTTTTAAAAATTATGGTCCAAAAAATCATTATAGTAACTACTAATTTTATATTTTAATAGTATGTGTCTTGGATTTAATTATATAAAAATTTTATAGTGCTAATTTTTTTTAGGAATTTTCTATGTAACATACTTGAAAATTTTTGAAAGATTAAAGGGAAAAAAACAAAAGCAAAATTAGTTGAAACGTCAAAACATAACTGATAACTATTTGGAGAAGTGCTACTCAAAAAGGCAAATGCACTCAATCATCATTGTTTTATTATATGATACTTTAAACATGGATTCATATATATATTTAAATATTCTTTAAAAAAATATGACACTATTATATAAAATCTAGAATATGAAACATGAATTAACGTGAACCCACAACACCCCTCTAAATACACCTCTATCTTTCATCCAATAAGAACTTGAGATAAATGAAGAGAAATGAAATGATCATGATTCAGGAGTCGAATTCATTTAGTTTAACTTCCCTTTTTTTTTAAATCATAATTGATTTATATTTTTCTTGCTAAAGATCAAAAAAGTGTTTGAAAAAATAAAAAAGTCATTTAAGTTTAACTTTTTATTCTTTCACTAATTTTTTTTCAAATCAAAATACAGAGTGACTCTAAATCAATGATGTGACGTATATTTACATAGAAAAAGATGCATATAGTATTGTCGCAGAGGCAGATTCTGGATCAAGAGTTTGGGAGTCCTTAATCGATTTTATTTGGAGTTCATACGTTAATATATATATAAAATTTATAGAAAAATCAATAAATTATTCGAATTTATGAACCCTACCTAACTCGCTTTAGAGCATCGGTAGATAAAAATAACATTATGATTTTGACTTGTTACCAAACACGTGAGACAAAAAAATATTAATATTAACTTTTTTTAGTATACAATCAACTACAACTGGATAAGGTATGAGATGAAATACACACTAATAATGGTACTAATATGCTAAAAAAATATATATTATAATACACCTTGTGATGGAATAAGAAGCTTTTACATTTTTAATTCTCATTTCTTATGTACAGTTCATGACGAGAACTTTTGATTTAGATATATCAACCACTTTTATTCTTATAAAAAATATACTATTCAAAAATGATTTTGACATTTAGATTCCATTGGTTGATTCATCCTATCCTTCATTTTTTATTGCTCAATAGTTAGAATATTTTAAAATCAATTAGCATGCACTTCAATACCAAGAAATCAATCTACTTTGTTCCTATCTATTAGTAATAAAACAAAATTGGTGTTTTCCTAGGCGATATTATATTACGATATGGTATTATGAGATAGAATTAGTGTTTAGACATATATTTTATGTTGATTCAATTTTATGATTTCATTTCATCATATGTGATTCTATATTCTCAAAAAACTATGATATGGGAATTTCATATTATGAAAGATATTTTTAATACAAAATTAATCTATGAATTTATATTTTGTTAAAATTACCTCATATTTATATTTACTAATCATTTATTTTATATATAAATAAAATTTATAATGACATCGGTACTTTTTAAAACTTATTATTCTCACCGACATAAAATTTATTATTCTCACCAATATATAGTCACTTTAACTCACATCAATCGATTGTTGAGTAATATTAAAGATTAGTACACTACAATTTATATTCAATTTTTTTATAAATTAAAATTTGATGAATTAAAGTTAGATGAAACAATTACTTAATTGGAGAACAAATAACAATGTAATAATATATTATGCGATTTTATAATTTTTTGTTTATTTGGTAAGATTGGATAAACAATTGAAACTTATGAGATTCTTATGATTATGAGAAAATATACTAACATCAAAATTTCATAATGCATATCCAAATAAAACTTCAATCTCATTTCATAATTTTATATCATAATATCATATCATGATTCCGTATAATAATTACCACATGATCAAACGCGCCCAAATAAACTAACAAATGTAATAATTATAAGATATGGTTGTATATGAAAGAAATTAAATCTCATGACAAAATTGTATTATTGGTATTGATTGAGATTACGTATGCTCCTATTTATAGGAGAGAGTAGCCGCCTAAGTACATACAACCAATATAGGTAAAATGAGAGTTATATTCCATTTATACATAATAATACACTACTTAAAACTTAGAGCATGTTTGATATTTGCCAACTTGCCGTTGAGAGATTAAAAAACACCTATTTCGAGAAAATAACATTTTTATTAAAAAATTAAGTGTTAAAAAAATCAGTAAATTATTTTTAAATGAAAGCAACTACATATTTTTTGTTATTGAAAAGAAGTTAAAAAGATATTGTTTCTTAGTTATAATCTTTAAGACTAGAGTACCCCTGGCATATATACATATTTATTAATATATTTGTTATTAATTAATTAGTATATAACATAAGTTTGGTTTAAATTTTTTTGTTTTGTTTTGTGTTTATATATTATTTTACGTATTATTTTGTAGGATTAGGAAAAGGTAACAACAATGCATTTGCGGAATTAGAAAAAAAAGTATGATTATATTTATTTTTGTGGTGCCTTTTTTTGTATGCGGTGATTTAATTTGTGGAATAATTTTAAAATTTAGTTTACTTGGTATTTTTATTATATTTAAATCATCATGTTACATTAATTTTTAATATTATTTTTTATGAATAACATTAACAAAAATAAAAATGTAATTAAAAATCTTATAATGGATATTTGAAATAATATTTTTCGATAAAATAATCTTAATATTAAAAGTGTATTGATATTTATCTTTTTCATAATTTTAATTATTTATAGCACATTTTAAAAAATATTATTTAAACGCAATTTGCTTATCAACTCTTTTCAAATATATTAGACAAAGGCAAGTTGTTTTTTTCAAAAAACATGTTCTAAAAAACTATTTTTTAAAAAAGTACTTCTAAAAATAATCAAGTTTTAACATCAATGTTAACACATGCTCTAAGAGTCTGCTTGACATTGCTATTCAAAATTGTTTATTTTTAGAATTATTTTTTAGAAATAGTTTTTCAGAAAATTGTGTTTCTTCAAAAACAATTTTTGTTTGGCTAATTTATTTGAAAAATGTTTTTGAAAAGCAAACTGCTTTTGATTGATCTTTTTACTAAAAGCTCTTTTGAAAGTCAAATCACGAAAAATTAAAAATACCAAATACTTTTAATAATATTAATATTACTTTATAGAAAGCAACTATTATAAATATCTACTATAAAATGATTTTATTTTATTAATTTAAATAAACATTTCATATTTTAAAGGGAAATTTTTTATTTTTTAAGAGAAATATATATATTATAGTATATATATATATATAATATATATATATTATAATATAGCTATATATATAATATCTATATATATATTCTTTCTAATCTACAAGCTAATACGGTAAAACATATACATTCGAATATGACATCATAAACCAAATGTAAAATAAAGATAAATTGAAAAATAAAATTTAACAAGAATTATGAAATATGTTAATTAATCAATAAGAGATACATTGAATTTTCAATTTCACACTTATAATTGGTTGGATTCTCAATGAACATTAAAGTGGCAACCTCATTACGGGTACAGAATGCACAACCGGAGAACAATCGCTAATCGCAGACTCCTATTTGCCTTCACTTGCGTCGCACGTCCATCACAAGTAATTTAGCCTCTGAATGTAGTAATCACTCAAACATGGTGTGGAGGCTAACTCGAAGTGTGTGCCCCAAGTCGCAGACAATAGATCTTTTCCACCCGATCCATAATATTAATAATGTTTGTACTTACTCTCTTCCTTCACTATTTTTATTTGTTCATTTTGATGTTTGCACACTTTTAAAAAAATAACTATTGATATGAAATTTAGAAAATACAATCAGAAATTCTCTCTCTCTTCCCCCCCCCCCCCCCCTTTACTTAAAAAATATTTGAATTCTCAATTACACACTTATAGTTTATGGAAGTTGCATTACCCCCTTTGACTATTTTAAAACAAAATCATTTGCTCCTTAAATGTTGAGGTTGCAAAGAAGATGTGTGTCACTCTCCGAGCCTACACCTTGGCTGGGACTGACACTCGAAGATCATTTTTGACCCCAAGCGAACCCTTTGGTCTGACTTTCTTAACTCAGTAAAAGACTTAATCACAAGAGACAACTCAAGAAATAACTAAACATATATACTTAGCCAAAATGGCAACTCAAGTCTTAATCGTTTACTTACTCATTTGAAGTAATATAACTACTGTTGGAGATTCACTAACTGACAACAATCATATGAGCCTAAGTGATGGTACAAATTTTCCCCTCCGTGCCCGATTACCATCTTATAGCCGTGTCATCGTTATATGACCTTACTTAACTTAGTGGATCCACTAGATTAACTTAATTATACTCTAAAAAGTTGATCCTTTATGTTTATGAGAGCGTGGGACGCCAGCTCAAACTTCAGAAGGCCATTTGGGGCGCGCCTGGCTGGTGCGACCAACCCAACCCTGTACCTAGGTGTTTCTCAAGACTTTTTTCTCCTTCGTTTTTTTCAATCTCTAAACCCCTCTAAACTTCGATGATTCTCCTCAAACACTTTAGGATCATTATTACCCCGCCCTACTACTCCAATAGATTTAACTCAAAAATAACTCGAAAAAAACCACGAATCAAATCGACACTAGACATTCAACAACTCAACCATAAATTCGTATCATGTTCTCAAAGCTACACATATTACAGTGTAAATAACTCACCAATAACTTAACTCGAAACCAGTTTGGTGTGTGGTTAACTGACACCAACACCAATGATCTCACTGCCTTTATAGTGACATCCCCGACGAACATTCCACTCACACCGCAGCTTGACTTTCTTTCTTCGGCGAATCCTGACTTCTCTCTACCTTCCTCTTCTTTTTTCTCTCTTCTCTAAGCCCTAGGCGTACTCCTCTTTTTTCAAAACGAACTAAGTAGTTTTTACTCCAATACTTCCTGCTAAAAAAAATAATTAAATTAGGAAAGGAAAAGACAATTTTGCCCTCTCCAAATTCGGATTGGACTTTCCTTAATCCGACAACCTAACTTTTGGAAAGCGTATATCACTCATACAATATTGAAAACTCGCAAACTCGACGGCGTTGGAAAGATTATTCAAAGGGCTTTCCAACTATCTGGAACTACTCCTTACTCATTCTGATCTAAGAGCTATGATCGTTTCAAAATGATCAAAACTTACTTTCCTAACTTAGTCAATATTTCAGATTTTTCTTATTCATTCCACAAATAAATATTTCTAGATTTTAATCTCTTTTCTAGTCATTTCTAGTTGCTAGATGTTACAATGTGGTTCATTCTCTTTAAGAAAGTGAGAGGTAAAAAGATAATTAAAACTTTAACTTTATAAATATTTCTTTTATTTCATATTAATTTTTTATATTTGAAAAATAAATTATGTATGTTTTCCTTTATTCTTATTTATTTTTACTTTTTTTTTAATCTTTGGTATATTCTGTGTTTTCTCTTCAACAGACCAAGTAACACTGGTAGTGACTCAGCTTCAATATCATGTCTCTGTCCTCACTGACTTTTCACCACCAAGCAAACTCTATTATTCAAATCATACACTTTTCACCATAACTTATTTTGCATTAATTTAAAAATTTGTTAGTAACTCAAATTAAAATCAAAATTGAAAGTTAAGAAAGATCGAAACTTTTAGGATTCATTATTGAAAGGAATTGCTCATAAGTACACATCAAATGGACACAACAATTAAGAAAATTATTGGGTTTGTCACCACGCAAGCCTATACCCTAGCGTGGATGACACTCAAGAATCATTAATAGCCCCAAACGAACCTCATTATGGCTGATTACAAGGAGAAGACTAACTCATATATACATAAGATCAACAATATAATAAGTTACATAAGTTTTAAATAAAACGTCTGAAATCAAAAGACTCTCCAAAATTGTCCATCTATGAAGCCTCCATCGTACACAAACGAGCGTCGAGAAAAGATCGATGATTCCTCAAGAGAATTACTATTAGCAACTCATAAAACTGGAGTCGTCCAAAAGTAAGGAAATCTCATTCAAAATCGATGGTTGATTAAGTGTTATCACTCTTGGTTGATTAGGTGCTAGAACATGTATTTGCATCATTAAAAAGTACAGGTCGAATGATATTAGTACATTGAATGTATGAGTATACATACAATATAACTGAATAACAAATAACTCAATGAAAGAATTGCAGTAAATATAGATTTATACTCAACTAAGTGTCAAAAAATAAAGGAGTGAAATTACTAAAACTTAAGAAAAACACTTACTCATCTTTGCACTGAATACATCAAGTGATATAATTAAAAAAAAATACATTTTTAACTCTATCTGAGAGATTCTTTAACCGACAATCATCACTATGAGGTAGGTGATGATACAGTGACTTACCTTCGTTGTCAGAGTCATCATATAGCATGTCGGGGTATATAACTTCTCAACTAAGTGGATCCACTAAGTTATACAGATTCATCTAAAAAGTATGATCTTGTACCCATGTTGGCAAAACATGGTTTATGAGGATTTTTGAGTTGTCTGAACTCATTCCCATGTCAATGCTCAATATTACTGCCAATAGTAGATGTATTCATTCTCAAATTTATAAAAACACTCTTTAACTATCCTATTAAAAGAGGTAGATGTTCTGAAATATCTCCAAACTCATAAACTCAGTTAGAAATCAAAAATTTTCTTTTCTTAGTGTAACATAATGATACATTTTCCCGGAAATTATACTAAAAGTACTTAAAATACTTTTGCTTAATCTTGGTTAAACCACTTTCTCAAAAACCCATCTTTGCTTTGTCAGAAATCAGTTTTTAAAACAAAAATATTTACTTTACAAGAGCCCACAAAAATTATAATATTATATATATATATAAAATATAATAAAATACACACATAAACCAACTTATGATTAAGATTAGAACTCAGATCAGTACCACACTCATATCAAGAATTCTCAAAACTAAGGATATAACCCTAGATTAAACTTTTTCGAATTGAATTGAGATGTAGAGCATAAGGACGAACGTGTGAAACCCAGTTTTTCTCCTCTTGGAACTCGTTCTAGTGATGTGAAGTGCTAAGAAAAACATAAAAGAATATTTAAACATTGTTAAGACCCTTAATAAGGTGAAAAAAGTAAAAATTTAGTCTTAGAATGGATGAGAAAGGTCTGAAATACCCTTCAAAATTCGAGCCGCACCTGATAGAGGACCTGATGGGACGTTAACTTTCAGCGTCAAAACGACAGAAATACTGAAATTTTTCCAAAGTTGACGGCCTGTCACAACTCTCGTCTTGTTGTCAACTTTTCTGTGATATGACAGTCTCTGATAAAACGATCATAACTTTTTAATCCAAACTTGAAATGAGGCAAACTTGGTGGTGTTGGAAAGAGACTCAACGACCTTTAATTTGATAGGTTATGGGCCAACTAATTCATTCTGAGATAGGAAATATAATTGTTTGAAGTTGACCTAAGTAGGAATTTTATGTCAAAACTTAATAGGTAAGGAAACTTTCAACTTAATTTTTGTGGTGGTGTATTTAATGAACCTTCATTTCATCTCCCAAATTCATTTTCAAACAAAAATTGACCTTTATACAAAATAACCCTCTAAGATTTTGAGAATTACCTGATACGACCTTACATGTAAATAAAAAATGATTTGGATGTTAGCTTATAAATTTTAAAGGCATTACAAACACACCCATTAATTTAGAAGACTCAATTATTGAAATTATTGCAAGCATCAATCGAGTTTCTCATGTCAACATTGTTAAATCTAAATCAGTTTCAGTCTCTTTGCCAGTACGGTACATTCATCATAGCAAGTCGGCGTCGTATACTAGTGATTCTCCAAAGAATCGTTCTTTGTTAAATATTATAGCAACCGAAGAAGAAGAAATTCTGGTGACAATTTTTCTTTCACCTCTAGCTTCAAGAGAAAACACTGATTTTCCAATGGTGTTTAAAATTTCAATGAAAATCGAAGAGGATGAGGTAGCCATGGACAGTATCCCCGTTGTCGATCTACAAAAAACCATCAAAGGAAAGAGGAGTTGAAAAACAAAGAGAGAAAAAAAAAAGTAGAATACAGAAAAATAATAATTTTTTTAGAGAAAATGCACAAGCAGTCCTCAATTTTTTGCCCGAAATTTCAGAAACACACTTATACTATACTAAGGTTATATTACCCCTAAACTTATTTTATTACTCTACTCCTTTCTGCCTGCCTATGTGGCACTATCCCACGTAGGCAGAAAAGGGGGTAAAGTAATAAAATAAGTTTTAGTGGTAATATATCCTTCGTATAGTATAATATTTCTTTGAGATTTTCGGTAATATATATATATATATAATATATATATTATATATAATATAAAAATCGCGTGGTATATTGTACCGTAAAGAAATTTAACTGAGTTTTTTAAGTGATATATATTCACTTTTTAAAAAAGCAAATAAGATTTGAAAAATTTAAGTGTATAGTTAAAAATGCGATAATATATATAAATACATTTAAAGGTAAAGATAACCAATGTAGTGATAATCAAAAAAGTGCTCAACTATGTTACAAATTACAACAGTTGGGTGATGCTGAAAGAAAAAGGGTAAAAAGAGATAAATGACTCAAAAAAAAAAATGGTCAAAAGTTGAACAGTTGCAGACATTTCCATTTAACCACCGTTGATCTAAAATGTGTATTTCACTGTCCTCCACCTCCTTTCCTTTCTTCTTTACTCACTTGTTAATGCGCTCCAGAAGGTATGAATTTGCAGATAAAATGACCCCTCATATCCTCCATCTTTTTTCATAATGTTTTCTCTCTTTTTGATAATAATAATAATAATATTTTTACTCTGTGTTGTGTAATGTTTGTTGTAAATGTGAATGATTTTGTTGACAATGTCGCTTTCTCATACCTCACTCTCATGGCGAAAGCGACTTTTCATTTTCATCTTCTCCGTATTTAGTGCAACCATCACTTACTTGCCCCTTTATATTCCTTTCAATTCCTTAAAACTCCTCATCTCATTTCCCTTTCCTTCTAAATTTCTATTTATTGCTGCAAAAGCCTTTGTATTACAGAGTTAGGGTTTCACATATAACTATTCGCCGATTTTGGTTAGTTAACAGATAAGTATTTCTTCGATTTCTCATCCTTTCTCTTTTTTACTCATCGAATTAACATTATCCTGATTCTGAACATACATTCATTAGAATGCTAGATTAGAGATCTTTGTCTTTTTTTTGAAATTTTTGTTACTGATTATAGGGTTTGTGGTATGAGTTGACTCTGCTTAGTTAACAGATTGTGTTTGTGTCTGAAAGTTTGCCTCTCTTTTTGATGTTGATTTATTTTTGTAACTATTCTGAGTATCTTCTCAGACTTTGGTGTGTGACCAAAAAAGTTTTTTTTTTTTTTTTTTTGGTTGGTGATTAATCTACTAACTATTGAAGTGTTTTTTTCTTTTTTTTTCTCTTTCTGTAAAGAGATGGAGTGGCCAAGGAGGGGAAGGGCTTTTTTTTTTTTTGTTTTGTTTTTTATTTTTAACGAATAATAAAACTAGATAATGCTTTTTGGTTTTCAGTTCTTTACCCTTGAACTATTATTTAAAATCAAAATGATTTGGTTGTGCTATTGGTTGATCGTATTTTGCATTAGGAAAGGCTTGCGGCCTTTACTCTCACTCGTTGTTACTTACTCTTGCAATTTGATTCTGAGATATAATGGTGAACTATTACTGACTGGTTGCATATCCTAATTTATTTTTTGTGGGGGGAAGTTGAATGTAAAGCTGTAGATTGAGGTTAGTATATTTATTCCTTGGAATCTCATATATTGTATTTGAGATGTGATTTTGGTGATTACTAAGGCTGTTGAGTTGAAGAAGTTAATTTGTAAAAGTTTTGTGAATTGAGGAATGGTCCAAGAGAGCTTCCTTCAGCCCACTCACGATGAGAAGTGGGTGGTTGAATTAGTAGCTCTGCCTACTACTCATTATTCCACATCAGTAGAAATGATAGGTTTTGGTTGCTTAACCTTGTGATTGAGTGAAAATGATTGCGGAGATAGTTTTCTATCCCTCTCTTTCCTTGCTTGGACTGAAGGGAGCTCCTTTTCCCCATTCTCTTCATTTCCAAAACCTAATTTTTCAACAATAATTCTGTTTAACATATTATGGTGATTTCCAGGATAAGATCTTTCAGTTATCCGGACAAGTTTAAGCACTGAATCAGTCAATAGTTTTCTCTAGCATCTGGTTAGCAGTACATGGATATCCGCTAGAAATCTACTTCGTTGTATATATGATTCCAAGAGTTATGTGTAGCCATTTCGATCACTAGTCTGTTCGTCCTGGTCTCCTAAAACCAACAATCTCTAGCCAACCATACCTCACCTTCTATCTATTCATACGCCAATCTACTCTTCGTCTACCCTCTAATCAACCATCTAACCCCCTAAATCTAATACTAACCAAACTCGTCTACAATTCGTAAGACCGACACCCAACCGCCGTCTACCCTCCATTATACATCTAATTATTAGAATCTCATAATGCTAAATGTTTTTTTTTTCATTGTGTTTATACAGTTATACTGAAACATCTATACTCCTTTGTTGCTGGTGTCAGATAACAACTGTACCGTTATAATAAAGCTATCCAATTTTCCGTGCGTCCTTGCAATATTATTTACACACATGTTCTGTCTAAACTGACGAGGAAATGCAGTACAGATCCACCTACTTACTTGCTATAGGAATCTCCTTTTTTTCTCCACAGAGATATGTTTGATGTCACTCATATCTCTGGCACAGGTTAAGCCTTTTCCAAGAGATGCTTTACATGGCTCTTGCGAACTGTAATTACATACTTGAAATCTGTTTTAGGGGATTAGTATTTAGTATTTACGAATTCATATATTTTCTTTCATTTGCAACACATATATCAGTTGAAGTTTGAAGTAGATGTGTTTCTTGGTTTTAAATATATTTGCATGGCTGTGAAGACAGCAAAACGTGATGAACACCATGTTTTTCTCCCTTTTTCTAGGGCAATGAGGATGACCTCATTGATATACATTGGTTCAATTTTTTATATGGCAAGTAGCTTGTGGCAAGTACAATTTTTATGTTATATTTTTATGCATTAATGAAATGCTTTAGTCCCTTTCCAAACACTTAGTACTATATTAATTTATTTATAAGTAGTTAGGTCATGCTATATACAATGACTGGTACCAATTAATTTTTCCAATTATGGAGGGGGGGACCTCATGGTTTAAATCCTGATTTAGGAAATCAGCTTTAGTTTTGAGATAATTTTCCATCATTATAAAATTTTTATATATAGTGTATTATAAGGTTGTGTCTGGCATTATTTATCTAGGAAGTACCAATAGATTCTGTCTGTAGGGTGGTCCCCTGACCCTTTTACATGCAATCTTCATGCCTTCATTTTTTTTTCATCTACTTTGCTTTGTAAGCATTTTAAAACTTATTCTCTATTATAATATGATGCATTATTGATCCTCCCCTTCCCACAAGCCTAGTTGGTGTTCTTTTAATTAATTTATTTTTACGAGCGTGGTGTTCAGGCTAGCTTTCGCACCTTGACTAAATCCATGTGATGCCTATCACCTCCCAGCAACACCATGTATCTGATTACTAAGATGATGTTTTTTGTGTTGAACCTATTTGCTTATGATTCATATTTCCTTTCGAGGAAGAAATGTGAGGGCACTCTCCACCTTTGGCCTACCACTTCTAACCAGTTGTGAGTTTGATTCACTAGGGCCGGGGAGCAAATATTGAGGCTCTGGGAGGAGTAAAAAGCTGCAGTTAGTGGTGGTATTCATTTGGTTTCTTATGTACTGTTTAATAATGGCATTTCTCATTTGTAACAGAGATTTATTTTTTATTTTTTTTAAAAAAACAAAGATAATAGGTTGCCCAGTAGAATTTTGTGGCTAATGTTGAGAATTAGTATTCCATTGGGTTTGTGCTTCATTTGATTGGTGAAGGTGAAGGTTCAAGTAAAAGGTTGAGTGGTCCCCTTCTCCAACTCTACTCCAACCCCCATGCCCTCACACTGCACTAACTTCAATGCAAAATGAAATCATTTTTCTATACAATATAATAGTGGAGAACTTATATTCTACTTCAACATCTGCATGAAACTGTCGGCCATCATGTGTGCTTTGTTTGGGATCTTCCTTCCCATTATTCCACGGTATATGTTGCTTGGACTCTTAAAAAATATCAATGGTGCTCGTCATATTTCTTAAAGTTACTGCTTTTCTTTTTTTATGAATTCGTCATGGATTTGTCATAGCTTATGGTTACTGATGAAGGATTCTATGAAAATAACATGTTACATATTAGCTTGTTTGGTGTGTGTACTGATAATATTTTTATATATGTTTGGTTGTCACATTTTAAAACAAGTTATCGACTGGGACTGTCTTGCTGAAGTTGAAATGTTGAAATGGCTTAATCTAGCGATTTCCAGAGATTTTGATCTGTTATCTTTCTCTGTTTCTTTTTTTGTTTTCCACCTGCTGTCTGGTTACTAAGAAGAAGACTCGAATATGAGATTTCTGATAAAGATGAAGGATGAAAGAATACTTAATATTCTGTTTGTAACACAATATTAAGAAGCCCTTACTGCTACAATTTGTTAATAGTTAGTCATGGAAGAGAGTTCGAAACTCTTGAGATAGGCTCCAAGAGGATACTATTTTTTCAAAGAATAGACTTATCAATGCAAGATAATGAAGAATGTCTTGCACCCAAATTTGTACTTAATGGTCAATGAAGTGAAAAAATAGTTCAAATGTTAGTAGAAATAAAAATTATTGTTAGGTGATATTTTTTTTTATGTGACCTATGTTTATTTTAATGTGAGGTAGTAGGTGTTAGAGCAAATTTATTTAGGTACAACATAATTAACTTAAATATAAGGAAAAAAGAACGAGTGCATCCCTTGTGAAATTTTTTTTGAGAAAATGTTGGTAATAGCTAGCCACTTTGGAAGGTGGTAAGAAATAAATTTCTAATTCGTGGTACATTGATTTTCTTATTCTTGTGTTGTTAGGTACAAAAAGAGTAAAATTAGGCTTAAGCTCATTTGTGTTGTACTTGAAAAAGAAGTGTGTTCTTTGCAGACACTATGGCCCAGTGGGATTAGGAAACTTTTGGAAAAGCACTCCATGACTAATGTTTGATAACAAGAGAGTTGCTTGGATGGTAAGTATTTTTCGCTTTCAATTGTAAAGTTATGAATATGAGTCATCAAAGAAGCAAAATGATTGAGTTTCTAAAGTTGTGAATCTGAGTCATCAAGGAAGCAAAATGATTGATTTCCTAAAAAATGAAATTTTGATCATCTCATCTAAAAGCAAGGTTAAACTCGGCGATGAGATTCGATCTCACAATCTTTATTGTTATCGTGATCATGTTATCTAAAAATTAAGTTGTTAAAGAGAGCATATTATTATTATTTAATTATATTCTCAAATTCGTATAATAACCCTTTCTTTATCTTAAGTTTTACTTGATATTTTTTTTTGAATTGTTCTTTTGTTTTTTTGCCAGAAATTTTTTAGCCATAATAGCACATTCACACTATAAACAGGTTTACTTTTTGACATTCTTATTCTTATTTAAATTTAGATTTATTAATTATTTTTTAATATATGAAAAGTTCCCCATACATGGGAATAGACTTGTTCTAGATTCTCATAATTTTCATTAATACATGTTAATTTCAGTTTCTTTTTAAAAAGGCTACAAAAATGATAGCCGAAAATTTCTTTTCTTTCTCTACTTTCCGAATTCCAACATAAATTTTAAGAAACACAAATTTGAAATTTGCAATTAAAGAAATAAAATTTAATAAATGGCAATACCACAGTAAAATATTAAATTTAAATAATTTATGCTCACAGACAATCAAAAAATTCTAGATTCATAAAATAACTTGACAAGTAAACTTAGAATCAAAAAGTGCATATATAATGCCATTTATTGAATACTACTACGACTAATCAATAAGTGTATTCTCAATTGATGATTTAGATATAATATATTTTTGTTAAAGAAAGGTGCTCACATCTATTTCGAATGTTACACCTATAACTTTGATATAGCTAAAATCTTAGCTGACGGAAATGAAAAAAAATTGTCAAAATTATTTTTGTGATAAATTAAAATATACAAGGTATATTTGACCCTTCTCGCAAGATTTTGAGGTATGCCTTGAAGAGCACGATCATTTTTTCGCTTACGGAGAGGGAAAAGCTTAGTACCTATTTTTACCAAAATTAAAATATAAAAGAGTATATTTTACCCTTCTCCGTAAATATTTTTAAGGTATATTTGATTCCTCGTCATACATGAATTTTTGTCCTGTCTTATCTTCTTTAATTCAATGACGAAGTTGATTACTATTTTCTATCCAATTTGATTTCATATCTAGTATAATGCATCCACTTTTTTTTATATTACAAAAATAAAATTCATTTAACCGAAAAAATAATTTTAGTTTGTTTTTTTTTAAAAAAATAACTTATTTTTTATTTTGTTCACTATTTCTTTTATTTCTCATGGTTTTCCTACACTAAAGAATGAAAGGACGGAAATTAATAGGACAACAAATGTAAATAATGATAAACAAATAAATTCACGCGGGAGATATAATTAAGACCCAAATTAACCATGAATAAAAAACTTCAAAATTAAATTCACGTGAAAAAAACTATCTATTTACCGCTATATGAATTTTTTGGTAAATACTAAAATAATTAATTAAAATTCAAATTTAAACTTTCGTTAGTCAAAAGAGGATGTATGAGTTATTTAATTTGCACATGTAATAGTAAAAGTGTATGTGACCTTTTTTTTACAGAATATATATTAGTATAACTTGCATAAATCACATAGTGTAAGGAGTAAATTACATCTTATTCCTACTTTTATTCTAATTACAGTATTCCCTTAAATGTAGAATCCTCGGATACATAAGCACCATTCGGATACAATATAATCTATACAGTCAAATCTTTCGATGCCTAACACGGGAAAAAAATCTTTCTATTCTGCTGCACTTAAAATGGAAAAAAAACACGTAACATTAAATATCAAATTCAATAAATTACACAATAACTTTATTGTCACTGTTAATCAATCTCTCCCAAAGCAAAACAACTTCAAAAATTCAAACTTTAAAATTCTTCTCCCAAATTGTCAAAAATCTTTTCAATTTCGATTCAAAATTATTTAAAAATTGAGTTGATACATCATAAATATCTCAATTTCACTGGGAGATAAAAAATCTACGAAAGAGAGATGAGTTGAATCAATCATTGTAGCTTGGAGATTGTTGAGTTGAGAAAAACCTGAAGATCCGATACATTACAGAGACAAGTGTTGTTTTATTCCTATATAATTATTTGAAGATATTGTCAAAAAAAATTTGAGATTCAAAATTCTTGTCTCAGTTTATTGAAAATCCTTTTAGTTTTGGATTATTCTTGTTCTTTTCTAGGCAAAATTATGGTGAAATTTTGAGTAAAATATTTTTGTTTTACAAACCTTAGAGATTTGGGTATTTTGCTCTTAACCAAAAAATATAATGGAGGGATAATTCTGGACTTAATGATGAAAAAGCTAGTGGAGTATGTTATAAAATTAATTAGCTATATTTTAGTTGCAAATGGTTTTCCAATGAATTTGAGTTTTGATTTTATTGGAGGATGTTTTTGCAGATTGATTTGGTTGCAAGTTATTATGATGCCGATGATAATGTGAAATTTGATTTGCCTATGTCATGTTGTCAAGTAGTATTTTGGAATATGGTAGACAAATGGCTGCTAGTGGCGAACTTAGTCATGCTATGAATGTTGTTAAGTGGGATACTGACTATCTACTCAAATTCATTTCGTAACTTGTGTTCTTTACGGAGAGATGTTATGTAATTGATTTTTTTTATTTGTGATCTTGATATGTTGTATAATTGATTTTTTTGTGAATAGTCGTACGAGTGGTTATTATAATGTAATTACTCGTTGATTTTAGATCGATACATTAATGTATGTTAGTTATTAAGTAACAAAAACAATTTAGTTGTCAAAAGAACGGATATTTAGTAGTAATTTGTATTAATGTATCATGAGCATTGATGTATATCAAATATGTGTGATACATATTAGTCATTAATATGTATCTGTATTGGTTGTTAATTTGAAATTTTTACTTCTTCCAGAGATGGTATAAAATTACATCAATGTGTTGCACAATGAATCATAAAAATTAAAATATAAGAGTTAATAAGATAAAATATCATAATTTGATACATAATAAAGTAGTCAATATTGTCATTATTTTGTATCGTATACTTATTATTGAAACTGATACATAGTGCTCTAATTATAGAATATCATGGTTTATGTATCAAAATTATTATTGGATAATGTATACATATACATACCCTTCTAGTGCTCTAGTTATAGAATATCATGGTTTATTGTAACAACCTGTTTAGTCGGTTCGAGCAGTAGAATTATTTTGAAAATAACTGACTGGGTCGACGGATCAGGCGACGTAACCGCATGGTCACGCGGACCGTTGAAGGGCCCCCCGTTCCAAAACACTTCAACTTTAAAATGCTGGTACTAGGGCGAGCACTCTCCTGAACCAACTCGCGACGGAGCTGCAGCACTGACCGTCGTAGATACTACGGACCGTCACAAACCTCTTGAGACTAATTTAATTCTCTGAATCTTGTGACTGACCCTTCAGACGGACCTCATAAGACAGACGACGGCCGTCACAGGTCCGGCGTAACCTCGCCTGGTCCAGTAATTCTTCTAAAAGTCTTTAAGGGGTGTTTTGGACCATTCATGACAAACTTCATGATTGAGTGGGGTGAGTTTAAGATAGTAGTTACTGGGGGTAAAAGAGTAACCTTGAAATAAATAAGTGGGTTACTTTTAAATCATCTTTTATAATTGATTTTAATGATAATGGGTAAAAGAAAAAGAATCGGCGGGGAAAATAAAAGAACAGACGAGAGGAGAACGAGCGAGAAAAGGGCGAGCGAGAGGAAAGCAAGGCATTGAGAAGTAACTTCTTGATCGCGATTCTTCGGTCGAGTAGGTTATGTTTTATGCTATCTTCATAGTAACTCTAAATATCGATTGTATGTATTGGGTGGTATTGTAAAGTCTCCTATAGTGCTTGGATTGTGGTTTTGTATGTTGTGATTGTGAACTTCATCTTGAATTCTCTCTGTTAAGATTACGCCATCGGCATAACTAAGCCTGTGAAATAAAATTATGAAATAGTGGATCGGGTGTCACGTTCCGACACGTAGTACATTAGGGATCGGTGTCACGTTCGCGACACATAGTATTAAGGGATCGGGTGTCACATTCCGACATGCGTAGCATTAGGTGATCAAAGTGTCACGTTTCGACCGGTAGGAATAATAGATCGGGGTCCCGTTCACACGTAGTATTAAGGGATCGTATGTCACGTTCCGACACGGTAGGATAATGGAGCGAGTGTCACGTTCCGACATCGTAGTATTAGGGGATCGGAGTGTCACGATTCCGACACAACGGTAATATTGGAGGGATGAATCTTGAATTAGTTAATGAACTCAAAAAAACCTATTTCCCAATGAGTATGGTGTGGAGTGCTTGAGTCTTATAGGTGCGCTTGATGTTGTCGCCCTAGGTTTCTTGTACTTGTTGTTGCTACCGTGTAAGTATTGTAGTGGATTGATAATATTATTTGATATATTTGGCTTTCTATTTGAGTTGGCCGATGATACCTACTCCGTATACGTGGTTCCTTGTACTGCCCCCTACTTTATTCCTTCTGTTGTTTTGTGGAGTCGCAAGTGCAGCCATTGACTTCGACTAATCCTCACTCTAGCCAGTCCCTTCCAGCACTTCAGATTTCAGGGTGAGCTATTATTCGCTATCTCGGGCTGGATTCTTCTCTTCACGTCTTGATGTCTTTGAGTTCGGACATGGACCATCTTTCTACTTATTTTAGTCTTAAAATACTCTAGACTTAATAATTTAGGATAGATTGTTCTTGATGTGATGACTTCCCAGATTTTGGGAACAATAAGTATTGATTGTTTTTTAGAAGTTATTTAATTGATTTTCATTAATGGTTTTGAGTCTTTGCATTTTATTTTGTTCCTATGGTTCAAATATTAGTAAATGTTGGGGTTTGGATTTGTTGGTTCGCTCACCTAGGAGAGTAAGTGTGAGTGCCACTCGCGGCTCGTTTTGGGTCGTGACATTTATGTATCAAGAATGAACAAACATGAAATATTATAGTACACATAATTGATTTGAAACTGTCTATATAACCTTTTTAACTTGAATAGAATTGAAGATACATTGTATAACTCGATACATATAAGTTATGCATTAGATAGTGTTTGTGTATCAAGTATATTTATATTGAGTAAGATAAACACTACTCGACAACGCTATCAGAAAATTGTAGATGAAAAGCTAAAAAGAATATTTTTTAAACGATAATCCAAGAGCTAAAAAAGTGATGAAGAAGTAGTTTTATCTCATTTGGAACTAGAAATCGATAAACTAGAGAGAGAATAAATTTGAAATTCAAAAATAAAGTGATAAACACAATTGTTGATCTGTGGAGTGATTTCAAGCGTTAAAATAGGAACAAAAATCTTTGGGTTAGAGGACTGTGAGTTACCTATCTAGAAAAGGAGAGAAGGAAAGGAAAATAGAGATTTTTGTAATATTTCGAAATGATAGGGAATTTTAGAGAATATGAAAAATAAATTTGTGTAGTTAGGTAATTTTTCCTATATATTACCTCTACATCACATAATTATGTGAATTATTACTTATTTAATATTTATTATTATCAATATGAGTTCTATGTAACTTTATGACTTTGCGTTTAAATAAATTTAAAATACACATTTAAATAAGTTTGTAAGTATAAGTTGAAAGTATTTTAATAAAGTCAGGCAAAATTCAAAACACTATATGATAAACATCAAAACATTATAGAAATCATGAAATTTTTATTACTTGTAAGCATCGACCCTAATTAGTTTTGTAAGCATAACTTCACAAAAACATTTTTATAGTTCTAATATATTATTAAATAATTATATTTTCATATAATTAGTTATAGATAAACTTAGTTGGATGTGTTAGTATGTATTCCTTATAGTGAATAAAGTATAAATGTTTAAAATTTGAAATATAGAGAGTGCATTTGAAATTGAGTCATATTACAAAAAAAAATTAATGCATTAATCATATATACATAAAGAAATTGACATTAAATCAAATAAATTATGACTTTTTTGTGCTATTAAAAAATATTTTACATTGACGAAGCTCCAATAGATACATAAAATAAATACTTGATTTAATTTCATTCATAGGATGAATTTAACCAATTTTAGTGTTTAAATATAATTATTATATTCACTATGTTCTTGTTTTTTTATAAGAAGCGCGAAAAAAAATGTCAATAAGGAGAAGTAAAATGACAAAAAAAAAAAGAATTGAAGAAGCAATAAGGCATTGGATCTAGAAAATTCATCTTATCAAAATAATAAATGTTCATACTATTAAAAAATATCATAAAGTTATATTCTGTATGAAAAAAATTATAATAGTTTTTTTCACTATTTTGATTAAATTCTGGACATATTTTTTCGGTCATTGAGCACTTTTCAAAAATATATTAATTAAAGGCTAAGTCTATCTCCCAGTCCACTCCAAAGTTGTCCGCCTAATGCATTGTAGACACCTCAACTAATCCTTGCCATTGAACCGTTATTTGTTCAAAAGTCATTCCTATTAGACCACAATGCTGAATGGACAAAAAACGTGTACTTCACTTCCCTTACTTAAGCGCGTACATTTATTAAAAATAATATATTTTTTTTCTTTTAAGTTAACCCCTACAGTTAATTTTTTTAAAAAAATTAACAAAAAAGAATAAGAACAGTTGTCACTTTTTCTGTCTTCCCTATTTCTATCAACCCCACCACCACCCCACCCCCATACCCCTACATAAGTGGTTATCTTCTTCCCCCACTTCTAATGATTGCAAGAATTCTTATTATCAGTGGTTCTCTTCCCCCACCATTCTAATGGGTTCAGGCCAAATTCTTAGGCATTTTTTCATTTATAATTTGCGAAGGATCTTTCCCCATCTTCGCTAACCTAAAATGAGATGAGTAACAAGTTATAATTAATAAAAAAACATTTTTAGTTATGAAAAAATAATTGGTCGGTTAAAGATGGAACTGTACAGGAAGGGAAGGGGGTCTCCATTACTGGATGAAAGAATGTATGTTTTGTTCCAGTTGAAGGCAGGAAAGTGTGTTAGGTTTTACTTTTGTTTTTTTCTTTTTTTATACTTTAAAATAATTTATTTTTTTACACTTTATAAGATAATTTTAATAATGTTTTTGGATTAAAATAAAACACATGTCATTATGTGAGGGTCAAATGACATTCAGCGGCGAGTGTATTTCCCATTCTCTAATTTTTTGTATATTCGCAAAAATGTTCAAATGGTTCAACTCAGAATGTTGAAATGTTCATAGGTAGTACTTTAGTTGAGGTGTCTAAATGAATAATCGTGACAAGTTTGAGTGGTCGCATATGACTTTGACCTTAATTAAAACTCAAAAGGCGATGTTTGAAATATTGAAACACCTTTTTCTCAAATTATTTAGACTTTTGAATTTCTAACCATGTAATTAAAGTGTATTTAAATTCTCTTTTATACACATTCAATGATTGAAGTAGTCGTATCTTTGTAGCAAAATATAATTACTAATGACTATTGCTTTTTAAATCTGTTAATAATGATTACATAATTAATTATTTTTTTGATTTCGCAATTAATAGAAAAGTAAAATACATATAACTGGACAACAATATCGAAGTTTTTTTGATACAAAAGTTCAAACTATATAACTAATCTCTTTAATTACTCAATGATGATCTTCTGCGTAACAAAAAGTGATAACTAATAACATGAAAAATAAGACGATTATACGAATAGCTAGGAAGATGCTGGGAAAATAGTAACACCGCAATAAGTTGTTAATTATATGATGATCATCTTTAAATTAATTAGCATAAAGCAACATATTCGAGAATCTATTGCAATGACTATTTCTTTCCTTTCCTAATGAAATTTTTATCATTGAGTCGTAAGAATTCAAATAGATACAATGAGAGTGTGTGACTATCAAACAACCACAAGTTATAACATAACTAACCTTCATAACTTATAGCTTTTCATTTTTATAGCATAACAAATCAAATATTTAATGAAATTTATTTTAATTAAAGGCTTTGCACTTTAAATATTTGAATAATCATCCTTTTTTTTCCTTCAGATTCCCACTATGGGCCGTTAGAATATTGCTTCGAATCTAATTGGAAAATCCTACTATGATAAGTTGTCCTTTTTAATTTTAATTTACATTACTAAACACAATTAGTGAAATGCTAGAAAATATTGATCATAGTGCTTTGTGAATTGACTTGTTGTGGATCTAAATTGTTGATTAATGAAAAGCTTTGATGTTATTATTGTTGCCTTAAATTGCATGATTATTGTCTCTCTCTTATGGTGAGAAATTGCTTATTTGCATTTGATTGTTCTGTATCTAAATTGTTATTCATCTTGTATTCCTAATATACTTAAAACAAAACTTTGAAAAATTTTGTAAGACGACAAAGTTTAAGAACATTTTCACAACTAGAAAGTAAATTCTAGTAAGTCGAAACTAGAATCAGAAACGATTAGAAAAAAATATACGAAATAATTTCTTAAAGAAGAAGTGTTGTTAATCTGTGTCTAAAACATCTTATACTCATTCCAACAAACTTTACCGAACCAAAACCGAAGTTTAATGAACCAGTGAAGAACAAAATAATAGAAGAACATAATGAATTCACAAATCTAAAATTTTTAACATATACAAATTGGAAAAACAAAAGAAGATCAAACCCCTGAATGCACACTGTCTTCTTAAGGAATGATTCCCCTTTAGGATCTTGAGGTTTGATTTGGCAATATTTCCTCCAAGACTCTTAGATCTCATCACCATGGATTGATACCTACGAACGCTAGTGATAGCGAGCTACTCAACGGTAGTAAAGTACACTGGTTAACGACCGGTTACTCGTTTTAGGCAGCATATTATTATTTCCTTGAAAAACTGCTGAGTCGACGGACCCACTACGAACCGTCAGGGTCACACGGACCGTCGTGGGGGTCTCGTTCCAAAACCTTAGAATTTTTGGAAATTTGGGTACTGAGAGCGACTCTCTGAACGGCACGACGAAATGGCAGGCACGACGGCCCATCACAGTACTTTTACAAGATCAATCTCTACATCCGTGAGAGCAGCAGGAACGTACCGTCGCATGCGCGACGGGCCGTCACAGGCTGCGTAATTCCCGGCTGGGTCGGATTTTCTGTTAAGTAATTTAAGGGGCGTTTTGTACTATTTCCTGCTAATTATAATAGTGGGTTAATGTAATAAGTCTAATCTTGGGGGTTCAAAAAGGGTAGCCTTGAGTTAATTAGTGTTATTATTGCCATCTTTTAATACTTTTATTTATATGCTAATTAGTGTAAAAAACGAGGTTTGAATAAAAAAATGAAAGAACCAAAGAGAAGAGAGAGAATCGAACGCGAAAGGGATAACAAAGAGGAAACAAAGCTTTGGGGAATTTGCTTGCTTGATCACAATTCTTCGTGGCGGTAGGTTATGGTTTTTATGGCTATGCATAGTAGCATGGAGGTGAGGTTGATGAGAATTGGGGGGAGTCGGAATGTCGAGAGAAGAAGGGAGGGGGAAGGGGAGGTAGTGAGGAGGGGGGGTCGGCATTGAGTGTGGACGAGCGGTACAGATACGAAGTGGCTGCGAAGAGAGAGTTAAAGTATGATAAGAAGGAGATTAGTAGATGGTGGTATGGTATGATGAGGATCCGAGGGATGTTGTGATCTGGAGGACCTTTTGGATGGTAGTGAGGGAGGGGGTTGGATGAAGTTGGAAGGCTTTAATAGCGAATGATATGTAGTTGGGGATATGGTAAACCCTTCTATATGCTTACTTGTGTGTATGCATGATGAGTTTTATCTATATAATTAGTGATGAAACTACTTAATTAGCTAGTGACTTTTAATCTTGAAAACCTCTTGTTTAATGATTATGATGGCTTAGTATACAGAAGGCTGATGAACTAAAAGAATGATGTTAGGGGATCGGGTGCACGTTCCAGACCAGGGTAGTAATCGAGGATCGGTGCCACGTTCCGTCACCATGATAGATATGGATCGGGTGTCACGTTCCGACACCCAGGATGAATATGGGATCGGGTGTCCCGTTCCGACCACCAGGATAGTATGATGAGGATCGGAGGTTTCACTTTCCAACACAGGATAATTATAATGAGGATCGAGTGTCACGTTCTACACCAGATAGAAATGATCTTAATCTTGAAATATTTAGATACTTAATCTCAGAACCTAGTTCCCAAATGGGTATGGTATGATGCTTGAGTCCTCATGAGTGAACTTGCGTATTTTATTATTTACGATTACAGTACTTGTGGTTGCTACATGTTGGGAGTATTATTAGTTGATTTTTATAATATTATTTATATATATTATTTTCTATTTTGAGTGGCCGATGATACCTACTCTACTCTTGGTTTTGTACTGACCCCTACTTGTACGTTCTTTCCTTTGTATATGTGGAGTGCAGCAAACATACCGTCGTCTTCAATTCAACCGAACACTCTAGCCGTCTTCTTACACCGGATTTCAGGGTGACTACATGCTTCTCGCTGGACCGGATCTTCTTCCTAATTGTCTTGATTCCTTTAAGTTTCTCGGCATGGACTAGCTTTTGTTATTTTAGTCTTAGAATCTCTCTTAGTTATGCATTTGATCATGATTTTCTTTTGGTGAGACTTCCATATGTTGGTAGACTAGATGTTTGTTTTGAGAAGTTATTGAATTGGTTTTCTATGGTTTAAGTCTTCGTCATTACTTTCTGTTGATATTATATTGAAATGTTAGGGTTTAGATTTTGTTGGTTCGCTCACATAGGAGGTAGTGTGAGTGCCAGTCGCAGGCTGCGGCTCGGTAACGGTAGGGGACTCCTTACACTTTTCTTTGAGAGGCTATAGGACTGTAGGAAAATTCCATTCCTTCCTTCTTTCGTGCTATTACTTGAATCCAATTGGTATCTAAAGTGATACAAATTGTATCTAACCATCTCACTCTATTTCGCAGATGTTAAAACTATAGCCACACTGCTCTAAAACCAGCACCGGCAGCCAGGGTGCGTCTGAGCCAGCCACTGGGGTTGTTAGTCGAAGAGGATTAGTGCAAGAGGTCGTGGGAGGACTGTCCCTAGAGGAGAGACGAGCACCTAGCCCCTCTGGTACAGGCGGCGATGGCCTCCCCAACTGAGGAAGTGGTAAGAGAGGGTGAGGATGGGAGAATGAACAGTGCAGAAGGAGGAATTGCCACCCGCCCCAACCTAACCCCAGAGATGATCATCAGGTTCTTTGCTTATCTTAGTGGTTATCTGATCAAGGTCAAACACTCCAGTGTTTCTGGCACCCACCCACTTCGGCTTTCGAGTACAACATCAGCTACATGGCTCCCAACTGATGGCTCCCCGCATGGCTGCCCTCATTGGAGTAGCCACGGTTCCTCGTCTGACCACAGGCTATAATGACAAATTATCAGCATTAAATTTTAGTAAGTTCTTGAAATGTAAACCTCAGTCTTCAGGGTGCCGAATCTGAAGGATGCCCTACGATTTTCTGTTGACCTGTCATTGAGCTACTACACAAGATGGGTATGTATAAACGGTTTTGGTGTTTAGTTTGTGACTTACCAGTTCAAGGGAACGCCAAATGTTGGTGGCGGTCCATTTGAGTGTCCAACCAACCGAGGCAACCACCTATGCTTGGGCATCATTCCTCTAGTTTGTTATGGAGAAGTATATCCCCGTAACTTTGAGGGAATGGAAAAGAATGAGTTCCTGAGCCTAGAGCAGGTAGGATGTCAGTTACTGCATATGAGGCTACGTTCGCGCATTAATCCATGTATGCCACCCCTATGTTTCAGTCCACAAGAGCAGTTCGCCGTTTGTGAGATTGAGGTCAGAATTGCGGATTTTCAGCCTTAGCAGGTAGCGGCTACAGCAAAATCCTTCCAAGAAGTGGTAGACTCGTGATAGAAGTTGGAAGGGGTGAAGCCAGATGATTCACCAGGCATACGCCATCAAAAAGTTTCGAAGGGAGGTGAGTTTAATGGTTCTTACTCTAGAGGACAGGGTTCACAGGATGTTACCGGTCCACCATTCCGTCTTTCACACTACAGACTGTAGTTGGGGGTCCAGCCACAGACGGTCAACCTTCTCTGAGAGACCTATGTTTGACTCCACGGAGTGTTATGGCATGTGGGTAGACACGGGGCATATCAAGAGGTATTGTCCAAACAAGAGCTACATACCTCAAATGATTAGAGGTAGAGGTGTCTGGTAGATGCCGTTATTCTGGAGACGCGGTGTCGAGGAAATGGTGGTCCACCAAAATGGCCGGGTAACGGCAAACTGGAGGCCACTACAGCCCAACATGGTAGGTTGCAACGGGCAACAGGTGTCAGGGCCGTCATTGTTTAGCTTTCCCTGGGCGGTCTGAAGCGGATACACTGAATGTTGTTATCACCAGGTAATCTTTTTGGTTTGTGATTGCTGGCTTCCGTAGATTGATCCTGGATCCACATTTTCAAATGTATCTTCCTCATTGCCTACTGGTCCTTAATTTCATTGTGAATTGCGTGCATCCTATTGTGTTTCTACGTCCTGTGGGTGAGTCGATGATAGTTTAAAAGGTGTATGATCTTGTCTTTGTGACTTTTGTGGGGAGCATACTCACTGTAGACTTTGTTATCCTAGAAATGGTTGACTCGAGTACTTCGGGAATGACTTGGCTTTTCTCTAAATTTTTGGCAATCTTGGATTGGGATGCTACAACGGTGCTTACCAAGCCAGGGCAATCCGTTAGTGTGGGAGGTGACTACACTTCCAATCCGGTTTGTGGTATCGTCTCCTTGCTTCGTGCTAATAGAATGGTTAGTAAGGGTTGTTTAGCTTATTGCGGCACCTCAGGATGATACTACCAGTACTTCAATTGAGTCGGTCTCGTAGTCCGCGAGTTTTAGATGTGGTTTCCTGACCCTTCCTTATGGCACCCAGATAGAGATATTGACTTCTGTTCCATCGCTCTTGAACCAGGTACTGCCCATTTCTATACCCCATTATAGAATGGCTCCCGCTGAGTTAAGAGAGTTGAAAGACCCAACTTCCTAGTTGATAATGAAGGTTTTCTAGAAAGTGCATCCCTTGGGGTGCTCCTGTTTTTGTTGTAAAGAAGAAAGATGGGATTCTTCGGATGTGCATAGATTACCGACAACTAAATAAAGTCCTGTTAAGAACAGATATCCTCTTCCTCGCATTAATGATTTGTTCGATCAGTTAAAAGGTCTTGTGTCTTCTCAAAATTGACTGAGGGTCTGGTTATCATCACTTAACATACGCAGCAGATGTTCCAAAGACTGCTTTTTCGAACTCATGTATGGGCATTATGAATTCATATATTTCTTGGTAATGTCCTTTGACTAACAATGCCCCTGCTGCTTTCATGAGCTTGATGAACGGGATGTTTAGCCATATCTAGATCTCTTCGTTATCGTATTGTTGAGTGATATATGTATACTCACGATAAGAAGGAACATGAGTAGCATTTGAGAATTGTGTTTGGAAATGTTGCGGAGAGAAGGCTTTATGGCCAAATCTCCAAGTGTTAGGTTTTGGCTAGATATCAGTGTCTCTGGGGAACGTGATTCTAAGGTGGCGGGTTGGGGGGGAAAAAGGTGGATCCTTCTAAGATCCGAAGTAGTGAAGAATTGGGGTAAGATCCTACTAATGTGTTAGAATAAGAACTTTGTTGGTTTAGAGCCATTTACTACCGTCGATTTTCAGGGGATTCGCTTCCATTGCTTCCCATTGACGAACTTGACTAAGCAAATGTTCCATTTGGATGTCGGATGAATTTGATGAAAGCTTTCAGAACTCAGACCCTGTCTGACTACCCCACCTATTCCTTACCTTGCCAGTATAGGGTAAGAACTTCATTTTGTATTGTGATGCATCCTATCTCGTTGGGTGGAGTGCTAATGCAAGCGAAGATGTAAATTTTTATATGCTTCGAGACATAAAGTGCATGAAGTACTTATCGAAAAAAAACCTCACGATTTGAAATTGGCGCGGTGGTGTTTGCATTAAAGTCAATGGAGACACTATCTACTATGGGGTTAAGTGGAAAGTCTAACGTATCATCGTACGTAGTTTACATATGTCTTTACTCAGAAAGATTTGATTTGGACATAGGGATGGTGGAACTACTGAAGGATTATGATGTTACCATCCTGATCACCTAGGAAAGGCTAATGTTGTGGCATATGCCTTAAGTAGAAAAGCAGGGAGCAAGGGTATGTTTTAGCCTACTTACAAAGTTTCTAGACGCCCATTTTGGCTAGAAGGTTCGACTCTGCTAATGCCTTCTGAGGTAAGAATGTCACCTGAAAGGGAGGATTTTTGGGCCAGTATGGAGGCGAGATCTTCTGTTTTCTGACCAATCAAGGGAAACAGTTTGCTGATGAGAAACACTAAGGCCGAATTCGGGATATGGTGTTCGAGGAGATGCTAAAGAAGCGATTAATGGATGAGGAAAGGTGTTTTGAAATTAGGGAGGGTCTGTGTACAGCCCCGTGTCGACGATTGATCACACTATTCTTACAGAGGCTATCGTTCCGGATATTCCATAATCCTGTGGCAACCCAATGTACCGTGACCTAATGCAACCTTTGGTGAGTAGAATGAAGCGCGACAAATTGTTGCTTTGTTGCCAATGTCAAAATGTCCAGCAAGTACAGATGAACACCAGAGGCCCGGAGGAACACTCACGTTCAGAGAATGACCATACCTGAATGGGATAGTTGGAGAGGATTGGCAAAGGACTTTTCGTGGTCTGGTCATCCAAGACATGGGCAAGTTTGATTCATTTGGGTAATTATGGACAGATTAACTAAGTCTGCTCCTTTCATTCCGGTTAAGGTGACTTACTGCCAGGAAGTTAGCCAGACTCACATCTCATAAATTGTTCGTTGCATGATTTCCACTTTCTGCATCATATCAGATGAGGTCGCCGTTTCACTTCTCGTTTTGGAAACATTGATGCTGAATCAGGTCTAGGTTGACCTTAGTACTCTGGCCTTTCACCCTCATACCGAGGACATTCCTGAGCGAACGATATCAGTAATTGGAGAGATATGCTCAGAGTGTGATAGAGTTCGGGTCCATTGGGATAACTTCTTACCCTTAGAGGAGTTTTCATACAATAAGAGGCTATCAACTCAGCAGTGTATTGCTCCTCGATCATTGTAGGGGAGGAGATGGAGGTCTCCATTTGTTGGTTTTTGAATGCATTCCGAGGTTAGACCTTGGGTATTGACTTTTTTGAGGGATTCATTAGCGAAGGTGAAATCTATTCAAGAAAACTTTGAGAGCGGCTCAAGTAGGAAAAGGAGTATGCAGATCGAAGGTTAGGGACTTGGGTTCACATGAGTTAGGCAGTCTGCTGAAGGTTCACCATAAGGTGTGAGCGATTTGGTCAAGCGGTAAGGCTTAGTCGAGGTTATTGTCCAGTTGAAGTTTCTTGAAGCGAGTAGGGAGTGCTATGAATTAGCCTGCTCCGGCTGTCAGGATTGCACCGGTATTTCTTTGTCCATGTTTGAAAAGGTACCATGGGATGCAACTACATCATTCGTTGTGGATCCGTTCTTCTTAGTGAGAAACTTTTCTTAGAAGGAGACCTGTTGCCGATTTTAGATAGAGGAAAGTCCCCAAGTTGAGATCGGGGAGATTGCATCCCTTCAGGTGTAATGGAAGACTCGACCATTTTGAAGAATCCCCTTGGAGAAGGAGGCTGATATGCACGAGAAGATCCCACACCTGTTTCAGATTCAGGTACTTCTTTTTCATCTTGTTTTTCTCCGTAAAATCGTTCGAGGGACGACGATGGCGGTCCATTGGTATCTATTGTAACGCACCTGTTTCGTCGTTTTGAGGCAGCAGTTGAGATTTTACTTTCTGAAAACTGGCTGAGTCGACGGACCCCACACGAACCGTCATGGGCACGACGGACCGTCTGGGGGTCTTCGTTCCAAAACACTGTTAAATTTCGAAATTAGTGTATCTGATAGCGACTCCCCCCGCCCCCTGAACATCAAGACAAATTGCATGACGGACCATCGCAGGCACGACGGCCGCGTCACAGTACTTTTACAAATATCAAGTATCTAACTCTGTGACGGAAGGCAGCATGACGGACCATCGCAGGCGCGACGGCCTCACAGTCTGCGTATCCCAGGCTGGGTCGGATTTTCTGTTAAGTAATTTAAGCGTTTTTTGGACTATTTCCTGCTAATTATAAAATATTGGGTTTATTTAATAAGTCTAATTACTTGGGGGTTAAAGAGGTACCCTTGAGTTATTAAGTGGTTATTATTCCATCTTTTATCCGTACATTATTGCTAATTAGGGGTACAAGACGAGGGTTGATCAAAGAAAAATTAGAAGAACAAAAGAGAGAGAGAATCGAACGAAAAGGGGAGAAACAAAGGAAACAAAGCTTTGGGGACATTTCTGCTTGCTTGATCACAATTCTTCGGTGGCGGTAGAAGGAAAGGAGCCACAGCAAGGGGCCGGAAGCAGGGGCGGAAGGGCGAATGCGCAAAGCGAGGCTAAACGGGCGAGAGCAGGGTTAGAAGAAAGAGAGTGGGAGGCTGGGGGAATAAAGTGGAGTAAATGTGGAGAAGTAGGCGTAGGTAAAGGAGGGATCATGTCGAACGAGTGAGTCCTAAAGTTTCATGGTTTTTATGCTATTTCATAGTAAACTCTTAATAGCGAATGATATGTATTGGGTAGTATGGTAAACCCTTCTATATGCTTAATTGTGTGTTAGCATGAGAGTTTATATATATATAATTTTGATGAAACTACATGATGAAGCTATTGAATTTTAATCTTGAAAACCCTTGTTAATGATGATGATGCCTTAGTATAAAAGAAGGCTTGATGAACTAAAGAAGAGGTTAGGGGATCGGGTGTCACGTTCCGACACAAGGGTAGTAATAGAGGATCGGGTGCCACGTTCCGGCACCAGGATAGAATATGGATCGGGTGTCACGTTCCGACACCAGGTATAGAATATGGATCGGGTGTCACGTTCCGACACCAGGATAGTATGATGGGAGGGATGTCACTGTTCCGACACCAGGATAGATATGAGATCGGAGTGTCACGTTCCGACACCAGGATAGAAAATAATGAATCTTGAAATATGTTAAGATACTTAATCTAATGAACCTAGTTCCCAAATGGGTATGGTATTGAGGCTTGAGTCCTCATGAGTGAACTTGGCGTATTTTATTACGATTACAGTACTTGTTTGTTGCTACATGTTGAGTATTATAGTTGATTTATGATATTATTTATATATACTGTTTTCTATTTTGAGTTGGCCGATGATACCTACTCAGTACTTGTGTTTTGTACTGACCCCTACTTTATGTTTCTTTCTTTGTTTTATGTGGAGTGCAGCAACATCCTCGTCTTCAACTCAACCGCAACTCTAGCCAGTCTTCATTACACCGGATTTCAGGGTGAGCTAATGCTTCTAGCTTGGACTGGATCTTCTTCCTCATGTCTTGATGCCTTGAAGTTCCGGCATGGACTAGCTTTTGTTATTTAGCTTCTTAGAATACTCTTAGTTTAGTAATTTGATCATAGATGTTCTTGTGGTGAGACTTCCAGATTTGAGGATAATAGATGTTGAATTTTAGAAGTTATTGAATTGGTTTTTATTAATGAGTTTAAGTCTTCCGCATTACTTTCTGTTGATATTATATTGAAATGTTAGGGTTTAGATTGGTTGGTTCGCTCACATAGGAGGGTAAGTGTGGGTGCCAGTCTCGGCTCGGTTTTGGGTCGTGACACTTGGAATACTAGATTCAGTAGTAGAAGAAAAAGTTCATAAATTCTATTTTTAAAATGAGAGAGGTAATTCCTCAATTTATACAAAACAAAGGATAGTGCGAAAAAGTTATTATTGTACGATACCGGAAATATCACAAACCTTAGAAAAAGTCACAATCTTTCGAAAAGGACGTCATCTTTCATAAAAGTCACAATTTTCCATAAAAGTCACAGGTTTTCATAAAAGCCGCAACTTTTCATAAAAGTCACAATTTTTCATAATAGTCGTAACCTTTCATAAAAGTCACAACTCTTCATAAAAGTCGTACCTCTTCATTTTCCATTCACACCTTTTAAAATTTAACAATCTCCCGCGTGAATGGGGAATGACTCCAAGACAAAGAAACAGACAAGTATGTGTACTTTATAAGAAAGAATTAATTGTGTCTGGATAAGTAGGTTTCCCCTTGGATTTTGAACATATGTCGGATATACTCGTCCAATCGGTGGATGCGAAATCATTGAACCGTCGAGCTTTGGTGTATACCTAGACAATCATATGTCACACAATTAACATTTTACCATTTATGGTTTTTACGGTTGTGTTTGTTCCAGCCATGAACACCTCATGGTTTCATGAGTGTATAGAGAAATGGGTTTTTGACAATCATCTTCTTCGAAAGGGTTTACACTTCACACTTAAATAGGTGATTTCTAACCGTGTTATCGCGTAGATACACTATTTGGTCAACTCTATCAAACTTAGCAAATTATTAAAACCATTAAGCTTTATTAACTCATTAACAAGCCTTAATGTTATATCCTTGTTCATGAGTATTGTCTTCATTATGAGAATGGATTGAGTTGGTTGACAATGTCGAAACGTCATTCACAACTTTATTTTTCTCCTTGAATTTAGCTCGTGGGATCTCCAGTCTGCTAGATAGAGTTACCGCCATGATGACTTATCCTAAGTCGTAAATTCATTCTCTTAGATGATCTTTTAACTTTATATCTAGTTAGGCCTTTTTGTAAGTGGATCCGACACATCATCATCTTACATAGTCAAATTCTGATAATTCCACTAGAGAGTAGTTTTCTAACGGTATCATATTTATGTCCTATATGATAAGACTTTTCGTTATACATCATGCTCCATGCCCTGCCTATTGCATCTTGACTATCAAAGTGTATGCATACTAATGTCAACTGGTTTAGGCCAAAAAAGAATATCTATCAAGAAATTTTGGAGTCTTTAACTTATTCACCGACTTTATCTAGGGCACCTAGCTCAAAGATAATTGTAGAGCTAGCGATACATGCCTCTTTTGAAATATTTCCAAGAGTCTGCTTCTCTACCAAGAGTTAAATACACATCCACTCATGAATTTTACTTCATTTGTCCGGTGATCCAATTTGCATCACTATATATTTACAATACTGCAGGATATTGTTATAATGCAAGGTATAGTTTTAAGTATTTCTTAAATACTCCAAAACTCTTTTTATTGTCATCTAATGAGTTCGATTGAGATCACTTGTGAACCAACTCTGTTCATTAATAACTAATGCTATATCTGATCGCGCACACTCCATGATATACATCATACTTCCCAATACTCTAGCACAATCCAATTGTGAGTCACTTTCACTTTCATTCTTTAGAAATCCAAAGCTCACATTTATTAGAGACTTGACAATATTGAAATTCAAATATTTGAACTAGTCAAGTACTTTTCCAATGCAATGAGACAGTGAAAATGCTTAACATTATGGAGTTCTTATACCTAAGATCGCATCGGAAACTCCAAGATATTTCATTCCAAATTATGTCATTGTTTTGGTGCTTTCTTTAGTCCATAATGTGACTTAACAAGTTCACACATTTTCTTTTATTTACCAGGATTCGGGAAACCCTCAGATTTTTCTATGTAAATTTCTTCCTCCGATTCTCCATTTAAGAGAGTTCTTTTTACATCCACTTGATGAATTTGGAGGTCATATACCATAGCTAACACAATTAACATCCAAATGAATGTAATTCTAGTTACTGAAAGTATTTCGAAAAGATCAAGACCTTGTTTTTATCTAACACCATTAACAAAAAGTCTTGCTTTATATTTGTAAGTAGTTCAATTAACTTTCATTTTCCTTTTGAGGATTCACTTTAAACCCAAAGGTTTATTTCGTGGAAGATGATCAACCAACTTCAAATAGGATTTCTCAAGATTGAACCAATCTTCCTATTGACACCATTTGGCCAAAAGGATGAGTTTACAGAAGACACAAGAACGTTACAAAATGATATTCGAATGAAGTAGATATCTTTTGACATTTACTACGCCTCTGAATATCTTTTTTAAGTACATTCTACTCTTGTTCTTTCCAAGTCGTTTACACCTTTCACTACACTATTCAAGTCTAAGTTTAAAGTCCACAGTCTTTGTCACGCCCCTTTTTTTTTTCTCAATATTTTTTATTTTTATTGTTTTGAAAGAAAAAAGAGTTTTTCCAATTAAAGTGACATTTTGAAAAGGGATAATTATAATTCGGAGTCGCCACTTGAAATTGAGTTTTGGTGTTCCATGTCCCCTTATTTAAATCCCTAATTAAAAAGAAATTTGACTCTATTTTTTATGGGTCTGCGAAATAGAAAATTCAGAATAAGAAATTCTGTTGGACCGAGGGGAAAGGTGTTAGGGGCACCCCTCGAGCCCGTGATTAGACACGGTCCGCTTTATTGACTTTTCGTATGACTTGATTTAATTTTTTTGAATTATTATATTATTTAACTTTTATAATAAAAATATTTTACTTTATTCTCTCATTTATTTTAAATTTATTTGAAACTGTCTTATTTATTTTTATTTTTTTAAAATTAAATTATCTCATTTTTTGTGTGTGTCCAGTCCATTAATTTGAAACTTGAAAATTTGTAAAAAAAAATTTCGTGTATTCGTATTTTAATTACAAATAGAATATATCAATGTATTTAATTGTAAGGAATTATAATTTATGTAGGAATGAGAGTGTTAGAATTTTGATAACTTTTAGAGATTATTATTTTTGGTTAAAATTAAAACTATGCGATAAAATATGTTTTAGCAAAAAATGTCTAAAATAGATTAGGACTATTTTTGAAAGATATATATTTTTCTATTTTCATTTCCCTTTCTTTCTTTTTTCTTTTCGTTTTTTTCTTTCTTTCTATTACACGTTTTTTCTTTAATTGTTTTTTTTAACGTTTGATGTTATAAAAATATTATGTGTTATATTTTTTCATTTTTATTTCTCTTCTAATTGTTTTATTTTTATTTTATTTTTTAATACATATTTTTTACTCTTATTTTTTGTTAGTTCTTCTTATCTTTCTTTCTTTTATTTTGTAAACTTTTGTTTTAATGACCAAATTGAGATTTTATTTACATTTACACTTGTTCTTCTTTAATTTATTTTTTCCGTTTTCGTATTTATTTTTCACTCTGATTCTTTCTCTGATTATTTTTTTTTTAAACTTTTTTTACATTTCTTTCAGTTGTTCTAATTTTTTTGGGTTATGTTGTTTTTTTTTATTTTTGGTTTCATTATTAATATTATTATTATTATTATTATTATTATTATTATTATTATTTGGTTGTTCTTTTTTTATATGCTTTTTTATTAATCTTCCAAAAATGTTATTATTTTTTTTTACCTAATTCTCTAAATAATATTATATAGCCTTCTAATTAATTTCAATAATAAACGAATTCATTTATAATTATCTACGTTTATTTCAGAGGAAAATACATATTATTATTGAAAAATAATATATAAAAAATGAAAACCATTGTTTTGTATAGCTTTTTCAAATTGCTATCACTTAAGCTTAATTCATTTTCTAAATTCCTAAAATTTACAAAATATTATTTTTTTTAAAAAAAAAATAATTCTCAAGCGAAAACTAGGCTCCAAGAAACATAGTATTAAATATGACCCAAAATAAATTTTTGATATTAAAATTGCATCTAAAAAAAATAACAGACACTAATAATATTACAAAAAATGTATGATACATCTTTGTTTATATTATTATGTTAGGCCAAGAAAATTTTCTTTTTTTTGTTCCCAAGTTTTTCAGATCGAGAAAAAAAAATTAAATACAAAATCAATAAACTTGCATCACAGATTGATTGATAATTATATTAATAATAACATACGTTTCAAAGAACTTCAATTTTAGATTCAAATTTTTCTTACAACGTTACATTTAAAAATTCGAGACTTTTAGATTTATATCGTTGCCGGAAAATGGATATCACGAAAAAAACAACTTGCTTACCCGATTACGCTTTGAAGCCACGAATTTAGAATCGCGAATAAAAAACTCTAACTCTAGCCTAATTCGCAAAAGAATAACTCACTTTTCTTCTCTTTGTGTTTGCTCTATATTTCTCTCTGTATTTCAATCTGTTTTTGTATATTTCTATATCTCTCTATATCCTTTTTTTTCAACTGAACGTGTCTTTTTATAATATTTTCAGGTGAGGGTCGGGTGCTAAATAAAAAGAAACATAATAGAGTGAGATTAGGATTAATTTGAAATATTGTTGAGGAAATTATGAATAAGAAATAATTAATCTACTAAATAATAATTATAATACAGTTAAGGTAAAAACAAACAAAAAAAAGGTAAATTACACACGTTTTCAAGAAAATTTTTATGTTTTATTTTTTAAAAAAAAAAAGAGAAAAGTCGTTGAAAACCAATAGGTGGCAGAGTGAGAAAACTAAAATAAATAAAAAACTAAATAGCAACGGAAAAGAAAAATGTTAGAAAAATTCGCTTTTGAGCGAGTTGATGGTGTGTTTCTGGGTAGGTAAGGAGAACGTAATTTGAATATTTAGGACTCTTCTTTTTTTATTTACTTTTTCTTCTTTTTATTAATATATACTACCATTATTTATTATACTAATTAAAAGTTGAAGATATAAAACAAATACCATAAATTCACAATTTTTTATTATTAAAGTAATTTACATTTTATTTATTTTTATTTATTTTAAATATAACTTTTTTAAATTTGGTGTTAAATTTTTATATTTTGGTAAAAGATTAGGTGTTTACAGTCTTAAGTCCTGTTTTAATCATTTTAGGAATAGGAACATGGACTTTGGATAGACACCCCACACTTCAAAATATTTCAAATTGAATTTCCTTTCTTTCCATTTCTCATATGGAATAGATTGTGTCTTGAACAAACAAAATTGCTTTCTTTCTAAAAAGATAAAACTTTTTGTTGTTTGGTTTTGCAGTAAAGATTGTTCCTCGACACAAGTTTTGTGGTTAACCCGAACTTATAAATAATGCATCCATCATTTATTTCAACGTTCGATTTTTTTATTAGATTGAGGTTAATATAGAGCAGCAGTTTGATGGATAATTCCACTTTCCAAACATATTTTAGCATAAAGAGATTTATACTCTCCATTCTTATCACCTTTTGTATTCTTTTTTTTCAAATTGATTTTCAACTTCGATATTGAATTGCTAGACATTGCTATGTTTCATCCTTACCATTTCAGCAAATAAACATAGCATTTATAATTGCAATTGTCAATAGAAGTAACGAGATAACTTTTTCCTCACCATGGGATGGTGTTGACTCCATATCACCAAATGCAGTTTTTAAAATCAATTTTAAGAGATTAGGATTCCTTTCAACGATTTATAAGAATGCTAAAACATACTAGATTTACAAACAACTTGAATTTTATTTATTGCACCTCCAAAGTTAGACAAAACTTATAAGTTGATCAGTTTTCCTTACAAGGTGTTGAATTGGAATGCCCCAAGTGTTCATGTCAGAAGAAAACATTGACTCAAGCAAGTAAGAAACAAATAAAAAATATTGATGTTCGAAAAAAGCTTCTTTAAACGAGGTAACTTTTTATCACTATTATTTTGTTCTATTTTTTACAATTGTGCTTAATATTACAAAACATTGTTTAGAGTCATCACCTTGTCAAATGTTCCTTTTCAGGAAGGACCTTTCAGAACTTTCAATTTGAGTGTGATTGAACTCCCATGAAACAAACGTTTCATCAGTTTCAATAAAGGGCCAATATAGTCAAATGTTATGTTTACAAAAACCATAACGAATGACCATTCACCATATTCATTGTCTATGCAAAACTTTTATTATAGATAGACATTATTTTTTAATGAAAAAATCACAAACATCTTAATGACACTATTTTCAAAGAAAAAAACACAATTATTTTGGAACATGTATATATATATATATATATATAATTTGGTTGTTTCATACTAGTCACACCATATAGTAGTAATAGAGAAATTCAACAACCACAATACGGAATATACTCCAAGAATTTTGTGGGTCTAACATAATATAAAAGTATCACTAAACTTCTTATATTTTGCTCCAAAATTAGACAACAAATATTATCATATCTTTATCATAAGCAACGAACCCCCACATTTTAAATGTGATCTCAAAAATATTTTTCAAGTATTTGAAAATCATTTTTTCAGACCATCAAATGTCATTGGCAGTATGGAATAAAGTATTTTTTTCCAAAAAGAATAAAATATATTCTTAGATTATCACATAGAATGTTTTTCCTTTTCAACTAGTCTTTTTTTTTTCCAACTATAGGCATTTTGACATAATATTTCATCAAACAAAAATATGTGTAATCATTCTGCACTACAAAATTTTAAGGCAATATGGCCAGGAAAATTCATCATTCAAAAAAAAACATAAGATAGCATAATTGTCAAAGATTACACATGATTGATATCAAAACTGTTATCTTTCCTCCTTAGATTAATTATAAGAAGGTTACCTGGTGAAATTTTTAACCAGAATACCACCAATTTTTTCTTCTGTACATTCTCACTTCAATCATGTTAAGCGAACATCGAATTATGGAGAAGTAATGTATTAATTTTCTACTTCCAAATGATTAATTTCTCTCAATCAGTAGAATACAAGAAATACCAATAATATCTCATAATTTCCTTAAAATTATTATTCATCTTGTATTCCTAACATATTTAGAACAAAACTTTGAAAAACTTTGTAAGACAACAAAATTTAACAACATTTTCACAACTAGAAAATTAAACTAGTAGCGAAACTAGAAGAAATCACGAACAGTAGATATTAAAAAAAATATAGGAAATATTTTTTGTAAAGAGAATTGTGTTAATGGTGTCCAACAGAATTCTTTATGATTCCAACAAACATTGCCTGAAACACGGAAGTAGCAAAGTAATGAACCAGTGAAGAACAAAAAGAAAGAAGACAAAAAATTAATGACACAATCTAAAATTGAACACATACTAGAATCTGGAAAAAAGAAAGAAGTCGAGCAACTGAATGCACAATGCCCTTAAGGAAATTAGTCCCCGGGTTAGTATCCAAGGTTTGATTTGGAATATGTCATCCAAAGATTAGAATGATATCAATCACCAGGTATTAATATCCAAAACGCTGGTGTCAGTGTGCAGTTAAAAATTACACTAAGAAATACTCGATTAGTTAGTAGAAGAAGAAGCCAATACAATTATATTTTACTTGGAGAGAAAAATTCCTTCAATTTATAGAGAAAAAACGAGGAGTAGTGCGGAAAAAGTTCTTATGGTCTTTGGAAAGGTCATAAACACTTTGGAAAAGTCAAAAATCTTTCGAAAAGGTTGTTCACCTTTCATAAAAGTCACAACTTCCATTAAAAATCACCAATTTTTTTCCCCTAATAGTTACAAACTTTTCATAAACAAGTGAACCTTTTCATACAATTCACAACTCTTCATAAAAGTCGTAACTCTTCATTTTCCATTCACACCTTTTAAAAATCCAACAGAAATTAGACACGCGATGTATAAAGTCAAATAAAAATAATTTCGGCTAGTGATATGACATAAAAAATGAAAGAAAATCATTTTGACTAGTAATATGATATAAAGCTAAAGGAATATGGTCCCGTCTAGAGATGTGATATAACAACGAAGAAAAATGGTTCTAGCTAGTAATACGATATAAAATCGATGGAAAATGGTTTCAGTTAATGATATTGTGCTAATGTGAAGTGATTCTGACAAGTGTTTAATTACCATGATATGAGAAACTTGATACATGAAAATAAGCATTTGATACATGTGACTGATCTACTTGATTCTCGTGGTTGATCTACTTGATAGTTGTGAGTGAACTTAATATTTGTGATTGACATACTTAATACTTGTGATTGACATTTATGACATACTTAATACTCGTGCTTTGTTGAGCTGCGACTACTATACTATAATTGTTAAACCTTTTAAGTTGTATGTTGTATAACTGATAGGTTGGATTGATTTCTGTGCAAGTTGTATACGAGGATGTTCAGTTGGGATGAAATGATTACTCAAATTTTATCTAGTTATGCTTTGTTTAGTTGGTTGCTCGTTAAGTATTGTGTTGTTTTATACTCACTCCTTACTTTTACACTTGTATAGGTTCTGAGTTCGACCCGTGTGATCTACTTCTTCTCCTATTTTTGAGGCTGTCGAAGGACTTTGAAAGGTAGTTGTTTGTCATTCCGACGGGCCCTCTTTTTCTTTATTTATTTATTTTTTCTATTCTAAAAACCGTTGGGAATTGTATTATCATTTAAATTCTATCTTATTGTATTAGTTGTTTTTTCACGTGACAATCAAATTTTGGATTTTTTTGTTATGATGAATAAGTTTTTTGCTTTTATGTTATTTTAATTATACTTTCCACATTTTCTTATTGATTTGTTGGGTTGAAGCTTACTTGTCTTGATTGTAATAAACGAGTGTCATCGCATTCATTTTCGTGTCGTGACAATATATTTTATTCATCTGATAAAAAAGTAATAATTTTAAACTCACATCTCAACAACTAGATATGATGCTAACGAAGTAGAAGTTAATTATTGCGAAAAGAATAAAATCACAAAATGTAAAATACAATTTGTATCTTGGGAATTTTTTTTCTAAAAATTCAGACATTATTATATGAAGAATGTGTTCTTATGTGGTGATTGCAATAAGATTTGTTTTGGTCTATATATGAAAATTTAAATGTGTATAATAAAATTGTTTCAAGTTTAAATAGACAATAGAATTTACACGAAAATCCTTGAATAATTTAAAATATTTAAAAATTATCTGATTAAATATTTCAATGAATCTGAGATTACTTGACATAAATAAAAATTTATTCTAATATCAATAAAATGATCAAGAAATGAATGTATATAAGTTCTCACATCTCTCTTATTTAGAAATGACAGTTAGAAGGGGATTAACACACAATAAAACGTGTCTGTTTGTACTTAAAGTAACACATGGTTGTACCCGTGATTTGGGGGATAAAGAAGGGTGGCTAAAACATTGCATTGCTAGCCTAACGTTACCAAGGTTACGCTTGAATTGTATTGTCAATAATATCTTTTTAGTTTTCTCTCTATTTAGAAATGACAGTTAGAAGGACTAACACAGCAATAAAACGTTGTACTTAAAGTAACACATGTTGTACCGTGAATTTGGGATAAAGAGGGTAACATTGCATTGCATAGCAGTACCAAGTGTTACGTGAATTGTATTGTCAATAATATCTTTTTAGTTTCTCCTTCGCATAGACACCTGTACTACACTTGAAATTCATTTCCGTAATTTCTTTCTTTTCTCTATCTTTTCTATTTTCGTTTTCAACTCTCATTCTTGGTCAGTCTCTTTCCTCCTCCTAACTTGTGTCTTCTTCTTCTCTATTACAAACCATCTATGCAAATTTCAAGCTATTTTGGTGAGAATTGACTAGATCTTATCCAATCTTTCTTTATTTTATTCGGTGGAGAATTTCATTATTTTTATGTGTACTTTCTATTGTTTTAGATTTAGATATGATTCTTGTAAGATCCAACAACATGTTAGTATTTTACCTGATTTAACATGTGTTTAGATTTAGAAATGGATTTGAGCATCAGGTTTGATTTTAGGGTCAAAAGTCATTTTCTATGAGTACTGATTATTTTGTAGTCTTTACATGTAGAACTGTTGTCGAGTACTATCCAAACAGTTTCGTTCTTGGCTGATCCCAAGCCTCTCAAGGGTATTTGTGTTTTCATTGCTATTGTGTTCAAGTTATAGGTATATTTTTTGATTAATTTTGTTTATGCCCTATTTTTTCTTCATTATTTTTTCCCTTCTCGAACTCCTTCTCGATTCTTTCCACACTTGTAAATTTCAAAATTCAATGACATTACTGGGTTAAAATCTATGAGTATCATTGGAAGGTGATAACACAAACTGCAAAGTAACAAACGATGATACTAATTAACTTAATTTGTTTTGAATTCTCTTTTATGAGTACTTTGTTCGAATCAACTGTGTAATTGTTTTTTGTCTAGCGGGGTTGTGATTTTTTATAATGATTTACAAATGCTACTATCATCAGAATAAATGTTGTTCGATAATATTAGATTATATTTTTAAAATAATAAGTTATTTTTGAAAATCAAAATTAAAATGTTGGGGGCATACTCAAATAATAGTCAAGTATATATACAGTTTGGTCTATGCTATGTTCGAAACTTGATGCACATGTTAATAAAGCAAATGACTTGACATTTTTAATCTATTGACAAAAAAACGAATGCAGTTCCACAGTTCCCAAAAAAAAAAAAAATGAGATAGAAAAGAAACTATTATTTTGTTTTCTTCCTGACAACAGTAATGTAAAGATCGGTAGCCATTGATGATGCTTAAATATGACCAGTCCACTACTTACTTGGAATTTATGGTCTCTGTTACTGTAAATTCTTTTTGAAGAATTTTTAGTGTAAATTTTTGCCAAAGCTGGTCGAAGGCAATAGGAACTGAGCTTTTAATTTTGAGGACTAGAGTTCCTATTATATTGAATATGCAAAAAAATTAATTACTTTTTAATAATTACTCAGGGAAAGGAAAAAATCTCATTTGAATCATTCGGTTTTATTGTCATATGAATATTGAGCCAATTTGAGAGTTCCAACTTTGACACCGACTTGAGAGTTTCAGGAAAGTGTGTGACCCTTCTTAAATTAATGTTGTGTACTAGGATAATATTTGTGCAAAATATATTATTCTTATTAAAAATCACAATGAAAATAAGATGGTCAATGAATTTTTTGAAAAAAAATTCCATTTCTCATTTCATGGTTTCTATAGTATAATGCAAAATTATATTACCTTATAATGTTATCCTGATTGCATCACCTGTTATTTTTTCATCTGGGGGAAGTATTAGTATATTAGGATATAATACTACATTACTACTTAATTATATTCATGATATGGTTAATGGGGCTAATATTGAGCTTCACCTCGCAGTTGTAGTTGGGATTATCTAGGGGTAGATAAATTTCAGGATTTAAAACTGTCTGAGGATTTTTTTTTCCCCCCGTGTTTCCATTTGTAGACTGGTCATGAGGATGACAATGATTCAAACAACAAACTAACTCAGAGACATATTGAAAAATCTAATTCTTGCGATTAAAGAGAGTGTTGTTTTTTTTCGTTATGTCCTCTTCTATTTCTTAAAAACTTAGAAGGAAGAGCCATATAAATGCATGATTGTGATGAATTCCTTGATTTCAAGGTTCTCTTTTCTCCAACGGGCTTAAGAAGATGTTAACGCTTCATTTCAAATGTTACATTCATGATTCAAGAAATTGGATTTGTTTTTTATTCTTTACTCTCTCTTTACCATTGAATTTCTCACATTATATGTTTCTTACCTTTGCTGCACAGTACCCCAATGAATTCCACACGGAAGCATCTAGATGCACTGAACACTTATGATGTTATATAGATTATGTACCTGCCTGAAGCCCTCCCTTCTATTTTCAATGAATTTTTAGTTTCACTCAAGCTGGACATCCAATTTAAAACCACAATGTCGTGAGCTTTTTTTCATTTTATTTTTTCTAATTTACAAGTAGTAGAAAATCACGTACCTAGATATACTTTTTTGCCTAATGTATATCATTTTCTTTTCTACATCCTGATTCCAGTCGTGGAAACGTGAAAAATCCATCCTTGGCCTGGTCTATAGTCTTAGAAATTTCATGATTTTGATTTATTTTGGGAAGGTATCGTCTATATACGTATTTGGACTGAAACCTATCATGTTGTCTTCCCCTTAGAGGGTTTATCTTCTAATCAGAAAGAAAAATAAACACGAGACTTAAGTGAACGTCAATCTGGATGCAAGGGCCTAGCAATGGAAAAGAAGATCAATAAACTCATATGTTACTTAATAATACCATTTAAGGTCTGCTTCATAGATATAATACATCATTTCAGTCTCATTTTTATTATTGGAATTACCTTGTTATTTGTCTATTGAAAAAAGTTTGAGGGAGAGAAAAGCTAGACTTGAGTTATCAAATATAAAACATCCATACTGTAGCAGAAAACAAGAAGTAGTAACAGTACATACTTTAAAAAATTGATTTGGTGTATTAGAAGTCTGAGAAAGCTAGATTTTTAGTTCAACTTAATGTTCATTGTGCACCACATGCTTAATTATTACCAATAATAACATTATACAATCAGACACTTTCAAAAAAGAGATTCATTTCCTCATTCATGCAACATCGGAAGAGGAAAAGATAAATGTACAAGGAGTTAAAAGGTTTGATGTTTCTCATGTCACATTGGATAGAGCAGAAGTGGTTCAGTCCAGAAGTTGTGAAACCAATAGAATTTGAATGATAGATTGTAAAAGCAGTCCTGATGAGCATTCTCCTTTTCTTTCTCTTTTCGATTTTTTTGGGAGTTGTGTTAATATTTAATGTCGTACTTGACTTGTAAGATGAGATGGTTGTGAGATCTGTACAATTAATCGATAACATGAAGCATTATTTTTCTTACCCTTTGTAGATCATTACGTGGTTTACTATTAACACACATCATTTGAATAAGTTGTTTCCTTTGTAATAGGGTTTATATATTTTCAACGGCAATCAACATATTGACTAGCAAACCGTGCGCAATTTATTAATGTAGGCCAATGCGCAGCACGGGTCATCCCCATCTAGTATCAATACTATTAGAAACTAATGTACTTTGTTTAAATATATCACAATCAAGAATATATTATGTTGTGTAAAAGTGTAAGTTATTAGGTGAGAGATCAACCCTCTTCAACAAGAAGACACCAAAAAAGTGTTAAGCATATATTCAGATATTTTTAAATAAATTAATTTGAAACTATTTTGTTCTAATACATCCAAGTAAGAAATAATCGATTATGCAGATGCAACTAATTTGTCCAGCACATAAAGTCAGATCTTAAGTAAGTTACTTATTAACATATGTAAGTGTAATTATATAATGATATTCGATGAAGCAATAAATAGTTGCCATTTCTTTAAACTATTGAAATCTAGTGATCTTTTATGAAGTCAACACGGAGTGTGTATGGTCAGATTAATGACCCGATATATTTTGCAATTATACAATCTTTTTATCCAAACAAAGATTTACAAAAAAATGTATGAAAATAATATTGCTCTATAGCTCATCTAAATAAAATATATATCAAGAAGAACGAATAAATCATATTGCATCAATTTTTATTTTTTTACACATGATCTTCAACGAAGTGGTGAGATAGGTGTTAACAAATCCGTTCAAGTGATAATATTGAAATTTTTTTAAAGCATTACCAACACCAACATTTAAACAATCTAGATATTAAATGACAATCTGCTCCATCAACTAATAGATTAAATCAACCCATTAAAACGTTCACATCGTATGACAAGCTCATAAGTACGACATCAATACTTTTCACCTTACTTTATGAACTTGGGTACTATTCACGATCGACATTTTTTTAATCTAAACATTAATGTAGTTAATAAAGACAACACCTCAACAAAGGCTTCTCCCCCGAACTATTACTATATACTACTTTTTTTACTATATTTTTTTCATTGAAGTTAATATACTCCGACCAGCCACACTTCAAACACCACGAGACATCAACACATTCTCTTTTATCACAGGCACATTAAGCTCTAGTAGAGCCTAGACATTCATGCCACCTTCACCTTATATGCACAAATCAATTGAAGGACTATACCAGATCATCAATATAAAACTATTTGTCATAACACACTAAAATTCCCTTATTCTAACACTCTCAGTCTCTCGTATAGGAGATGTATCATTTCAGAAGTTGTATTGACCATTTAAACGCACTACACAGTCTAATCCGCCGCACATACGTTAATAAACAGGACCCCCCACCCAAAATTATAAAATAAAACCTCTCGCTCTCTTTAATCTGTTTTTTTGTTATATAGTGTATATTATTCAACTAAAATATATTTGTCCTGAAACAATTTGAAATGTAACCATTGAATGAATTACACAGTCCATTTCTTGAGAGTAGGCGGATGTGCATCGTCGATTCAGTCGGTTTACATATAATCGGTTCGATTTATCGTATTTCGATTTTTTTAAAATATGCTAAACCAATAACAAAAACCATATAAGAAAATTTTTCCTTTATCCAGGTTCACAGGCCGCCAATGAATATCATCACCCGTATCTCCCCCCCCCCCCCTAGATTCGTTATCGGTTCGGTTTTGGTTAACCCCAATAAGGAAATGTTCGATCCACAATAATACTATATAGTACGTATGATTATAATTACAGTAGGTTACCAAATTACCGCCAAAAATAATAGAAAAATTGAATGCTTGATCACACCCCCCATTACTAACATTCACAAACTGCAAAGCTATCGCCAACAACCCCCCCCCACCTCCACACGAGAACGTAGAATTAAAACTAAACAATAAAAATTTCAATGAGAACAATCTTGAACAGTTGCTTGATCCACCAGATAATCAACAAAGTGACACCAGATTTACTAACAAAAAATCAAATAGCTTGAAAAGGCTAATATTGCAAATCTATTATGTTTAAATTAGTATATTGACTTCTTGAGGAAGAGATAAAGTAGTAAATCAACTATAGTCTTATTGGGTATCGGTTTACCTAATAAACCAATAGGCAAAAACCGAAAAAAACCGACCCAATAAAACCAATAATTATTTTTTCGAAAACCCATTAAAAACGAAATAACATAATCCTGAATACATTTTTAGCGGTTGAGTTTATGGTCGGTTCGGTTTTGCAAACCTTATTGGAGGTGGGCAAAAAGAAGAGACCAGGTAAACAGGTCAACCCGGCCCAATAGAATGACTGGATCCTACCTGTAACCTCTCCTCCATTTGTCCCTTACTCCATGACTCTTCTGCTAACTCAACTTCCCGGTCTACAACGGAGAAACTTATAAACAAATAAAGTAAAGCTCATTGAGATCTTCAAGGAAAGCCGTATTCTTCTTCTTGTTAATCCTGAGATTTTTCTAAAGGTCATCTTGATCGCCATTTTGCTGGGAACAAAGCGAACTCCATTTCACCATTTCTCCAACCATAATTGAGCAAAAGAGGCGAGTTATTTCTCTAAACAGTTTGCTCTATCTATATATTTTTTACTTCTTGCGATTGTGTTGCTGTGTTGTTGATAACTAACAAATTGGGTTTATGAAAAAAAAAGTAATACCCTTGCAGGTTTAACTGGATGTTAGTAGCGATCAGCTCTTATTTTGTTTTGATTTCTTTTTTGCTGTTAAATTTCTGTAATTGAAGGGTTTGAATCTGAAACTTTTAGTTTTCTAAGTCTGTAGTGAGGATTAATACTCTTCAGCTTCACATCTGAGTCGTTTAGGAAGATATTATTATAATTTCATTAGTTGATCTCTGCTATTGCAACTATATATGTTAAAGAATTTCTCTTGCTCACATCTTTGTTCTAGATTGAAATTGGAGTAAAACAGTTGATTCCTTAATTTTGCTTTACTATGTACATCTTGATGTTACTTGGGCTGCTATTTTTGATGTACATGTTGCTATTAGGTGGAGTTTTTTTATGCTTATATTTTGTGTTTCTGCTTTTAGCCTGTTAATAATTGCTCTGATGTTGAGTGACGCGGTGATGATATCTCATCTACTTCCACTGAAGTGGCAGTGTCTAATATTCTCCAGTTATTGGGAAACAGATCAGATTCTTAAAAGAAGAAGGAATTCACGGCTTTATCTTCTGAAATTGCTAGTTTTTGGATATCTGAAAATTTTATTATTCCACCAAATATAGGGTAAACTAAATTTTTGCGACCCTAAGATAAATAGGACAACAAATGTTGTAAATTCTCTACTTTTTGGTATATTTATTGCTTATATACCAGAGATTTTGCCATTTTTAGTAAAAAAATTTCCTTAAATAAAAAAGATATATAGGACGAAGGAATTTGCAATCCTAGGATATTCTAAGAGAAAGGATGATGCAGAAACTTGAAATTAGCCAATATTATACGCTCCCAACCAGCTTAAAAGGTGGGAAGGAACAATGGCTCATTGCACTTTAGCAGCTCGGAGTATGTGCCTTATACCGGAACCTATATTGAGATGTATTGAAATCAGAAGGAGAAGGCGATGCTGCTAAAGATGGTCTTATGATTTACAAAGCTATGCTGTCACTTATCTGTCCATCTAGACATTTCAACATTATGTATTTAGATAAGAAGTAAATGGAGCCCTTTGATTCCCAATCGAGACTTTCAATAGCATTAAAATCATTTCTGTTTCTTCCATCAAAATGACCATAACATGTAAAGGGGTTCCAATGCATTTTTTTTGTCCTTGCTCGCCACATGCCATTTTCTACTATCACCAACATGTCATGTGCACATACTTCTTGGTGTTGAGAGCTTATAGCAAGGGGACTTTTCGTGTCTTTCACTTCACACGTTGAGAGATGATTAAAAGTGAAAATTGAGATAGTCCATTGGCAAGTCTTTGACAGTGAGTGAATAAGTCACATTCAAAGTTTCTTCTAACATGAGATTATTGAACTTGGAGAACTCAATTTCCCTCAATAATTCCTCTCCATAGTCCACTACATTACTTACCCAAAAGAAGAAGAAGAAAAACTCTCCATCCTTACTCCACTAGTAACTTAGAGTTGCAAAAAGCTAGCTAAAGAATGCAATCAGATGTTTAGGTCACGTAGTACCATTGCAAACTAATCCCTCCTACACTCTCTGTTTGTTGGAGGATATCCAAAATCATCAACAATCACTTCCCTACTTGAAGGATGACAAAATCTAATGCCCGAAATACCCACTGTGAGGAGAGTATTGTCTTCACTCTACTGTTAAGTAATATCACTTTTCCCTTCACTTATTCTAGAGGATTTTTCATTATTACTTTTTCACACGTAGGTCTGCACAAGGTTGACTTACTTTTGCTAGAAAGGTATGATTTTCCCAAGGCAGCCATCATTCTGCCAAAATTTGAACTCATAGGAACCAAAACCTTAGTGCTGCATCTTGAGCCTAGATGGAGATGCAAATACTCACAACCAAAGATTAGCAAGATTTTGGATATTTGAAACATCATTAATCAGAATGAACGTTATGTTATGTGTATGACACGTAATCTCAACGCCACTCTGATGTGACATTAAGTGCCATTCAACATTTGTACTCATCTAAGGTCTAGGAAGTATGCGTTGTTAGCGAAAAAGTACATAGAAGATGGATATCAGATTTTCGCAGTCCTCAATCTTGGGACAATACATTGTTCAATGTTCATCTTTGGCTTGTAAACTAGAGAGAAATCTGTCGACAATGGCTTCTTCAGCATCTTGCTCAAGACTTGTAATAAATAGAATAAGCTAAAGAAGCATAGGCTAAAAAAAGATAAACTCTTACATCCCAGAGGAGTATTACTAGCTTTTGAGGTTTTATCAGGTTTGTAAATGAACCAAGAATAATGTGTTTAGTATAAGTGTTGAGCATTGTATTGATGATCTGACAGATGTTATGGGCTGTAAGGTGGAACAACTACCAACCATCTATTTAGGCCTACCACCTGGAGGCAAACAGAATTCAAAGATGTGATAGGAGTCCTGGATAGGTGTAGCAGTAAACTGGTGCCACGTGAGACAAAATTTATCTTTTGGGGGTTGACATGCACTGATCAACAGTGTCATGGCGTGACGCAGACTCATACCGACCTAGTTGATCTGTCTCTCCATAAAATGCACACCGAGCCAGTGCGAAAAAGAAGGTTGAGTACTAGAAGGTAGCCAATTTTCTATGGGAAGGCAATGTTGATAACAAAAGTTCCATTTGGTCAAATGAAAGAAAACAAAAAAAAAAAAGACAGAGAGGGGACTCTTTCTACCTGCTAACTCCTCGGATGAGAAGTAGGTCCCTTGTTTTTGGCAGGAAGAGTTCCAAGAGGGGATGAGAGTGAGGAATCTAAAGTTGCATAGCCAAAGCCTTTTATTTAAACGGCTTTGGAGATACAATGATGAAAGCGAAAATCATGGAAACAGTTGATAGATGCCAAGTGTGATTGGAAAGACATGTGGGCTCCATGCTCAGTAATTTCTTTTAAGTGGGGAGTGTGGAGCACAATCAGTAATGTAATGAATCAATATAATCAGTTTGTGAAACTGAATCGAATGTTAATAATGCCCAACTCTTGTCTGATATATGTCTGGGAAGTGAAAGTTTTAGATCAAAGTTCTTTGTTTTGTATAGCTTCTCCGCAAACAAAATGGAAGGTATCTGACTTGTACTAAAGCATTGGTTGACAACTTATATTTAGGGGGAGGGTCTCTCAATGGGAAGTATATGAATTTGCTCAATTGATGCAATTATTGGACACTGTAAGATTGGAGTTGTGTTGTCGAAGGCACGCTTAAGTCCAGAAGCGAGGCTCAAAATGTGTTGAGTGCTTTGCCTCGCTTAATGTGTGCTTCAATGTCATTATCAACGTTTTGAGACACACTTTTCCTTGCCAATGAGTTTCTTCAGAAGAAGCGACCCTAAACAATTAATATTTCACTTTATCCTAATTCTTTTTTAATATTTCTTTGGTCATATATTTGTCATTCATGCTTATATTTATTAGTTTTGAACTAACATATTGAGTCTCCGTTTGCGCCTTTTTTTCATTAAAGCTCACTCTTCATTTGCGGTTTGCACTCAAAGCCCCAACAAGCCTCAGAGCTTTTTTTGCACTTTTTGCTTTTGATGACACTAGATTGGAGGACAACATGAGAGACTCATTAATCTGGGAAGCAAGCAATAATGGTATTTTTGACGGTCAACTGCTGCTATAGTCTGTTACAAAAATAACAAGGGCTTTATCACAATCAGTAATTTATGGAAATCCAAAAGCATCAGTTAAAGTTGCTTGTTTTAGTTGGATTGCAACAAAGGAAGCTTGCATAACTTAGGAGAACTTGCACTAGAGAGGAAGTATTCTATGTAATAGGGGTTACATGTGAAAAGAGGCAGAGACGGTTAATCATATAATCATTCATTGCAAAGTGGCAAGACAGTGTTGAGAGACTTCCTAAACATAGATGGTGTCAAGTAGGAAATGTCTTCGGGTATAAAGAGTTTGTGGGAGACATAGCAACACCAAACAATGGCAGAAAACAAAAGATAGTATGGAGAAAAATTTCTCTGTTTTTTATGGACAATATGGTTGGAAAGAAATAGAAGTTTCTTTGAAGGTTAAAGGCATCATGTATCCGGGATTAAAAATAGATGCTTATTAACTTCGTATGTATGGTCAAAAAGACATGTTATAGAAAATATAGAACAATATATGTTTTTTCTGGAGTGGATGGGAGGAATGTAGTTACCTTGTTGTGGTTATTGCTGTTTTTTTTTTGTTCCATATTGGTAAAGAAATAAAATAAAGAATATTGTCTCAAAGCCAAGAGAAACTAAAGGAACCTTTAGAAGCTATACAAGAAAAGGGTCTCCTTGCAAAGCCAAGATCAACTAAATTAACCGATTGCGACAACTACGAACCCCATAATTAGTTTTGTTACTAATACTAACTAATAGGCTTTCAAAAGCTTTTCCATACAAATAGGGAGGAATCACTTGCTAGGCATGCGGTTGGTAATTAGTTTGAAGGATAAGATACAAGCTTACTCCAACCAGACTATATTTAACAATGCCAATGGATCTTACAACTTTGGTGGGAACTGTCAATTACATGGTCATATGCCATTTCAGCTTTCCATCTCCATTATTTCTATTTTTTTTGAAACCGAAAAATTCGTCTGTGACCCCCATCCTTTGGACCAATCACAACCTTCTATTTTTATAATAATACTAAGTACGAAACAACAATAATAACAAACCCAGTGTAATCTCACAAGTGGGATTTGGAGAGGGTAAGATATATGCAACCTCATCCCTACCTTTATAAGGTAGAGAGGCTGCTTCGGATTGACCACCCTCCTCCTTTATCCTGGCTTGGGACCGCAATGTGAGCGAGCTCACATAGGCGAAACTTTTATAATAATAGCAAGTGCCACTGATATTTAATGTTGTGATTTGGCTTTGCAACCAGCATGTGAGTTTGATTGTTATGACTTATTTTGGCTGTTGCGAACATAGTATCCTGTTAGCGACAAGGGCTGTTTCAAGTCTTCCTTTTATGTATCACCTTGGAATTTCTTCGAACTAGGAATAGGCCTATAGATTTGTTAGATGCTTTTTAAGAACCTGTATCATTACCATCCTACCAATACAGAGGGTGAAAATGAAGCATTGCAAGCAGATTTTGAGGAACAAGAAGTACTTGAGTGTTTAAAAATGTGTGCTATAGACAAAGCCCTTGTCCTGATGGATACGCAATGTTCTTTTTTAAATGGTGGGAGATCATTAAACATGACATTATGGGAATTTCCACATTTTTTGCTCAACAAGGATGTTTGAAAAGAGCTATAATGCAACCTACATAACACTGATTCCTACGAAGATAGGAGCAAAGAAACTCAATGACTTCAGACTCATCAGCTCAATTGGAAGCTTCTATAATCTAATGTCCAAGGTTTTGACAGAAAGGTTGAAGAGAGTTGTGGATAAGTTGGCAGACAAACAACATATGGCTTTTATTAGACATATAGTGGATGCAGTGCTTATAGCTAACAAAGCAATTGATTCTAGATTGTCCCAAAAGAAACCTGTATACTATGCAAACTTGATATTGAGAAAGCGTATCACCATGTGAATTTGGTTTTCATCCTATGTATGTTGAGACAGATGAGATTTGGTAGCAAATCGATCCTTTGGATCAAGTTTTGTATTTCAACTGTTAAGTTTTTGGTACTCATCAATGGATCTCCTGAAGGCTTTTTCTATGCACAGAGAGGAATCAGGCAAGGGGATCCCTTATCACCCTTCCTGTTCATCATAGCTATGGACTTAACAATATGTTGAAGATATCCAAGACAACAAGAAGAATACAAGAATTTGAAGTCAGTTCGGTTGCTGGGAATAGTGTGGAGATCTCACACCTGCAATATGCTGAAGATACACTAATTATTTGTGGGCTAAGGAGGAGCAATTGCTAATTTTGAGACTTATACTAGTTTACTTTGAAGCCATATTTGGACTACATATAAACTGGAACAAAAGCCATTTGTATTCGACTAAATGTGGCTCTGGATACGCAAATACCTCTCACAGACCTTGGGAGGAGGAGTGGTAGGTACTCTGCCATCTGTATACTTGGGCATGCCTTTGGGGGCAAAGTCTGGATACGTAGACATATGGAACACAATATTGGAGAAATGTGAAAAGAAACCAGCTAGATGGAGATCTCTATACCTCTCTTTTGGAGGTAGATTAACTTTGATAAACTCTGTTCTAAATGCTTCCCCTATATTTATGTGATCTATCTTCCATATTCCCTAGTCAGTAGTTCAGAAGTTGGACAAGATTAAAAAAGCTTCTCGTGGCAAGGAAATAAGGAAAGGAAAGACTTTCACTAAGTCAAGTGGAAGAACATCATCAGAAGTAAGATTCAAGGTGGATTAGGTAGCAAGAATCTCAAAGACCATAACATAGCTATTAAGATGAAATGGTTATGGAAGTACCATCAGGAGGATCAAGCACTATGGTATAGGGTGATCAACAACAAGTATGAGTAGCTGAATAAGTGGGTAACAAAAGAGGTAAATACCCCCTGTGGGATTAGCCTTGGAAATTCATCAGAATATTTTGGCCTTCAAGGTAGTTACAAGATGAAAGAAGGATACAAACAAATAAGTCTTGGTGGCATTCAAGGCTTCAAATGGCCTTGGAAGCAAATCTGGAGGATCAAAGTGCCACACAAAGTGTCATGGTTTACATGGCTACTACCACTGAAGCAGTTTTGACATTGGATAATGTGGCCAAGAGAGGAATCTCTCTATGCAAAAGACATTCCTTATGTGGTAAGGCTAATGAGACAGTGAGATATCTCTTCTTACATTGCAACTTTACTGAGCAGCTATGGCAGATTTTCCTTAATCTCAGAGGCATATCTTGGAGTATGCGTAGCTAGATCAATGAGACTCTGTTCAGTTGGGAGATGGCTGGAGTTGGGGCTACAAATAGAGAAAGATAGAGGATGATCCCTGCTTGTTTCTGGTGGACTATATAGAGGGAGAGAAACGATAGATGTTTTGAGAATAGGAGACAACCTGCAGGAAGTAAAGGTTAAATGTATTTTTTTTTTTTTAGGTGTACAAATGTCTACTTCAAAGAAAGTAAGTCAATCATAGATGTTTTAGGGTCCTTTCTGATTTGGTTCAGTTTTTGGATAGATTATACTTCCTTTCTCTTTTGTAAATATGGTTTTCCAGTACTACCTAAGTACTATATGAAATACAAATGTTACCAGTTTCAAAAAAGATCACATGTATCATTGATATCCATAACATCAGGATGAGTGCTATAAGGTCGAATAAAATGCTATGAGGTATTGGTTGTTTTAAATGAGACATCAGAATTTAGTTGAAGGTGATGTAAGAACAAATATCTGGTCCTGCTCAGTGAGGAGTTATTGTTGTACATTTCTAGTTTGAGAAATCTAGTTTCCTTCCTCTATTAGTTTAAATCCCCATGGTGCCAAGAAAGATGAATTTTGTTTGTTTGGTTGGCGGTTAGAGGTTTGATTCTGATGGTTGAAAACGTGAGAAAGAGTAGGATTCCGATTACATTTGTTGGTTTGTGCTCAAGGGTAAACACTTATAAGAGGATGTGGATCATCTCTTGCTGAATTGTCAGGGAGCATCACGAGTATGGGTAGAAGATCTCAAGATAGTTCATGATACAATGGACTATGCCAGGTATTAGACATGGCTTGTTGTTTCATTAGCACTCATATGGACAGTTTGGAGGGAGAGAAATTAAAGTGTTTTTGTAGGGAAAAAGCTTGATTTTGTACATTTGGGGTTATCTCATGTTTTTAATGTCTTTTGCTTGCACCTATGAAGTTCCCATTTCTGTAGAATGTTGGATGTCTTTTGTAGAGAATCATATCTTTCTATATTCGTTACTTTTTTTGGTAGACCTCTCATATACTGGAGTTTTTCGCCCTTATTAATAAAATTAGAATTTAATCGGTAGAAAAGTGTCCCTGCCAGTATAAGGTTAGTCTAGAGCAGATCTATTAGTTAATGGAAATGGCAAATATGCACACTAATATCTCATCTGAGTTCTGATTTTGTATGAAATTGCTGAAAGTCTTGTGGCTTTTGTTTTTCCCTAGCATAATTTATATTAGTAAAATTTACTTTTTTTTGTTGCTACCTTTTTCTTCGTTAGTTGTCTGTAATATAGCTGTTTTCAATGAACAAATGAGGACTGATCACAGTTCTTCTGTTGCACACCAACTTTATGGTACTTTTTAACTTTGTTTTCCTTCTTGTCAAATGATTACAATCCAGTTATTAAGTGAAGATGACAGAGATAATTTCTGGTTCCATTTTCTTTTGACTTAGAATAGATGAGAGAGACAAGAGATGGAATGAAGGCTGACAGGTTTTCAAGATCTGCATCTGCCGACTCTGATCCGCTTGTTCTTGACATAGATGATTTTAAGGTGATCCCTTGGATACCATTTAATTTGACTGGAAGATAATGCCAACTTAAGCTTTAGAGATTTTGTAGTTAACTGACAGCAATGTGCTCTATTTACTAAATGCAGGGGGCTTTCTCCTTTGATGGCTTGTTTGGTAACTTGGTGAATGAGATATTGCCTTCTTATCAAGAAGAAGAATCAGATTCCACGGAAGGGCATGGAAATGGTGTTGGGAGTGATGCTCTACCAAATGGGAATTTGCGAGCACCACCAGATGCGGGAAAGTCAGCACAAGGACTGTCAAGTCCCCTATTCCCTGAAGTTAATGCTTTATTATCCTTATTTAAGAATTCTTGTAAGCAATTGGTCGATCTCAGAAAACAGGTATGGTAAAGCATTATATGTGGATTCAGTGAGATAATACTTTTGCTGATGACTTTTATTCTAATCCCCTCATATTTAATCAAAGGTTGATGGGAACCTTAATGATCTTAAAAAGGAAGTTGTTGTCCAAGATTCAGAGCACCGGAAGACACTTTCTGAGGTTAGTGTATTGAATTCAGTATCATGGCCATTATGAGATGAAGTTAATATTTCAGTCACCGGAAATATTTTTTCTGGAAAATATCTTTGTAATAAATTACCTCATTGTGTTGTACTCTGCCCCATAGTAAGTGTCTTGATAGAATAAATAACGACAAAATGATTTTGAGTAACATTTTAAATCACAGTATGTATGGGTCTGTTTTCAATTTACTTCTGAAATTTGTTTTATGAAATGAGAGTTGATCCACTTGTTTCGATCGGTGTCTCTTTCTTCCCTGTGTACTTACTTCCAAAGGTGTCCAATATCCTTCATGCTGCGTTGAGCTTCTTTTTACCTAAGGCCTCAAGTTTAAGACCATTGCATTGTGCAGCTGGAAAAAGGTGTAGACGGATTGTTTGATAGCTTTGCACGGTTGGACTTGCGTATATCTAGTGTGGGTCAAACGGCTGCCAAAATAGGAGATCATCTACAGGTATAGCTGCTTATTACCTTCTTTGTATTTTGAAAGTCTTGTAAGCACTTGTTTTGATGCTTGATTAAGGTTAATGTTTATTTTATGGTCAAGTTCAACTTGTTTTTTCTTCCAGAAATATTCTTCCTCTTTTACTTTGTGTGTCTCTTACTGATAATGAAATGCCTACTTTTATGAGTAGAACGAAAGAGAATCTTTTGCTCAACTCCATAATTTTTATGTTGATCTGTTTCCCAAGCTGTTTAAGACCATGTCATCACAGAATGCTGTTAGTATTTTCAGAATATATTGAATCTCCTTTTGTGTTCAGAGTGCAGATGCTCAGAGAGAAGTTGCTAGTCAGACAATAGAGCTTATAAAGGTAAACTTTACTGGCTAACTTCTTGGTTATGAAAAGAACTTCTGACTTACTTCCGCCATGCTGTAAAACAAGTTCTATCCTCATTTTAAAACTGACAGTATTAGTTGCTTCCTTTGATAGTACTTGATGGAGTTCAATGGCAGTCCAGGAGACCTGATGGAACTTTCTCCTTTATTTTCTGATGATAGTCGTGTTGCGGAAGCTGCTTCGATTGCTCAAAAATTAAGTGAGATCCATATGCTTCCTCGATATTCTCATGTTGTAAACATTACACTTGCTTTACCTAAATTTTTCCATGATTGTTTCAGCTGTCAATTGTATTAACTCCTTGTGTTTATTACCTACTAGTCAATGTATAAAGTGAAGAAAATCACCTGCTTCTTAGTTTTAAGAAAGATTCCAACATGTCATTAGCCTTTTTTTTTCCTTGAAATTTTAATTTACAGTTTATATAGTAGACTTCAAATTTAGAGTTCTATAGCAGTGTCCTGAATCTAACCTCTACATTTTCTCTCTAGCTTGTCTTTGTCCTCTTTATTTTCATGTTCAGTTCCTTTTTCCTAAAAATGAAAAGAATCAGCAATGCATAGAGCAGCCTGAAGCAGGGTTCTCTCTTTCCTGTGTTGACCCTGGATTTAGATTTTCCTTCCTTGACTACCCAAAACTAACACTTTGTCTTCCGATGAGGTTTCCCAGGCATAAGATCTGTATCTCTGTAATATCATCTCATAATCATACGAGACTTTGTGAACGACAAATCATTTTGGCCCAGTGCCTTAAAATGTGTAATGGTTTGCATTCTGCAGATGTTTTCCATTACTGAGGGATTTGTCATATTTATGGTAAATAGCATAATAGAATAGCTGATGCGAAAATCCTGCTGCTTGTTTTCCTTTTTATGTTCTCTTTTCAGGATTGGGCGGGCTAGAGATGAATCCAGGATTTCAAGACAACGGTTGCACCATTGTTTAAAGATTAAATATAAATTTCAAAGGAACAATTGGAGTAGAGGATTCATATCTTTTGTTTTTTCATTAAAAAAAACTAAGTTATTATGACAATAACTTGGTGAGCAAATAATTAATTACATTATCACAAAAATGTCATCAGAGAAATTAAAAAAACAAAAATGAAGGGGGCAGTTTTATAAGGAAGGCTGCTCTAGATTTTTTTTTTTTTGAAAAGAAACAAATGGCAGTAAGTGGGATTCGATCCCTTGACTTGAAGGAGTTAGGACTTGCTCTCAACCAGTGAACATCTCAATCTCTTTTGATCGTGCCTTCAGATAATACTAGATATATTTAAGTATTATAACAAATAATATATCTATTTCAGTCAGATGACCATGGTTTCACGTGACTCTTTTCTTACACATAATTCTCCATTGGAGGGACATCTGAGAGTGGTATAGTGTGACAGTTGGATTTTGCAGGTCCTGGTCTGTGACCCATTGTCTCAATCACTATTCATTCTTTTTTATTGCTCGTATTACTTTAGATTTAGTTTTTAATATCTTAATTCTACTGAGGCATGCACTTTACACAATGGTCTTTTTTGTTTGAGGATTTCTTATCTTTTCCTTCCGTGATGTTCCTCTTTAGATAAAAGAAATGGACTCGACTTTGATTTCTTTCTTGGTATACAAGAGTGTAACAATAGTGTCTTCTTTTGGTTGCAGTTACATTCATTAATATTCTTCTTTTCCAGGGATCTTCACGTTAGGACTTCTTTTCTTCATTTTCATTGATTTTTATGAAGAGTTACATATCTTTCCACATACATACTAGGATCATTTGCTGAGGATGATATTGGAGGACAAGCCATGACCATCTCATCAGCTGTCGGTAATGCAACTGCGAGTAGAGGACTGGAAGTTGCTGTTGCCAATCTCCAAGAATACTGCAATGGTACATAATCAGGAACTTATTTCTCTTAAGTGGTTGAGTAAAGGAAGTAAATCTATCACTATAAATGTCAGATATGAAGCTTTAAAACCCTATGAACGATTCTTCCAATTTTTGAGATAAGCACTTAGTGACTATGGTTCAATCCTTTTTACTGTCCTGGGTGTTTTTTTAATGTCTGGACTGGAGCCAACCTATTAGGCCTACTGCAGCCCCAGAAACTCGGAGATGATGGGCCTGCACTCTACCCTTCTCCACTTAAACACCAGAACTAGTTCACTTGGCGCAAGGCTCAAACTTGTGGCCTAAGACACTAGTCTCTCAGGCTCAACCTTTGCCAATTGAACTGAACTCCTGTGGGGTTCAATTGGCAAATACTGTCCTGAGTTGCTCTAGTCTTTTTGTAAGTGAAGTGTTTTATAGTTTGTTTTGATTTTGGCAAGGGTTGTTTGGTGCAGGAATTTGTGAAAGCTTCAGTTAGGTACATCAATGCCACTAGCTCAGTAACCTAATGAGAGTAGCTATACTCATACATAGTTCCATTTCAGTATCTTAGATTGGCTGTGACATACTTGTAAGGGTAGATTACTAGAGATCATATCTCATGGTTCAACTTTTGTGATATAATTAAGGTCTTAAGAAGTCATTTCAATTTGAGTAACATTTTATGCAAGTTGTTGCGTAAGGAAATTTTGAGTATTTGAATGCTTGAACCCCATGATTAGTTGTATAAAGCATTAATGTTCATTGAAGTGTGTTAAAACATATTTGAACATCTCAAAACCTGAAATTTATATTATAAAACTAGTGATCGAGGGACAAGAATTTAGATTGCAAGGTCAAAACATGAGGATAAGGCAGGGATAGCCTAGTAGAGAGTATTCTCCACCTCCGACCTTGAGGGTGGTGTTCCCGTCACCAAGGAAAGAAGTGGGAAAGATAAGACTTAAGAGAGAGGGGGTTTGTGACAAAGGAGTCAGGTTTACCAAGTGTAAAACGAAAGAGAAAAAGACAGAATTTCATGACCTGTGACCAGTGTGTAACTTTAAATAGTACAATGTTCAAAGCTTAATTAAAGAAAAAAAATCACGGTTCATGAAAAGTATATAAGAAATTTGGGATTTATTGAAAAAATAGTGAGATATACCAAGTGATGAGTGGATAGCTAAGACAGAAGGAAACTAGACTTGGGTTGTTAACTTAGGGAAGCCTTTCTGTGAGCTATTTGGGTTGAGCCATGTTGGTTTTTATTTATTTACTTATTCATTTTAATTTAGAATAGAATTATTAACTCAAAAATATAACTATTTTAATTGCTTATGTGCTAGGTTAAATTTGAGTAGCTTGTCGAGCACTAGAGCTATGTATTCAGTTAAAGGGATTCTTTGAGCTTTATCCTGTTTTGTTTCCTTTATTCGTGTTCCTTTCTTTTGGTTTGTGAGATTTCCTTTTTTAATTTTTTTTGAGAAACAACTTCTGATAGGTAAGGTTTTGCAGTGGATACTCACGGCTGCATAATGAAAAGTGATATTAACCTGCACCTTGCAAAATGCTTCTTCAAACTTTTAGCTCTCCTTTGATGGTCACTTACATTGGTTGACACTGTTGATGCTCTGTATATTGTGATTTATTTGAAACCCCCTGGATCTACCTTTAGTAGCTTTACCAAGGCCTTGAATGCAAAACATGACACCACATCTCTAGCACTTATTTCTTATGACGAGAAATCCATCTAGAGATAACTCTTTGGGCCAATCACAACAACGACAACAACAACAACATACCTAGTGTGATCCCACAAGTAGGATCTGATAAGGGTGGGGTTTACGCATACCTTACCCCTAACTTTGCGGGGTCGAGAGGTTGTTTCTGATAGACCTTTGACTCAAGAAAAACATTTTTCTAAACAATTTTGAGAAATACACGAGTAAAACAAGCTATGTTGAAAATATCAAAAAAAAAAGTATTTATAGCAAAAAGAGTAAAGATAACCAAAGCAAAATAAACAACAATAGTGTTAGAATTGGAGAGTAAGAAAATGGTAGAATGATACTAATAACACCATGATTGACTAGAACCATCCTCTAACCCAGAGAAAAGAGAGAAACTGCTTGACTACCTACGAACCTTCTACCTTAATCCTCGAACTTCATGCCCTCCTGTCTAGGATCATGTCCTTAATGAGTTGTAGATGTGCCATGTTATGTGTAATCACCTCTCTCCTATTCTTCCTCGGAGTACCTATGCCTCTCTTTAGAACTATGGCCGTCAACCTCTAGCACCTCCTTACTGGGGCATCTGTGCTCCTCCTCCTCTTCACATGCCCAAACCATCTCAGTCTTGCTTCCCACATCTCCACCATGAAGGCCACCCCCACCTTGCCTGGTATATCCTCGTTCCTAATCTTGTCTCTTACTGTGCCCACATATCCATCTAAACATCCTAATTTTTCACTGCTTCCATTTTCTGGACGTTTGAGTTCTTCACTGGCAAACACTTTGCTCCATACAACATAGTTGGCCTGACAACCATTCCATAAACTTACCTTTAAGTCTCAACACTTGGTGGTGCATTCTCATCACATAGGACACCAAATGCCAATGTATCTTTCCACTAGTCTAATCTTGATCGACATGAGGACAAATTAGAGTAACCCTAGAGTTGTGTTGGTTGGAGTTGGCAGTTGGTTAATCTAGGTGCCAACAAGTTAACCCCTATGATACTGTAATTAACCAAAAGAAAAAGGGCAAAGAGAAAAGAAGTTGATAAATATATGCATTGAGGTATGCCTTCTCAAAAATTATATGTAGACACATGCCTTTTTAAAAATATATATATGTATGAGGTATGCTAATAATGACCCCTTATAAGTCAGAATTGATGTAGTTCAGAGTGCTAGTGTTTTTTTTTCATTAAGTGCACAACAAAATTGACAGATCTTAATTTTTATGCATCTGTTTTAACCATATATTTTTGAAATTGATAACTGTTCTCTGTTTTAACCATATAATTGGAAGTGATATTGGTATGAACTGAGATAGAAACCATTATATGAAGTCCGTCATTCTTTTATGCGTTTTTTATGAGTCGGACACGTACTACCACAATTTAAGATCTGTCTTAGGTGGTACTAGGGAAGGTTTCTGCTGTTAATGTTCTCCTGTGTTTGGCAGTTACTTCTTTTACTCTTGTTTTCCTTAGACTTAGTTGTTGTTTTGTTTACATTAGGTTTGATCATTAAGTCTTGCTATTCTATTTAAAGTCGTATATGTACACGTAAGAATAAGTGAGATTTAGAAAACCTCTAGATATTAACCCATAATTTTTCCTAGGAAACAAGTTATCTACCGATCTTGCATGTGAAAGAAATAGACCTGATGGAATGGTGTAAATACAGAGGATTTGTAAAGTTGACATCAACTAATTTAGAATTTAGACGTAGTTGATTGATTGATAGTACATATGGTATTCACGATTTGTAGAATGATGACGTTGAGAAAATAACATTTATAGTAACTGTGGCAACTTTCTGATAAAAAGAAAGAAGTGAGAACTCTCATTATCCATAATTAATTTTCTTCCTTGCCTTTTACTTACAATTCAATAGAGTTTGCTTTCTTGTTAAAAGACATCTTAAGTTTTCTTCTTATTTTGTGGCTGTAGAGCTGGAAAACAGATTACTATCTCGATTTGATTTGGCTTCACAGAAACGTGAGCTGTCTACAATGCGGGAATGCGCTAAAATTTTGTCACAGGTAAACAAGTAAATTATGTAGACCTAGCAGTTCCTTGGGTGAAATCTCCATGTGTAAATTTGTTCCACGGAACAACTGTGATAAGGTGCAGCTGATCATGAATTTTTAAAAAAAGGAAGTTAACAGATAACATAGAGCTTTATGAGAATTGTTATTTACCTTTTCCTCTAGATAATGTTGGTTGCCTCCCTTTTAAGTGCCATCTGAAACTTTTGTTGTTTACTTAGAATTCAGTATTGGATTCTAGGTTATATACATTGAGAAACTTTTTCTTATTTTGTTTATATTGACATATTAATGTTGGAAATCAGTTTAACCGGGGTACCAGTGCTATGCAACACTATGTGGGATTATGTCCAATGTTCGATCTGGAGGTCATGAATGCAGATGCTGAATTGGTTCTTGGAGATCAGGGTGCACAGCCCAGCCCTAGCAATGTTGCACGTGGTCTTTCTTCAATTTTTAAAGAGATTACAGGTTATAAAAACTGAAATTGATCTGAATCAAAGAGGTTTTCTTTTCAATTCATGCCTCTTGATGCCTCGGATTTAATTTCAGAGACTGTGCGCAAAGAAGCAGCCACAATAGCAGCTGTTTTTCCGTCCCCAAATGATGTAATGTCAATACTAGTTCAGGTATGATTGTACTATTACTGGCGTTGTGCTTGAGGTAGTTAGTTGTTGAATTATCTTCTTCTAGTGTGATGGTGCATGCCAGTAATAAAACAAGTTAGCTCAGAATATGGGCAGAGTGATTTTGCTGACTTAGCATACTACTTATGAATATTTACTGTTTTATCTGAACATTTTTCCTCATAGAGGTTTGAGTTTCCTCTAAGCCATCTTCTATTCTCTATTGATTCTGGTGTTGCCGTTCAAGTTAAAAGGATTGCCGAATGTGTCACTGTAAAAATTGTATTGTGAATTGTTATATAATGACTAATCCATGGTGGTTGTTCAGCGTGTCTTGGAGGATCGTGTTCCAAAGCTACTTGAGAAACTCTTACTGAAACCGTCTCTTGTTAGTCCACCTGCCATGGAAGAAGGAGGACTTATATTAGTGAGTAACATGACAAGGAATTTTCTTCTGTTCGCACAGGCCTTGAGGGAAAAACATGAGCCACTAATTTATCCTTTTTAATTCATTTTTGTGCATTCAGTATCTCAGATTGCTAGCCGTGGCATATGAGAAGACACAAGAGCTTGCTAGAGACTTGCGTGGTGTAGGATGTGGCGACCTGGATGTTGAAGGTAGAAATACTTTCCATTATCTCATCGTTGCAAACATCTGGTTGAATTTTTATTGTGTAATGATAGAGATTCAAGTGAAAGATACAAAGATCTGCATATAACTGCTTTTTATTTGGACCAAATATTGCTCCAAAATAATATTTTGAGATGCACTTTTATGGAGACATGTACAAGCCCCAAAACTTTTTGTTAGTGTCGTGACTCAAAATCTCTTTGAGAACTAAGATGAGGAAACAATAAGGGATGTGACAAATGTCTAAAGCGCTACACTAGAAGGTATTGCTATTGATGTAAAAAAAAAAGATTTACCCCAATTCACTTGCAGACAGTTCATTTTTCTCGTCTCAAGGAAGTGAAAAAACACTGAGGATTGCTGGAAAACAACTAAAAGTAGCAGAAGAATAAGCAGCTAATAAGTTTGATCTACTAGGTTGTGAAAAAAGATGACAGAGAAGTTGTTTCTTTTGATTTTTTCCTTCTGGCATAAAGGAAGAAAATCAATTGATTGAATGGGAGGTAGAAGCAAAAGAAAGAAGATTGGATATTTTGAATTATTGAATGGGAAAGAAAGAAGGTAGAATTGGGCTAGTGAAGCCTGCTCGTTTATAGATCGTTGAAGGGACTACCAACCAGTGTTATTAAAAGCGCGAGCTTCAGCGCTTCTCTGCCACTGAAGCGAGGCGCCAGAGGAAAAGAAAAGCATGCACTAATGGTGTCGAAGTGAGAAGGTCTGCGCTTTAGAGAGAAAAGCGAGAACCTAAGACTAATTTTAAAACTTACGCAAAACAGTCTCACGCGACTTCTCTTCATTGAAAAATGGGAAAGGAATGCTAGATGTTTTGATAGCATAGAGAATAGTATGCAAAAGATTAAGCTAAACTGCCTTTTGTTACTATGTATTTGGTGTAATCAAATATACTCAAATGACACTATCTCCATAATTGATGTTCTATATTCAATTTAGGTAGGAGTTAGCAGGATTTTGAAGTAAAATTTGTATATATGGTTTTCAGTACAACCTATGTACTGTTTGTGAGAAATATACGAAGTTACCTGTTCAAAAAAAAACATGTGCTGCTAGAACTTTCAGAATAAAAGAGCACTGTAGACTGAAATGTTCACCGAAATTAAGAGTGGTTCCACTAGCATGGTATCTGTTAAGAATTCCCACATCGGAAAAGGGATGAAAATTTGGTCTCTTTATATGGACTTGGACAATCCTCCCCTTATGAGCTAGTTTGGTGTTGATTTAGGCCCAAGATACATCCTTACATGGTATCTGAGCCAGGCCCATCCCAATTCTTTATTTACCATTGTTGGGCCCCCATATCATAGTGTCCACGCTCTAGTTGACTAGGTCTGGGTGTCCGCGTGAGTGTTAAGAATTCCCACATCGGGTAAGGGATGGGAATTTGGTCTCCTATATGGACTTGGATAATCCTCCCCTCATGAGCTAAGCTTTTGGGGGGTTGGGTTGGGCCCAAAATCCATCTTTACAGTATCAATACTAAAGTTATAAAAGAGCAAATTAGTGAAAAGTGAAAAGTAAAAAAGCGTCAAAGTATGTTGGAGCTTTAAATGCAATCAAACTATAGGCTAACCGCAGAAAAACCACCAATGAAGAGGGAACCAAAAAAAAGAAATGTAATGCAAGAAAATGTAACTATAGTTACAAAAATGATTATTTGGACAAAAGAAGAGAAAAACTATAGTGAAATCATTTATATATGTTGTTGTGCCCTTGAAGACAGAGCCCCGTTGGTGAGGTTGCACACACCTTAGCACCTTGACCTAAAGCACCTATTAAGCAAGGTGAAGCACCCAACGTGGGCTTCACCATGCTTCAGGGCTGAAGTATGCTTTAGGCTAGCCTTTACCAAGGGTGTAAAAGAATAGAAAAACGTTAGTCATCTGACCTTCCCAGTAGACTGAAGTTACTTGGATCTTACCTAGATTGTAGTGGATTGATACCATATGAGAAAATAAGAGAAGAAGAGATACTGATGATTCGGTGTTTGGATAAATAAAAGACACACCTCTTTAGTCTATAATGGTGTCAACCACAATACACATATGTTATCTGTCCAATGTTGGAGAATACCTTACTTTAGAACTGGGCACTTCTAATAATGTTCTAATTTGGCCTTTAACATTCTAACATTGAATGTTACTCTTCCTAATTGCTGACAATTATCTTTAGTTAAAATTGAACTAGCTACAATGGAGAATATGTGGATGTAATATCAAATCTAAAACCTGACCTTTCTTGTGCTATCCTGTCATTCTATCTGCTTGAGTTTCCAAAAAATAAGAAAATGCCATGCTCATATACTTCTTACTTCCACAAAAAAAAAAAAAAACGTACAGAAAGATTTTGATTGGTAAAATCAAGCATAATTGCACTGCAATACTTTTTGTTGAAGAAATTTTTTACTGTTTGAATATGGTTGCACCTTTGCTTCTGTTGTACGTGATAGTGACTTTTGTGTTTGTGCATTACAATATCATGTTGTTTTTCTTCTGGACAGGTTTAACGGAATCCCTGTTTCTACCCCACAAAGATATATACATTGAGTACGAGCAGGCCTCTCTTAGACAGCTCTACAAAGCTAAGGTTGGGATAGTCTGTCTCTTAGTGGTCCATCATCTTAAATTTAGGATATCTCTCTGTCTAGTTCTCTCTTTCCTTTTGGTCTAACTTGCAGAAGAAAAATTTATAAGATACCTCTACAGCATGGAGATAAATAACTCCTGAAATAACAATCTAAATGTTAACATATCTGCTTTCCAGTATTTTATGTGGTTATGATGATGATGATATATGTATATACAAGTAATAAACTGGAGATTAAGAGAGAAAGGGATAAGATTTATGGGCTGTCAATTGGCTGTGTTAGCAGGTTGTGGAAAGCTTGAGATTATTTCCTTGCAGAGCCCAAATAAGTTTCAATAGACTACGTTGCGTGGATTCTTACCTAATCTATTTGTATGATAAAGTAATGTTCATAGCTGACTCATGTTTTCTGAAAACCATTAAACAATTTTGTACTTCGGGAGGTACATTGTTAGAAAAAAAAAGATCATTATTAGTGCCATAAAATTGCAACAAGGTGCCGAACTTGGTGTCTATGAAGCATTTCACTGATAAAATATCATTATACTGATTATTACTCATAATCTATCGTTAACACACTTTGGTTATACCTCGCAGATGGAGGAGCTACGTGCTGAAGGCCAGCAATCCTCCGAGTCATCTGGGACAATTGGACGCTCAAAAGGTGCTTCAATGGCATCCTCTCACCAGCAAATTTCTGTTACTGTGGTGACAGAGTTCGTTCGTTGGAATGAAGAAGCAGTATCCAGATGCACTTTGTTTTCATCACAGGTATATGTGACATATGTTTCAGGATGTTGCAGGGAGCTACAACCAGGGACAGATAAAGATTGGTCCAAGGGGTGTCATGTGACACTGCTTCGTTGATTTTTTTCTAACTAGATATACCTATAAAAGTAATAAATAAAACAATTATGAAAGGTAGAAATGTTAAAAGGACTCTGCTTGTACCAATGTCACTCAGTAGCTTGGTGGTTGGGTCATGGCTGTTCCAATGTTTGCGTGAGAGGTGCGGGATCAAACCTGCACAACCTCTTTTTTTTTATGCAAATGCAGTTTTGGGCTTTTGGCAATTTGGCCCAATTCAATTGTGATATGCTTATGGAAAATTCTGTGTACGCCACTGGCTACAATCTACTCTTTCTTGGAATGCATATATACCTTTGAGATGGTTGGGCACACCTTCCTGGTTTATAAAATTAGCTAGGTGGAAGATCCAAGAGAATATATATTGCATTGAGCCTGAATGCTACAGAGAGACACACACATACTCAAAGTCAATTAATTAGCGAACAGTTCTATAGAAGTCTAAAGACAACATTTTTTCTGACAAGTTTATTGGTCATGTTAGAGAATTAAAATATCAAATGTCATGTCGTCTGTTTCCAGTAGACTGGTGCAGTTCTTGTCCTCGCACTTTGATATTGATCCAATCTGATTCGTTTCAGACCTACAGGGTTGAACTAATTGCTTGTTAATTTTTTTGTACAGCCTGCTGCAATTGCTGCTAATGTAAGGGCTGTTTTTACATGCCTTCTGGACCAAGTAAGTTCACTACTTTTCTATTTCAAAGTTTGTTTCTGCTGGAAGTAAAGTTGTCATAAAGGGCCAGCCGAGCCCCACCAGGCCCAAGCCTCGCAAGCCAAGGAATTTGATGGGCTAGGGCGCGCCGGTCCTTCATTTGAAAGGGCCTGAAAAATGCTCAACTCAACCCTATAAGGGTCGCAAGCTGGGGCGCGCTAGCCCTTTTTTTATTCAAACTTAATATTCTCTAACTTAAAAGAAAATGAAAAGATTTTCAAATCAAATGTCAAACAATGGTGTTGTTTCAATATCACTAGCAAAAATAGTGTGATTAGCATGTATCTAGGATGCTAGATATGCGAGATACATGTATCTAGTGTGATGCATCCCTGATAGACGAGCGAAATAAGAGTGGCTAGCGATATGGGAGGGAGGCGAGGGTGCGGGATTTGTCTATGTATCTAATTAGATAAATGCGAATCTACTTGAATAGAGTGTAAATAGAATAAATTACATAATTTTGAGTCCATGTATCTCGAGTTATATCACTACAACCAAAAAGGAATTTAACGGCAATAATAAAGGTCATTAGCGGCAATAACTATTACCGCTATAGCATTTACCGGCCGTTTGATTTTGGCTGTTATTGTTGGGGTCCCTAAAGCCTTCCGCGGCCATTCAGATGAATGCTGGTAAAGGTATACTTTATTGCCGTAAAAAGTCGCAAGCTATAATGGCAATTGTTTGTGGACATTATGATGGCTACTAAATGTAATGTTAGGATAGCTAATTATGTTGTGTTAGCGACTATTTTTTTTTGGCACTAATTCACTTAAATTGTCGATAAATGTAAGTAGATTTAGCGGCAATTAGAATGGCTAATAAAAGTCAATATCTTTAACAACAAATGTTTTGAGAAAGTGTAATGGCAACACTAACCTTGTGAAAATATCTTTATTTTTTCTTTTAGCGTCTATTATTATAGCTTGTATATTAAATTAAATTGACGTGTATGGAAATAAATAATGGCAACATTCATCAAAAAATGATCTAAGCAACATAATATATAACTAATTAATCATAAAAATATAATCTAATTAAATCTTACCAAACTCTTACAAAAAAAAACATAGTCCCAGTAATTTTAAAAATAAACTCATTATTTTAACTAAACCAATCCTATCGAATCAGTAGTCTTCAACTATTTTTTGTAATTCTTCATAATAAAATCTTGCATCTGCTAAATTTCGAACATCAAACCACATGACCTGAAATAGTAAATAAATGTGTCAACAGGTGAAATACAATGTGGAAAATTATTGTAAGTATTGTGATATATCAAGCAATTTCAGATATTGAATTTTTAGCAAATTACAACAGATACCAAAGGCAGAGACAATTAAAAATTAACTGAATTATATGACAATATGAAAAACACAATAGCAGTTACAAAGGAAAGAAAAAATCAACAACAAAAAAGAACCATTATAAATGCAGAAAGAATAAAATGAAACAAAATGCAACAACGTAGAAACAAAAAAAAAATGCATTTAGATTCTACTAAAACCACTAAGCCTGCTTCAACTACAAATATAGTTTTTAGCAAACATGTGCATGCACCAAGACAAGAATAGATGGTCTCACACAGTGTTATTTCTGAATTCCAAAACTTGGAATATGAGTTTCGTTAAGCTACTTATCAATCTCAATTAACAAACTAATTGTACTACCTCTTTCTTGCTTACATGACACAATCTGACTTCAATAATCAGTTTGACCTATTTCAGTCTTAAAACTGCAATAATTTTAGTACTATCCAAAAGTAAATGTGTAGTTTTTAAACTATATTCAATGTTCTCTTTGTTCATAGAGATTTTAACTTTAAATACTAAAATAACTAGAGAAAAGATATAACAAGGGTGACGTAGTAGATAAGAAAAACATTGAATAAGTAAAGAAAGCTTAATGTATGAATTTACTTATTTTTGCCTTCACCAAATCATGAGCAAAGAGGGAAATATACCTTTAGACAAATAATATTGTTTGATACTTATAAATAAGAATAAACTCAATTTCCAAATCATCCCTCCTCCATTACGATATCCAATAAGTAACACAAATAACAAATCTGAGTTGTTCCAGAATAAATGGACTGTAATTAGACATTATAGTAGGAAAATGTATTTGACCATGAACTTCTAGGGCTTATGGTTAAAAAATTATATAGGAACAAAAAAGTTCAGATACAACATCAATAAGTCACTCGGTAATAAATGAGATGAAAAACAAGCAAGAAGGTGATTTATCCATTCATAAACTATAAATGAACATCTTATTTATGGGAAAGAAATAACATACACAATTGTGAAGCTCCTTGACGATATAGAAAACCAATGCGCCAAAAATGATCTTGCTTTGAACTGAACCAAGATTAAAGGTCATTCAAGAAAATTAGAATTAAAAATTTTATCATATATAATTAGAGTTGAGCAAAGTGATTTTAAAATTCTCATCGATGAGATCAAAACTGCAGCCTTACTCTATAGGTCTTCCACAACACAAAAATAAAATAAAAATTAGACCATTTAGTACAAGAAATTGTTCTCGCATTTTCTAAAAGAAGATAACACAACTTGTCCGTCACTTATTTCATAATTATATTTGTGTTCCATTATTTCCTATATCCCCACAATTTTCATGCACATATCAGTATCAAAATTTCACTAATTGAAAAGGGTACAAACTTTGTCGGTGACAATAGGCTTCCCTCGTGTTCTTAGGAGAAATATCTTTCTTTATTTGTGATGGCAAAAACTTGTCTAACATCAATAGGAGTAAAACTTAATCCCCCAAGGTCCCTTAGATTGAATGAACATATAAACAAAACTAGAGAGGGATAAATTAAAAAGCACTAACATATCAAATAATCAAATTTCAACTGACGCAACGCGTAAGAAAATATCTCAATAGAATTCATTAGCTATAACACCTGAAGTTATATATCCTAGAGGCATATGAAGTGACATAGATATGGAGAAAGATATGAAGGGTATGAAAGCTGAACTTCTGCTAGAGTTTGAAAATATAACTAAATTTGAGGAGATTGCATGGAGACAGAGATCAAGGATCAATTGGCTGAAACAGGGCGACAACAACACCAAGTTCTTCCACAGAACTGCCAACTCACACAGAAGATACAATAATATAGATGAGTTAAATGTGGGGGGGGGGGGGTGAAGTAGTCAGGAATCCAGAAGACATAAAGAAGGAAAATATAACTTTCTATCAGAACTTATATTTGAAAGAGAAACTTTGAGACCTTCAGGTGGGTGCAGGATGAATCACAAAATTAATGTCGAAGATAACTAACTACATGCTTCAGAAGGAGTTTGAGGATTCAAAAGAGTTGGCGATTAGTGTCAAACTTGTGCTAGTGACAAGCTCCTGGTCTGTGGTTTACCATGGCCTTTCTATACCATTGTGGGAGGCTTTGGAAAAAGACGTGATGCTACAAGCAGAAATTTCATTGAGGTGTGTCTTTGAGAAAGCTTCAACTCTACCTAGCCGTGGACTTTAATTCCACAATAAAAATGGGGTGATAGGAGCTTCATCGACTTCAGAAACGATTAGCTGAACTGGTGTAGCATGTACAAGATATCTCCAAATACTCACCGACAGAATCAAAATGGTTATGCACAAACTGGTGGACCCTCAACAGTTGGCCTTTATAAAAGGGAGACAAATAATGGATGCCATTCTTATGGCAAATGACTGTGTTGATGGTAGAACTAGAAACAAGGCTCCGGGCATCCTATGTAAGCTAGACATTCAAAAAGTTTATGACCACCTCAATTGGAAGTACCTGTTAGAGACTCTTTCTAAAAGAGGTTTTGGAGGTAGATCGTTCAGATGGATGAAGTTTTGCATCATCACTGCGAAATTCTCTGTTTTAATAAATGGCTCTCATACAGGTTTTTCTCTTCACAGAGAGGTTTAAGGCGAGGAGATCCATTATCTCCCTTTCTTTTTATTATCGCTATGGAGGGACTAAATGATATGTTGAAAATCTCTCAAGAAAAGTCGTGGCTGAGAGGTTTTTAGGGTAATCAGTAAGACGTGGGGGCTGATTGGGATTAACTCACTCACCAATATGGAAGATGGACACTCTTGTCTTCTGTGATGCTAACAAGAACCAACTTAAGATTTTAAGGATTAATTTTCATTCTTTTAGAAGAGATCTTGGGCTTAACATAATTGGAACAAGAGTTTCTTGTATCCAGTAAATGAAGTCCCCTGATTTTAACCCCAATATGGCTAGGATTTTGGGAGGAAAGAACGGGAGATCACCAACTAACATATTTGGGATGCCCTGGGAGCAAAGCAAATCTATAGGCATTTGAATGAGGTGATTGAAAAATATGAAAAAAGGTTGGTGAATTGGAACAGCCAGTACCTTTCTTTAGGAGGAAGATTAACACTCATCAATAGTGTTTTAGACTCTATGCGTATGTCACTTTTCCCTATTCTTGATAGTGTTACTGACATACTTGATGCTTTGAAGAGGAATTTCCTGTGGTAAGGAAATAGTGAAACCAAGAAATTCCACTTCGTAAAGTGGTTTACTCTGATTAAGAGTAAACAGGTAGGGGAATTTAAAAATTCAAAATCAGAGCCTTGTAATGAAGTGGCTATGGAAATTTGCTTCCAGTGAGCAAGCTCTGTGGAAATAGTTAAATACAGGCTAATTGTGAAATGAAGGATCTCGGATAATAAAAGGTTATAGCACTTACGGATCAAGCCGATGAGGGAGCCATCAGAAACATTGGCCAAGTTAAGAGGGAAAACTGCAGTATTAAATTGGCCGAATGTAGGAAGGAAAGAAAAACTTCTTTTTTGGGAAGATAGATGGTGAAAGAGGGTCGATTTATTTTTATCCGAACAACCCACCAAGTCTGCCAAAACGTCTGCAACACTCAACTATCTCACTCACGTTTGGACCAAGTATAGAAATACTTAAAGCAGTAAACTTCTTAAACAATGAACAACGCTTTCATGAATCTTTCCATATCTTCTATTAATCTCAGAATCAATACAAGGAAGCTTCACGAATTTTGGTCTAAGGCAGAATCAATTGTGGAGCCTTAGACGAAATTCCACCCTTTAACTTTCTGCACATGGCAGTACATGCGACATTTACAAACGCGAAGTTTTAACAAGCGACCTGTTCGACACTTGTCATCACGGATTTAAACCTAAGTTTCCAACCATCTATATTTCGAACAGATAGTAGAATATAATTCGAATTAAATCTTATCCAAAACGACATAACAAGATTCTAACAATTGAATATTTCAGCCTACATTCCAAACAATTTAGAATATTTTTCAACTGTTTTAACCCGATTAGAATATTTCACGCTGTCCTCCAAACACTTTAGTTTTATTTCAGCAATCCATGGTGAACTGACTTATGTTCTGTTTGCCAGCGTCAAGTATCACATCCTGGCCTTGTCAAGGCCAACACCACGTTTTGCCGACGACTCCTGCTCACACGTAAGCCTTGCACGTTCAAGATGCTTTGGCAACACCCAAGCACCTTGAACATTTGTTGCCACTGTTTGTCCCCCATGCATGCAAGAACATGCCAAATTCACTGTCATGATGCAAAGTAGTTTGATCAAGTAGTTTATAGGTTTAACATATGGTTAGAACAAGAATCTTTAGGAAAACCTTGTCCAGTTTGTTTGTGTATTTTCAACCTAAACAAGCAGAAGAGCCCATTATAGCAGAGATTGTGGTCAAACCAAGGGTGGGAAGTCTGAGCTTTAGAAGGACCTCTAAAAGGACTGGGAGATTCCAAAGGTTGGTGGAGTTTTAAAAAGTTCTTTAGGGCAGTCAAGGAACTATTGATGACACATAGATAGTTTGGTAATGGCAGGATCAACAATTGGACAATTCAGTGTGTTAGAAGAGCATACAAAAAAATTAATTCTTGTAACAGTCAGAGGAATGGGTGTCCATGGAAGTGATATGAAAATACTAAAATCCCCTACCAAGGTGTCTTGTTTGACTTGGCTCCTGCTAAGAAAGACAGTTTGACCCAGGAAAATCTCATGAAAAGAAATATTCAACTGAGTCCCTAGGTGCTTCTATTGGTTGAAAGAAGAAGTTCGAGACTGCAAACCATCTCTTCTTGACTGTAGGAATAACCAACATTTTGTGGATGGAAGTCTTTATCAATCAGAAAAAGGACATGAAATGAGTTATGCCTAGGAAATTTACGAGGACCCTTGAAGTTATGGAGCAGTTATGCAAGCATTTCCGGGCGGGAATAAAAGAAAGATGGAAAAAATCATTCCGTCTTGCATCTGGTGGTCAGTGTGGAAAGAAAGAAATCTCAGATGCTCCAAAACAAGAGCAATTCCACCAGAAGATTAAGATGAATGCTTAGTTTTGTGTCTTTTTTGGTGTTGGTAAACAGGGTACCATGGTAGATCTAGCATCAATTATAAAGATGTTTTAGGTTCATTGTATACTTTTTGCTTATAGGATTAAAGGATATTCTTGTACTCCTCCAATTGTAATTAGGAATCCGTAACTTGTTGTGCACGTATGGGTTTTGTTGTGGAATAGAATACAAGTTGTTACTGTCTCAAAAAAAAAAGAATTATGATTATCATTGAGTGATCTCCTAGATTTTCATCATTGTCAATCATCCATTTGTATCATATGAAGCGCATAACAGTCAGTGTCAACCTCTCATATTAGTTAATAGAGTATACTAAGAAAACAAAAGAGATTCCTACAAAGAAAAATCATAATTTATTAACTCCATAGTTGATGCCTAATGCAGTTGGGATGAGTTGACATCAGGGTGATCTTATACATGGCTTTAGATAGGCAAAAAGGGAGTGTAATTTCTACAGGTTTTACAATAAGCAATTAATTAGTAGGCTCTCATGTACAAATCTACACCAGCTCCAATGGACGCGAGGAATTATAAAAAATGAGAATGAATCAGGTGTTAATGAGGTTCGTGAGGAAGAGGTAATGAACCAGATAAATCTAGTAAAGGCACATCACTGCATCTGCAATGATTTTTCTTATCTAGAGGTGGCTACAACAGTAAAAAATAATCAGATTTCAACAAGGTTAATCCCATTCTAGTGGTCAATACAACCTTAGTCAACTTGAACACATCGGTACAAGATTTCTTCACAATCTTTAGGCGAGAAAGAACGAGAGTCTAGGCAGCAACTATTATCAATTAGGAATGATAAGAATTTGAAAAAGGTAATATGTCAATCTCTAAAGCTAACTTCACAAATTAGTTGATTATTTCTAAGGTGTTACAAGTTCTCCTAAGTGGACTGATTAGAGAAAGTTCTGGACAACTTAACAAGAGAGGGAAGGACCACATCAATACAATAGTTTTATATGCATTGAGATATCGGAATCGATTTATTATTGTTCACCTATATAAAGTGAAGCATTTTATACAGCCATGACTAGAAAAGTCAAAGTAAATAACATATTTCTCTAGTATCATGATCAAAATATGAATCTCAAAATATCAAATATTTATGTTCATGATTTCTTGTGATACCATGGTAATGTTGTCCTAGCATATAGCATAGTTGTAACATAAAAAAAAACAGTAAGTTCTTAGGCATATAACAAGTACATTAATTATCTTCGAATTGCAGGTAAAGTAATATCCCTCTCAATTTTAATAGGAAGATCTAGACAAGATAAGTGAAACACAGTAAAATATAGTCATTTTGATTGTAGATATGATTCATTTCAAAATTAAACACTGAAATTTAGTTTAAGATTTTTAAAGCATGCCTTTTTATCAAAATAATGTATATCTTCATAATGATATATTTTAAAACAAGAAGATATGAAAGGATTTTAGAATTTCAATCCAGAATTAGTTTTATCCAATTAGAAATCCAAGTGTGACAGTATCATTTTGCAATTTGCATCTTAATAATTTCACGAATGTGAGTTATCAAAATATTTTGAAGTATCTAAAGGAAGGAAATGCACAAGGACTGAGAGATCTTAAAAAGTTTATCGGGTTATCACATAAGTTTATTTCTTTACTTATTTTACCATGTAAAATTAAAAAGATTAACTATTACCTAAACCTAATAACCAACATGAGATCAATTGATTAAAAAGAAGGGAAGAACACACAGACAAACAACAAATAGTTTCTATACTGAAGTTGGATTAAAATTTGATGTATATCATTTCTTGTGGTTTATTTTTTATCATGGTTTCAATTAATCATCCCTTTCAAGTGATTGCAATCATATTACCATGTTTATTGAGTTACTGAAATCTATGATTCAGGCATAGATAATGAAAATGGATCTAAAAGCGAGTCCACTTTTGGGTTATTTTATTATTTAGCATGCTTTTTGGAGGCAACACCTATACCTACACAATTACCATTGTAAACAGAGATTGTGAACTTTCTAGCAAGAAAGCTAGTTCCTAAAAGATCCAAACTATTATAATGAATGAAAAGATCATAGACAACACCCCTTATATGCAGAATATTAAACAAACAATCACAAAACAAAAAGGTTAAAAAGGCTAAAAGAGGGAAAATGCAAACCTTAAATACGGAACAAGCATTACATGTGAACTTTTTATATCCTCCAAAGACACTAGCATCAAAACACGATAAATAGAAGAATATCACAACAATTACCATAGAAACAGGATCAACAAAATTATTTTCCTTCATTAGTGCCATCTAAACCCTAAAATCAAAATATCTATCTAAACAACGAATTATAACACTGGAAATTCTGTGAGTATGTGTCTTCCATAGAAATTAGTAACAGAGCATAACTACTTAAGAAAAAAATCTAACAAATTGAAAGTGAGAAACATCTTACCAAACCAACTACGAAAAATATGCCACTTCCCTCTTTCAAAATCAAATCCATCAAAAAATTATTGAGACAGAAGTTTCAAATGTAGCATAGGATTTTGCACGACTTTGGTATTTAGGCTTTGATTGTAGAATAAGATATGATGAAGGTAGGGTTTGATGTCTGAGTATTGTGCCGAGATGAGGGAGGAAGATGGGCCTAAATATAAGGAGGGAAAGGTAAAAAGTGTTGAAGTGAAGATTAATTCTAGTATTTAATGGTTATTCCCTTCTATTGCCACGAAAAACAATTATCATTTCCAGCTAATATTAATTTGCCGAGGATACATTGACATAAAATATAAATTACTGGCAATTAGCTGATTGCCTCCAAATAATTGTCGCCAAAAGCAACTTTTGTAGTAGTGTATGTATCTGGACACACCAAAATCAGGTAAAATCGTAATATTACATCATAATGTGCCTCTAAGCGATTAGCTCATACACCAGTGAGATTTTTGTAAGTTGACCTACATGTGATCAGTGATGGGTTGAACTATGATTTTTTTGGTTCAATTCCAAGAGCAGACAAGAAGAAAGAACTCAACTGTTCCAAGTTTTGATGGACATAATTATCCAATATAATGATATGAAAAATAAATATTGGCCCAAGGGCTGACCCCGGCCCTGCCCCGATCAAGCCTCATGGGCCAAGGGCTTATTTGGCCAGGCTTATAAGCCCTACTCTTAAATGGGATTGAAAAGTCATATCCCAACCCTACCCCGGTAACGGGTTGGGTTGGGCTGGCCCCATGGGCTAAGCCCATTTTAACGGCTCTAGCTGGAAGTATTTACGTTATTTTCATTTGGCATGCCGACTATGTAATTGAATATTACTTTTTTTGGGAGGTTGAGTGTAATTCATTGTACATAGATATCCTTTTATTTCTTCTACTTTTCGGAGACTGGAATTTATGTATGGATCATTTCCTACAGAACTACGTTGCATAGTAATGTAGCATATTCATGGATGGAGGATAGCTCTGCCGTTGTTCTCTGTCATTTGTACGTTTATCATTAGCTGCCTTATTCCAACTCTTGCAGGTGAGCATATACATAACTGAAGGTCTTGAAAGAGCCAGAGACAGTCTCACTGAGGCTGCTGCTTTAAGGGAAAGATTTGTACTTCCTAGTGTAAGTCGAAGGGTTGCTGCTGCAGCTGCTTCCGCGGTAATTACTTTGGCATTCATGTCTACTACAGTCTGAAAAATTTGTAAATTTTCCTTGTGCACGAGTATACAGTCATATATAGCTAATATAACCATATCATCTGTGGTATTTAGGCAGAAGCAGCAGCTGCTGCTGGTGAAAGCAGTTTCAGATCTTTCATGGTTTCTGTGCAACGCTGTGGGAGCAGTGTGGCTATTGTGCAGCAAGTATGTTGGTTTGATGCTAGTGAACTAGTGAAAATCTTTGTGATTAAAATACTAAACAATCTCATGTACAAATTTACCAGTTTCAAAGAAAAATAAACACAATCTCATGTTGTCTCTTTTGGGTTCTCATTGAACTCCTTTTCTTCAGTATTTTGCAAACTCTATATCTCGACTTTTACTGCCTGTGGATGGTGCGCATGCTGCTTCCTGTGAAGAAATGGCTACAGCTATGTCAAGTGCAGAGGGTGCTGCTTATAAGGGGCTTCAGCAGTGTATTGAAACTGTTATGGCAGAGGTCTGATTTGTAACATTTAATGTGTTTGACTGTTGTGGTAGTCTTTATGTGGGATTTGGCCTCATTATTACAATCTCAATGGCACCTTTTATCAGTCGTTTTGAATTTCTCTGATTCTAATTTGTTTCCTTTCAGATCAAAGCTTATGTCTGATATTAGGTTACACTTCCTTTGACTGTTCTCAGGTGGAACGCGTACTGTCAACTGAACAAAAAGTCGCAGATTATCGATCACCTGATGACAGCATTGTCCCAGACCATCGGCCAACACAAGCTTGTTCAAAGTCTGAACTAATTTAAGCTTTACTTATGCCATGTAGAGTAGAGAAATTATAATAAGATGATCTCTGGAAGGATATTAAGCTGCCTATTATTTTACTGTCTTTTAAAATATCAACACACGCCATTCTTAATATGTCAAGAACGCATTGGAGTCTGAAATCTCCTATGCATTTTCTTGTCTCTTTCCCTCATAACACATCTTAAGTTTTTTTTTCTTTTCTGAAGGATATTTTCTGTATTCTTACGGCTTCTCCCTTTATCAGAGTTGTCGCATACCTTTCAAGGGTGCTTGAATCGGCATTCACAGCGCTGGAAGGGCTTAACAAACAAGCCTTTTTGACTGAATTGGTATATTCCTGTTTTTATTTCTGCATACGCTTATTCCTAGTCTGACCCCTAAATGCTGACAAGGTTCAGTGTGTTAAGTTATTTACTTGATTATGCTCCATCTTATTCTACAAGTTACGCTAGGTGATCATTGATCCTAGTGGTTAATGCTTTAAATTTTTTTATTTATTTTTGTTTCTTATTTACATGGACCACGTCACCACGGTGAGTGTAGGTGTTAAATGAGGGCAGGTAGACCTAAAATCAGATGGAAGGAAGTTGTCTTTGAGGAAATACAGTTTATGGGGATCAATGCAAAATTAGTGAAAGATGGGTGGGAAGAGAAGGATCTATATAGGCAATACCTATTGGTTGACAACATATTATAGACATGTTGACACCTTCACTGTAGGTCCTATGCTTTCTAGGAATGGCTTAGCTTTTAAGATATTTATATGTTTAGGAGATATACTGAACTTCTATTACTTCTTATTTGTATTTGCATAATGTTGGCTTGAGATGGGTTTAAATGGAATAACATGGTCAGTGAAAGTTCATATAAATGACCCCAACTTGTTTGGGAGTTGGGACTGAGGTATAGTTGTTACTATTGTTATTGGTCTTATTTACATGAATATATTAAGATGGCCATAAACATGCCATAGCCCGCAACTTTCAAAATTCCTAGCAAATGGAAGCTCCAAGCAACTTTAACTACTTAACCTGCATTTTAAAATAGGAGAGTTTCTCTGCAACACCATGTTATTGTTTTTTGACTGTTGGGGACTTGTTAATATTTAGGCTGTCTACAGCCGTTTTACAGCTGTCCACAATGTGTTGTGTTGGTACAGCTGATTACATTATCTGTAATTTTTTCCAGTTTGTAGTTATTACTCTTAGAATCAAAATTTCTGGTAACAACATGGTGCATTTTCTCTTTTAATAGGGGAATCGTTTACACAAAGGCTTGCTTAATCATTGGCAAAAGTTCACCTTCAATGCAAGGTACTTCTTTTCGGTATTGCTGTTATTGCTGCATGTTTAACTTAATAAAATTGGAGTTGCAAAAATTACATTATAGGATCCATAGTAGGAATAGTTCCCTGCCTATAGCAAGCTAATGCTTATACTTCCACTAGTGTCTGTGAGTCTAGAAAGCTATCTGCCTGCTAATATTTCTATTGCATAAAGCCAAAAGAGAAATTTTTTATGTTTGTCATTTCAACATTATAGAAATATAAAGTCTCCGTTCGGTAGATTGTAAACCAGGTGGGAATCTAGTTTTATGAAGTACAATACTTGTGATATTTTTGCTAATAGATTAAAGGCCAAACACGAGATTACCTTCCTCTCCTTCTGTTTTTAGTCACACGTCAACTTGTGTACTGATGCTTCAAGGATCATTCTTGGGTTAAGAAGTAAAAACATTTTGAAAAGCACCATCATTACTCAACAAGAACAACAACAAACTACGCTACCTCTCAAATCCAAAGTAATTTGGAGATGGTAAAATAAACCCTTACTGATCATGTTGTTGTTGTTGTAACCCCCCACCTCCATTTCTCCTTTCATAACCCTCAGTTCTTTTAAAAAGGGGCTAAAATTTTTAATCCGCTTAATCATTAACCCATTTTAAAACAATCTTCAACTTAGCCCCGTTCTATGCCCAATTCAACCCTCTTTCACCTTCTTTTCTTCAATTCATTATGGCTTTCCACAATTCTGTTCTATGGGATGTGGAGATAAGTTTGCTGAGACGTCCTGAAGAGATGTTCTATATATTGAGGACAGTTAGACTCTCCATATTTTCTTCCTGACTTGCCTAAAGTCAAAGCAAGAAACTATCTACAGTTCACGCCATGCAATGCCACGGATAAATAAAAGATCCGTAGACTTCAAGTCAGTTTTCTTATGTTCCAGATTTTCTATTTTTCATTCTATGTGTGTTGAGCAGATCTGGTCTTTTCTTTTGTACATGAATGTATTCGGAAATCCATGGAGCTCCTATGCAGAAAATTGTCCAACTGTTTGTCACATATTATGATAAAATGGTTCCCAGTAAAAGCTTCTACAATCTGAATGACGTCAAGTGGTTGGAACTCTCGATATATGAATAGTGACCAAATTATTAAGTCTGACTGGAGAAATTGGAAATAAATATGTTTTTCAAGCTCACCTATCAAAAAATCTTTTAATCAAAGCTTATGCAGTTTCTTTACCAAGGAAAGAAAAAAAGGGAGGTGTTGCACCCATGAGAATGATTAAGCATGAGTTTTGTATCATTTTTTGGTACTCTTGTGACTACATCAAGATTTCAAAGAAACAAGTACTAGCTCCAGGGCTTTGGTTCAGTGATGAAGGCACTACAGACTACAGCGTGGATGTATGGTAGGCGTACATCATGAGTTCAAATCATGACTGGTAAACCAAGTCTGGTGCTTTAGTGGAGAAGGGTGGAGGGTAGAATCAAATAGCAACTGAGTTCCGAAGATGAAAATAGCAGATTTCTTGGTCATTAAAAAAGGAAGTACTAACTAGTGAATTGTTTTTCTTGTTATCAGTGCTAACTAGTAAATTGTTTGTAGCATATTGTCTTATTTTTCTCAAGTGATAAGCTAGGCACTATTCCAAAGGGATCATTTACTAGGATTAATCCAAGTTTGCTGGGTGCTGCATGTATATGGTGGACTCTATGGAAAGAAAGGAATGCTAGGTGTTTTGAAGGACAAAGTGATAGTTTTCAGAAGATAAAAACCAAATGCTTAAGTCTTTTATTTTTTTGGTGTAACCAAGAGTTGGTAGGGGAAAGTATAGAGATGGTCGATTTTATAGGGAACTTGTAATTCTCTATGTCTTTTTGAGGGTGTGCCTACCACCCTGTGGGATGTAAGTTTCCAATTCATCATCCCTTGGATGATGAACTTTTTGTGAATACAAAGTTACCCTTATTTCAAAAAGAAAAGTTTGCTGGGTGCTGCACCTCTATTTCTTTTTTGCAATGATAAGTAAATCCCCTGTACACTCAGTAATTTAAAATAACTATCACACTCTCTTTAATGCTTTATCATTTACTCACATTAAGTCATTGTGTATCCCTGTGTGCATTTAATTGCACGCTTCTATATAAACTCAATTCGCTCCATTGTTTTATGACTTGGTCAGTCACTCATCATGTTTTTCTTACCTGTTCCCTGTCTCTTTCTGAAATTGAAACCATGGCAAAGTAGACACAGGTGGCGGAATAAACGAGTTTGTGCTTTCTGGTACATTGCATAATATCTCTCTTGTCTTTGTAGTGGAGGATTGCGTTTGAAGCGTGATATAACAGAGTATGGGGAGTTTGTTCGTAGTTTCAATGCACCTTCAGTTGATGAGAAATTTGAACAGTTGGGCATGTAAGTTGCTAGTGTTTTGAAAAATTGAATGCCGTCCACAAAATATGATATAATCCTGATAACCTTGTTTATCATTTTTTTTCCAGCATGGCAAATGTGTTTATTGTTGCACCTGAAAGTCTATCAACACTCTTTGAGGGAACCCCGAGCATTAGGAAAGATGCACAGAGGTAATTATCATGTTTAAGTCACCTTGTATACTGGGAACAAACAGACTGTTCTCCTGCAGATTTTCTCATAAAATTAGATGTGTTTTACAAACATGTCTATCGTGTATTATCACCACCATTAACCATCAATTACAATCATTACCATCAGTCATCATTACAACCAATTACTGACTATTACCAGCCATCAACCATCTCTATATACTGCCATTAGTTATCGTTATCGTCCACCACAATTGTTTGTTGCCACCAGCAACTATCACGATCAACAATTACTATAATCACTATTGCTAGTCATAATCACCACTAGCTACTACCCATAATAACCACCATCATCGAGCACAATCTCCAATCAACACCCACAATCATGAGAGTGCTAGCCATCAACATCGTTTGTTATGTTACTTCTTCGAGAACTTTTTAATGATATAGCATTAGATTAATTAAGTATTTTTTTTTATTTATGAACTTTTAATAAAGGCAAATTTGATGCATTCAGATGTTGAGAAAACAAACCGTATGTAGTATTCAGATTTTAATACAACTTAGTGTTAATATATGAATTCTGATTCAGACATCTAAAAATTATTGCACATCTTAATACATAAACGTACATTTTGATTCAGATGTCGTAAGTTCAATAAAAATAAATGAGGCCAAAGTGGGTCCATTTGTACGCTCATTTTCAATCAGTAAATAGTTTCAGAATATGCTCAAGGACTTATTTTCTGTGAACTCCAGGTTCATTCAGCTTCGGGAGGACTACAAGAGTGCAAAAATTGCAGCGAGACTCAGCTCCTTATGGCCTAGCTCTAGTTAGAAGAAAAGTCAATGAGCTTTTACAATAGTGGTGAGCTGGATAGAGCTATACAGTTGTTCGGTGAGGGCTTTCCGCCTCCTATATTTGTGGTCTTTTACCTGAGCTCGAAGATAGAGAAACGTTGCTAATTCAGAGTAATTCATCCTTGAAAGTTCATATGCAACCCCTAGCCCCTTCTGTGTAATCATCATTTATTGTTTTCTTCACGATCTGCTCGTGTATGTTGTGGAACTAGGTATCGAAACATGCGTATGTTTTTGCTAATTGTGACTAGTTTGTTTATATGCTAGGTATGCATTTGTATTGTTAAAAGTAGATGAGACGAATGTACCAGTTTTGTTGTTATAGATATTGATTGTCCTATACTTTATAGAAGTTGTTGCAGTAAAGGTTATCTTCTTTACCATGTGCAGAAATTTAAGGATATGTATGCTTGACAGCGGAGTCTATCCTATTATTACCTTGTGGTTAAATCTCTAAAATCATCTTTTCCTTGAGGAAAATTTTTAATAGTAATTGGAAAAAAAATGAATTTATACAGAGTTTTATGTCTTGACAAGCTGTTTATTCGATTAGTTTGGATTTGTTTAGTATTTAATCGAAACCAAGGATAATAAAGGGTCCTTCGCACAAATGTCATACACAAAGATTAAAGGCGGTTGAAAATATCTCTAAAGAGGAAAAAACAGGAGTAGTTTGCAAAGGCACGAGTTTATGTCTTACGAGACAACTTAGTTCCTATTGAAATTATGTTTAGATGCATAAGTTTGATTTTAGAATCTATGAAGTTATGCCTCAAGAGACATGACTTATTGCCCTTTGTTTGGCTGGTTGGCCAGAGTGACAAGTTCTGTTTCAGCTACAAGTTACAACTAATGATTTCATAGTCCTTTTGCTCAATTGCTAGAGCAGCAAGTCTTGCAAGATATATGACCTTTACTTGTCATTTTCTACAATGGTGGTAGCAGGGCGAGCTTGAACTCACCTCAATTATTTCATCAGATACCTACTTTGGTCTCTCATTCACCTACTTCATCAACCGTTTACTCTCACCCTCAAATGCAAGATCTTTAGACATCATTATCAGAATTCAGAAGAATGCCGGAACCAAGAAATCAGTATCCGCTGGATGCTGCATGAACAAGACATATCTAAATATGTTAAGGTGAAATACTCAGCTTTTGATTACGGACAAGTCTCTTCTACACAAACAAAATCTGTAAGCAGCTAACAAATCCTAAGACAATGAGGGATCATACTCCAGGCAAGAGGACATAAATTTCTGTACAACATTCCATATAATCAGACAAGACCTTTCATAATGTAGCTCTTCCATTTCAAAGCCTCATACAACATTCTCTGAAGCTATTTCAACATGCTTAACAGTAGAAGAATAATGTACTGGAGATGTAGACAACTCCACAGGCATCCAAAGCAGTACATGCATAGGTACAAATCCTTAGAATTTTCTTCCTGGCCATTCTTATTTCTTGATTACCCACCACTGAAAACAAACTTGAATACTACGAAAGTTCTGATCACTGCTACTTTCTCCACCACCTTCTGCACTTGTTTATCTCTTCCATTGATAATTATGCAAGGGTGTGACCTAGCGGTCAATGAAGTGGTTGAGAACCCTGAGGTATCAGGTTCAAAACACAGTGGAGACAAAAGATACTATGTGATTCTTGCCATCTGTCTTAGCCTTGGTGGACAGAGTTATCTGGTCCTGTTACTGTGGGAGGTGGCATCCGTGGATTTAGTCAAGGTGTGTGAAACTTGACCCGGATAAAATAAAAGGAGGGGGGAGGGGGCGTGTTGGCATATCAATATATGGATAACAACTTAATTGTGAGCAGATATAACACAACGGAATGCTCCTGACCAATAACCATATCATAAGGATCTATACACTTTGATTCTGTTGTAGATATAATAAACAAAAGAGATGCGAGTCTCAAATGTTCATCTCCATGCCATCTAAGTTCACAAAATACCCATCACCTCTTGAACTTTTAATCCTTCCAACTGAGGAACGGTATCAACAGAACTTATAACTTAACTTAGAAAAAAACTTGTTTTGGAGTTTGATATGTATAAATGTGAAGTCGGAGTATAAGATAGCATGTTTCACGGGATTGAAACACATCATTATGACCACAAGAAAAAGAGATTTCAACTTCAACAGTGACATCTCTTTAAATTTAGCCAGGAGAACATTTCAGAAGAAAGAACCTACTGAGTTGCATCAGACAGCCAGGTTTCAACAGACTGAGGAATAAATAAGAACAAATCCACAGGACTTTTCGTTTCAGAGGAGATTGTACACACAAGGACTAATACTTTATAACTAGGAGAAGTAGATAAGTTTAAGAAGAAAAGACCCACTTGTTTGCTAGTGTGAGACATCATTTTGTTGGAGTTCAGACTCAAGGGGGAAAATAGCAAAGAGAGCTCATAGCATGCAGGCTGTGCTGGTAGGCAACCTTCTGAAGAAACCAACAGAACTGCTGTTGCCCTAGGGTCTCTTCAGCTCCGTAAAGATAGAAGCCTCTTCCCTTGAGTATCTCAGTCACCAACCACAGTCTGGATTGTCGCTGCAATCATTCTCAGACGGTCATACCTCATGCTAACGATATCAGGGGAAAATGAAGTCGGAAAACCATTGTGAGTGGGGGATGCATTGGCTTTTTTCTGTAGTTATAAGCACCGATCAAGGAGAGAGAAAAAAAGAAAGTTGGTAGAATAAATTTTGGACTTAGAACCAGTGTGATGAAAAGATATGGATCAGAAAAGTGTTGGGAAAGACGAGCACAAAATAGATGTGCACGACAAAGGCGATAGAGGAAGAAATTCAAGTCAGAACTTTTTCTTCTATTTGAATCAAGAGAAGACAAAATAATGCAAGAATAAAATAGTTTGGGCAGTAAACCAATCAACCAAGTAAGAAAAATAAATCAACACAAGAGACGTCAAATTTAGCGTGGAAAGCCTCTTCGATGTGAAGAGTAAAAACCACAAGACCAAAATTCCACTATAATCAAAAGTAGTTACAAAAGTGTCCTCCAAAATGGTCATCAACAAAATGTCAAACAACGAGCAACACAACTACAAGATAGCACCAAAAACTAGAGAAACAAAAAGAGCTAAAATACCCAAATTGTAACTACTGTTCACAAGCTAAAATTTAGAGCTACAGGACTCCAAAATACCCTCTCTCAGTTCCCAATTAAAGATTAAGTTGAAAGGAACACGCTGTCAAAAAATCAACTCAATCGGACAAGAAACGAAGCGGGAATCGCGATTTGAAAATGATTGTTATGACTTGTGCGAAAATCTGCACTCTCTCTCTCTCTTTTCCATCTATATGGCTGCTCTCAAACTCTTGTGATTCTCTTAAAATTAAGACCTAAAAGAAAGTCTTACATATGCACCATATTATTGGGCTTATGGGCAAAATTAGGCTTGTCAAATTTGGGTTAATTTTATCCCCAAAGGAAATGATGGAAAATCCCAAAACCTTAGACTTTTATTCATCCACATAGGAAGGAAAAAAGGCCCAAAATCCAACAATTCTCCCCCTACCGACTATGTGGAAGGAAACCGTCATCCCGACGATAATGCAACATTTTCAAACTTCCCTCTTAGTAAAGATTTAGTCATCATGTCGGAACCATTATCATTGGTATGAATTTTCTTAAGTTCAAGCAACTTAGGATCCAAAACATCTCGAATCCAATGATACCTCACATCAATGTGTTTAGAGCGATCATGAAATGTAGAGTTCTTGCCAAGATGAATAGCACTTTGACTGTTGCAATAAAGCACATACCTCTCTTGAGCACAACCAAGTTCCCTCAAGAATCTCTTCATCCAGATCAATTATTTGCAAGCTGCAACAGCTGCAATAAGCTCAGCCTCTGTAATAAATAAAGTAAGACTTTTTTTGCGATCTAGATTGCCAAGACACAGCTCCCCCTACAAAAGTCATCAAGTAGTCTAAAGTAGACTTACGAGTATCAACATCACCAGTCATGTCTGAATTAGTATAACCACAAAAAAAAGGTTTCCCTATCCCAAAACACAAACTCAGACTAGAAGTGCCATGCACAAAGGTATCTCATAATTCACTTTACAGCATTTCAATGCTCTTTTTTCGGATTAGAAAGAAAATGACTAACAATACCAACAACATGAGCAATATTTGATCTTGTATATACCATTTCATACATCAAACTACCAACAACTTAAGCATAAGGAACTTGATTCATGTCTTCCTTCTCACCATCACTGGAAGGACAGTGTCTAGTACTCAATTTGAAGTGCATAGCTAATGGTGTACTGACAACCTTAGCTTTGTCCATGTTGAATCAATGGAGTACTTTCTGAATGTACTTCTCTTGTGACAATCACAATTTCTTGGCATCTCTATCACAGACAATCTGCATGCCAAGAATCTGCCTTGTTGGTCCCAAGTCTTTCATAGCAAAAGACTTATTCAATTCTTGCTTCAACTCTTTAATCCTGAAAGCATTCTGACAAACAACAAGCATGTCATCAACATAAAGCAAAACGATAATAAAGTCATCATCAGAGAATTTTTGCACAAAAATACAACGGTCTGAAGAAGTCTTTTTGAAGCCATGATGACTCATAAAAGAACCGAATTTTCTATACAATTGTCTAGGAGCTTGTTTTAGACCATACAAGCTCTTCTTCAATTTGCAAACATAATTCTCTTTTCCCTTGACTTCAAAGTCTTTTGGCTGCTCCATATAAATTTATTCATCCAAGTCACCATGGAGAAAAGCAGTTTTAACATCTATTTGTTCAACCTCCAAGTCTGCTACAAGTCCAGACTTGCAGCCAAGCCTAGAACAACACGGATGGATGACATCTTCATAATTGAAGAGAATATCTCATCAAAATCAATGCCCTTTTTTGGGTTAAATTCCTTCACAACTAATCTATCTTTGTATCGTGGAACTGGGTTACCATCTTCGTGTTTCAACCTAAAAATCCACTTGTTCTTTAAAGCTTTCTGATCTTTAGGTAACACAACCAAATCAAAGGTATGATTATCATGTAGAGATTTCATTTCATCCTCCATAGCCTCAAACCACATTTCTTTTTCTTCACTTTCCATGGCCTCATCAAGACTCTCTGGTCTCCCCCGTCATTCAAGAGTGCATACTCATTGGGAGAATAACAAGATGAAGGTATTTTCTCTCTAGTAGTAGATCTCCTGAGACAACTCTCAGGAGCATCAATAATAGTTTGTTTCTCACCAACTACATCGTCTTGTACTTGAGCATCAACGACATCCTGGTCATTCTGAGTATGATCACCATCTTCAATATCAACTTGAAGATTTTCACCTAGTGGAATAGTCAAAGGAATCGGATCAACATTAACTAGGTTCTCGCTGGTGTGAGAATCAACTTTCTCAGCTTTGTCAAGGTCATCAAGTGTTTAGTCTTAAAATAACATAACATCACGGCTTCTAACAAGTTTCTTCTCAACTGGATCAAAGAAACGATAGCCAAATTCATCTTGACCATAACCAACAAAAATACATTGCCTAGTTTTAACACCCAACTTCGACCTCTCATCCTTCGGAACATGCACAAAGGCTTTATACCCAAAAACTTTAAGATGATCATAAGAAAAATTCTTACCAGACCAAACTCTTTCAAGGACATCACTGTTCAAAGCAACAACAGGAGATAAATTGATAACATACGCAGCAGTGTTAAGTGATTCTGCCAAAAGGAATCTGGCAGCCTAGCATCTGAAAGCATACATCTAACTCTCTCAACAAGCGTTTTATTCATTCTCTCTGCTAAACGATTTAGTTTAAGAGTCCACGGAGGAGTTTTCTGATTTCGAATATCCTGCTCTCTGCAATACCTGTCAAAAGGACTAATATACTCACCACCATTATTAGAACGGATGCATTTCAATTTCTTCCATGTCTGTCTCTCAACCAAAGCCTAAAAATTCTTGAACACATCAATAACCTGATATTTGGACTTCAAAGAGAATACCCAGAGTTTGCGCGAATGATCATCAATAAAAGTCACAAAATAAAGTGCACCATCATGAGCCTTTATCTTAAAAGGACCACATAAATCAGAATGTACCAATTCTAGCGAATCAAGCTTTCTTTAAGGTGGATTACTCTAAAAAGAAATTTTTTTCTGTTCACCGGCTAAACAGCGAACACACTTGTTCAACTTTGCTTGCTTCACTCCGGAAAGTAAATTTTTCTTAGCCAAATTGTTCATCCCCTTCTCGCTCATATGACTCAGTCTTCTATGCCATAATAATGATGAAGTATCATTCTCTACTATATTTACTGACCCTCTGAGAATGGAACCCTGAAAAATATACAAGTTAGACAACTTATCGCCAAGGCTACCACCATCGAACATCTTATAAGCTTCCACAAGCCAACACCAAGAGTATTAACATCCTCATCATCAAGGTATCCAACAGAAATCAAATTCAAGCGAACATCTGGAGCATGCTTGACATTAGAACTGGTTTGGAGCCATTATTACTTTCCAAACCAAACAGTCCCAATATCAAGAACCACAACCTCATGATTATTGCCCATTTTCAGCATCTTAAAATTACCCGTAGTATAAGAAGAAAATAATTCCTTCCTGGGCGTGACATTAGAAGTAGCACTAGAATTTACGGACCATCTAGACTCATCACGATCAAGATTAATAGCATTTTCATCACAAGAAATAAGAAGGTCATCGTTAGCAACAACCGCAACACGATTTTCATTATCGCCTTCTTTTTTTTTGTTGTTTCATATCTCTCTTGATATGTCATTCTTGTGGCAATAGTCACATGTAACATTCTTGAATCTAGATATTGACTTTCTCCTACTTTTATGTCTATCATTCTGACCTCTAAACTTGCTTCTCCATATGTCTTCAGTAATCGAAACGTTAAAGTGTGAAGTAGAAGATGATGAACCTTGAGATCGTCTTCTCATCTCTTCATTCAAAACACTACTCTTAGCATATATCATGGTCACAACACCGCTGGGAGCAGAATTAGTCAAAGAAATTGTAAGAGTTTCGAAAGAGTATGGTAGAGTATTAAGAAGTCATAGTCCTTGAATTTCTTCATCGGATTTTACACTCATTCCGGACAGTTGGTCAAGAACACCCTGAAATCATTAATATGATCAGAAATAGGAGTACCCTCTTTATATATGATGTTCATCAATTGTTTCAAAAGAAACAACTTATTGTTGCAGTCTTCGAAGCATATAGTGACTCAAGTTTGTCTTACAAACTTCTGGCATGTGTCTCATTCACTATGTGATTTCTAACATTTTCTTCAATCCATTGTTTCTAGGATTTTAGTATCAGTTGAGGGTGGTGGCGGGTGGGTACTGTGCTTTTCCCTCTGATATAACCACAAACTTGTAAATGCTCAAATTCCCAATCATCATTCATAGATTCGGGTTTATTAGATCAAACATCGCTAGATGCATTTTCTTGACAAATAGAACATCTTTTATCTTGCCTTTCCATGTATGACAATTACTACCATTCAAACAAACTATATTGCTCATATTTGACTCCATCATTCAAATAGATATCAACAACAAACCAATGCTCTGATACCACTTTGTTGGAAAAGGTAAGCACAACATAGATGTGCACGACAACGGCGATAGAGGAAGAAATCCAAGTCAAAATTTTTACTTCTATTTGAACCAAGAGAAAACAAAATAATGCAAGAATAAAATAGTTTGTGGCAGCAAACAAACCAACCAAGCAAGAAATATAAATCAACACAAGAGACGTTAAATTTAACGTGAAAAACTTCTTCACTGTGAAGAGTAAAATCCACAAGACTAAAGCTCCACTATAGTCAACAAGAGTTACAAAATTGTCCTCCAAAATGGTCATCAAAAAAGGGCCAAATAATGAGCAACACAACTACAAGATAGCACCAAAAACTAGAGAAACAAAAAGAGCTAGAATATCCAAATCGCAACTACTGTTCACGTGCTAAAATCTAGAGCTACAGAACTCCAAAACACCCTATCTCAGTTTTCAATCAAAGATTAAGTCGAAAAAAGTACACTGTCTGAATATTAGCTCAATTGGACAAGAAATGAAGCGGAAATCACGATTTGAAAATTACTGTTATGGCTTGTGCGAAAATCTGCACTTTCTCGCTTTTCTCTCTATATGGATTCTCTCAAACTCTTGTGATTCTCTTAAAATAAGACCTAAAAGAAAGTCTTACATATATACCATAATATTGGTTTATGGGCAAAAGTGAATTTGTCAAATTTGGATTAATTTTATCCACAAAGAAAATGATGAAAAACCCAAAACCTTAGATTTTTATTCATCCACATAGGAAGGGAAAAAGACTCAAAACCCAACAAAAAATTGTAATTGGGTTTCTCCAATTACATATTTGATCAAATCTTTTTGCTACAACATCTAAAATAGCCAGAAGCCTGAAAAAGTTAACCCTGGATTTTTGTATACTTCACAAGGAGGATTGCTTTGTAACTAACTCCACTACCTCTTTCCCCATAGGTGGATCAACACGATTCAGTTTCATAATAATAATTTGTTGGGCCTGGTGCCTCAAGTAGAATTCATTTGCTTTTGTTAAGTTATAAAGATAGTTCATCTTGGGTAACAGTCGCTGAGAGTATATATATGTTGTATTCAACGAAATGAACAAATGAAACGTATAGTCAAATAAATTTCACTTGTCTTTGTCACCCCAATATTATCGAAGAGCATTAGCGTATAAGAAAGCGCATAGACTCTGCCTGTTTGAAGAATGGACAAACGAATCCTAACTTTTTCAACGTTGTAGTCCTTTGCACTTTCAATTTTATCTCCTTCTTGCAGATTACTATTATCAAATACACCTATAGTTAAAATAGTGCAAAGTCAAATACTTCCCAAGTGTAATGTTCATTTCACGTGGGAGAAAGGCTATCTGTAATTGCCTAGTTGTAACCCACTCCCCCCCCCCCATATTTGGCAACACAAGAGGTATTTGTAGTTGCTTACCCATTTTTTTCTCTTCATCGACTTGAGGCCCTGAGCATTCACAATACCCAATTCAAAGACACTGATACTGGACTTCCACAATTGTTTTTCCGTTGTTCTAAGATCACTACTGTCACATATAGACTCATCCAGAACATTAACCTCCCTCCAGGCTAATCCTCATGAGAATGTTGCCAATAGACCTGATTTTCTCTTCTTTTTCTCCCCTAATTTGCAAATTCATACTACAAACATCTCACAGATTTCTCATTTCCACATCTGACAAAGGAACCACACACCTTCCAAGGACCTCATCCTTGTCCGATGCAACTTTATCTCTGTTGAAATATGAGGTCAAATTAATGAATTGGACAAAAGGTTTTTGGGTTCATTTGTTAAAGGTTTAGCTGATGAAAATAATACGTGTACATAGGAATATCTCTTTTACAAGTTTGATTTAAGTTTGTTAAGACCTAGTCTATAGTATAGAGAAACCTATATAGAAAATAGCTTTTTGTTACTTGTATAAATGAAATGAAGCATTGATCAATAAAAAAGACACAGAAAAAAAAATCACATCACTTCTCATTTACAACATAGTATCAGAGCATATTACATCTAATTTTGGTCTCTTGTTTGATGTTAAGATGCTTCTTAAAGACATTGTGCTTAAATCAGGATATGTTACTTTATTTCCTAGATACACAATTCATCATGCGATGTGTTTTGTCCCTTGACAAGTATAAATTCGTCTAGAGTTTACAAATTCTTTACAATGCAACTCTATATCACGGTTCTCTATTTTTTATACTATTCTACAGGGCCCTTCAATGAAGAGGTCATTGGTTCTTAGTAGAGTTACTGGGGGGGCTATATCTTCTACATTCCGCTAGGACAAGTCAGCTCCAATCTACATCTAGTTTTTCTTTTCCCGACAAGGTTTTTAATTCCGTTTGTAATTGAAGTGCTAAAGAACAAGTTTTAAATTCGTCTTTGTTCTTAGGATAAGTTTTTGTTGATGTAAACACTTGGCATTGTAGACTTGGTCACATGTCCTTTTCTAATATGAGTTTATTTGCTCTAATACCATGTTGTAAATTAGAAGAGAAGTGGACAATTTTTCTCTCTGTCCTTTTTTTTTTGTTGATCAGTGCTTCATTCTATTTATACAAGTAGAAAAGACAAAAAAAAATAGTTATATCCTATACAGGTTTTCCTATAATATAGGTTAGGTTCTAACAAACTTGTAAAAGAGAATATTCCTATGTACAAGTTTGACATATATATCAAGACTGTCCAGCTCATCCCAAAGCCTCTTCAGTTTTGTGTAGGTATGTAGAAATGTCTAAATTTTCTTGAACTAATTAAGTGATCTCTGTTCACAGTTGATAAAGAAGAGGTCCCTTGCTTTGTCCAAACCTTTTCTCAGTTTTCGACGACGACGACGTAAAGAGGACAGAGTTGAAAAACTACAGAGAAGTGAAGAAGGAAGAGTATTTTCTTGAAACAAGTAAAGGAAATATAGAGTGTTTTTTTTTATCTTTCTTGAAAAGTACAAGGTCTTTTTAATTTTTCTTGAAAAAGGAACTTCAACCAAGCAGGAAAACGAAAGGATTTATTTTTTTCTCAAAAAAATAAGTGTATTTTTAGAATAAATATATTTATGCCAGGAATTTAGGACTAGTTGTATATAATATATATATATATATATATATATTATATATATATATATATATATATATAATATATAAAATACATCAAATCCCCCCTGAATTGGCCAGCAAAAACTAATTTAGTACTTTAACTATACGGGCTTTTAAATACTCCCCTTAATATCTTTGAAGTGTATTAAATACAACCCTGAGAGTAGAATACCACTCTCACATGCCACATCATAACCATGTAAGCACCACGTCATTAATTTTATTTTATTTTTTTTGCTTATTCACCTTTTTCATTTTCTTAAACTCATTAAACTAATTAATTAATTCAAAATACATTGTAAAATCAAAATTGTCACATCTTCTTCAACCCCTTCTCTTCTACCCTACAACCCCAACCCCCTTTTTCTTAATTTCTTGATTTTCACCATTTTCAACTTTCAATGGTTGTTTCGTCTTCAACATTCATCAAATACTTACTTTTCCTTCTTCGAACCGTTTCTCTCCCACAAATTTTTTCATTGGATAACAACATTTTTTGAAAATTATTTTTTTCTTAACAACTTAAATGAAAAATGAAGATTGTGTAAAAAAGTTGATAGACCCACATTTTTTGCATTACAATTAATAAAATTCAAAATGGGTTACTTAAATTTCAAGAATGTTTGCATTCAATAATATGAATTGGGTGTTGAATTTATGTGATTAATGAAGGACGGGTGAGGTAAGGAATATAAAAGAAGAAAGATATAAGGAGTGCTTCAATGGGGAAGAAGACATTTGGAGAAGACAACAAAATAAAGAGAGAACAAAAAGTTTAAAGATTTTTTAAAAATAATTGAACCCACAAATATCATTTATTTGTATACAAGAAATTTCACATTCTTTTAACTTTAACTTGTAAAAAAATATTAGTTAGATATTGGCCAATTAAAAAATGTCATGTGTACGATATTCCCTTTCAATGTTTATTTTTTAATATTTTCACGCGTTTTGAGGAGAGTGAGTACACTCACTTTGCCACGTCAACGCTTAAGTGGTATTAATTAATTGTATTTAAACGCTCGTATAGTTAACATACTAAAGTGAGTTTTTGTGCCAAGTTCAGGAGGAACATGATTATATTTTTCCATTATATAATTATATATATATATATATATAATGAAAGAGAAAAAAATAAAACTAATTTTATTACCAATTTACATGTATAAGAAAATCGGAATAGAGACGTTAGAAAGAAAAAGAGAAAAGAAAGGCACAATATTTTAAAGGAAATATTTTGTCGTATAAATAGAACGAGTTGGATTGAAAAATGGGGGATCTACAATATTAAAAGAGATTTTATTTGAAAAGGGCTTTGTGTGTAAAATATTTACTTGAATGAAAAATTAATGAATTATAGTATTATGTAATAGTACCAAATACATTTAATATTTACATTAAATTTGAATCAAACTCTTAATTTGATGTTTTTTATTAATTTCGATTTGAAGATTTATATGAATTCAATTTTGTTTTGTTCGGATTTTGAAATAGAAGAAGGGAGGAGAATGAAAAAAGATCAAATTATATATATATATAATATTATATATCATATATATCATAATATATAGTTTCACGCACCCAATTAATCCAAATTTAAAGGCTCAGTTAGAGTAAATTAAATAATTCTCAGATCAATACATGATATAATATATATATAGCAATATATATATTATTATATATATAGATAGATATATATATATATATATATATATATATATATATATATATATATATCTATATATATAGAGAGACGAGGAGAGAGAGAGAGAGTTTCACGCACAATACCATGTCCAAATCAGGACCAGTCGCCTATATTAACTTAATTCTCCTAATACAAGCGCTTTAAGGATCCCGTCTTACTCACGATTTTGGATTTTTCATCATTACAATCTTCTTATGAAAATATGAATAATATAGACATATCGTTTCACACACAATTAATATTCAGATTCAAGGATCATGTCTCGCTAGATCACTTGATTCTTCTACAATCAAGCGCTTAAGAATTCCCGCCCTTACTAGCTTTTATTCTTTTATCATTACAGTTTGAAACTAACAAAATACTAGAAATATATATAGTTTCACACATAATATCATATCCAAATTAAGGATCATGTCTCGCTACATCACTGAATTCTTCCTATCATTACAAACGCTTTGAGAATCCCGTCTTATTAGATCTTTTGATTCTTTCTATCAATACAAGCTTCGAACTACCGAAATACTAAAAATATAAGTATAATATATATTAAATTACTTAATTCTTGGATAAAAACATTATATTCAAACGTTCTCATATAAATTAAAATTAGATTTTAAAAAGTTTCTATTAGAACTATAAAAATAATTCAAATAATAATATAAAAATATATGTATACAATACGTACACTCTTCTTGAATGATAAAAAAAAAAAAAGCTCAAAAGTCTTTCAAGTAAGTAGGGTAGCGTCAGAAATACATCCCATCATCCACCATCTAGTCCAAAAATCTTTTCATTCTCACCTACTTTTCCCTCATAAAAAAAAAGGGAAAACGGAAGGAAAAGGTCTCTGATATACCCTCAACTTTGTTCATTTGGAGCCTGCTATACCCTCATTATAAAAGTGGCCTGCATTATATGCCTTACCGTTAAAAACGGCTCACAAGATCATGGCCGTTACAAAAGGCTCACATATACCCTTCATTTAACGGATGTTAAAAAAATAGTTTAAATTTTATTTTATTACTTCTCTTTTTTTTAAAAAGATTATTTAGGGTATATATGATTCTTCTATCAAAGTTTCAAGGTATATTTTAAGTTTTTTTCACACAAAATTATTTTTTTTTGATTCTTTTATTATTAATTATTGAATTTTCTATTATTATTTTGTTTTTCTTTTAATCCTTAGTTTAAAGAATTAAAAATTAAAACGATTTTTTTTGTGGTATTGTAATTAATTTCGTATTGAAGAAAAGGAAAAAATATGATATCTACAATAAGTTTTACAAGAAATTAGTGAAAAATAATAAAATGATATCAAAAAATAATCATAAAATTAGTCATTGAAACAAAAAGCAAAAGTCAACAAAAAATTAGTTTGACGAGAATTAATTTACTCATATGGGATAAAAGGTATATGTGAACCATGGTTACAAATAGGGGTAGATATGAGTCATTTCACAACCAAGGGGGTATATCAGCTTAAATGACAAGTGAGGGGGTATATCAGACCCTGTTCCCCAAAAAAAAAAAAATATTGTTGTTTCTACTTTGTTTTCATTCAGATTACTGAAAAGCAAAAAAAATTCATCTTCCTTTGTTTAACAAAGATGTCATCAATTGGTTTTAAAAAAGAACTTAATGAGACCTATAAAAATGTCTGGAATAGATTGAGATTAAAATTAGGAATACGTTTTAAAGTTATTCGATGGGCTCAAAATGGGGTAGGGAATAGAACATGTCTAGAACGTTGCAATTAAATAGTTACGGGAATATTATAATAGGGTGAGAGTACACTTTTGAGATTATCGATCATGAGGTCCAAAATATATAAAGAACCAGTAGTGGTGCTCATATATGTGACTATGAAGTGGAGCCTGGAAAAACAAAGAAAACGAACCGATGTTCAGTTGATGCAAGAAAAAGGTTGATATATATACTGTCGTCGGGGACTACTCTAATTCAACAAAAAAAAAGAGTTCGAGTAGTGGAGCATAGAAAAATCATTCGGAGTCTATTGAGAGGATACAACCGATAAATTGTCGCTGGATGGTTCTATGCATCAGGTGTTTTATCGTTCAACTTTGCAAATCGGCTATTGTCAAAATATTTAAGTTTCTAGCCGAAAATTTCATTCCCGATTTTATATTCACCAATCATACAATAGATTGAGGACAACATTTTAGTCAAGAAAAAACATTATTGGTAGAAAGTTGACCAATATAAGGGTACATGAACTTGTCGATTTGTTCGGGATGGAGGTCTGATAATAAAAACAATTTTGATCAATATAATGCATCATTAGTGGATGTACAATGTTTATTTTAATTCAATCATCATAGTGAAAGTCATAAAAGATGGTGATTATATTGTTAATTTATTTAGGGAAAAGGGTCTGATATTACCCTCACTGTGTCATTTGGAGTGAATACCCCTCGGTATAAAAGTGGCTCAAAATGCACTTACCATTATACAAACTGGCTCAGCATTTACCCCCCCCCCCCCAAACCCCCACCCCCCCCCACCCATGCCGTACAAAAGGCCTCACATATACCTTCATTTCAACGGAAGTTAAAAATAGTTTTAAATTTAGATTCTCATTACTTATAAATTTTTTTAAAAAAATTATTTAGGGTATATATAAAATCTTCTATCAAAGTTCAAGGTATATGTTAATTTTTTTCATACATAAATATTTTTTGACTTATTTTATTATAATTATTTGAATTTCTTATTCTCTATTTTATTTTATTTTATGCTTTCTCCTTAGTTTAAAAGGAAAAAAATTAAACTTTTTTTTTTGTGTATTGTAATTTAATTGTATTCAAAGAGAAAACAATTGGTCATCTACAAGAAGTTTTAACCAGAATATTAGTGAAACATAAATAATTTGATTATTAAAATATAATTATAAATTGAACAAAAAAACGTCAAAAAAAATAATGTTTGCGAGGATTAAATTACTTTCATATGAGATTATACTTTGTAGAAAAATAAAATAAAAATTTTAGGATACAATTTTTTTTTTTCATTTCCATTAAAGGAAAAGGGTGTAAGGTGAGTCATTTGTTTACAAAAATTTTTTTAAGGGGTATATATGAATCACTTTGTAAACAGGGGTTATATTTCAGCTCTCTAAAGACAAAGTTGAGGGTATATCGGCGACCCTTTTCCCATTTATTTTTGATATAGTAGAATAGAAAATTGAGGTTTCAAAACAACATTGTTTTCCAAAAAAGTTTATTAAGAAAATGCAAAGTAATATTGATACTATGGGTTGTATTTACCCTAAATTTCTTACAATAAATAGGTGTCTTTAGAAAAGGTTTAGGACTCGTAAAATAGAGGCAAGTTCTTTCTAAAAATAATCAGCATTTACAATGTAGTCTGAAAGGCTTTGGAGTTTTGGTTAAAGTAGAGAATTATATGGGTCACAAAACTTGATACGTTACACTTGTGTTAACATCACATGTATTCGAGTGAATTGGGTGAGGTTGTTTATCTCTGTATTGTACTCTCAAATTTATATGGATTGCTCATCTCTTTGTGGACGTAGTGATTACTGAACCACATTAAACTTTCTATCTTTTGGTTATTTTCGTTGTCTTCTTACTCGTGCTCTTTTGAGGTTTGCTTTGCTAGCTTTGCATTTACACCTACTTTTTGCGGTTTCCTAACAAGTGGTATCAGGATCCAGAAATCAATGGATGGAGTCAGGGTAGAGGTTCGATGATTGAACCGGTAGAAGGAGGTGTTCATCTTGCGGGTGTAGTTCTAGCCTCAACCTTTTTTTGACAGTATGGAAGATTTGTTGGAGAAATTGTTTCAAAGAAGATTTCTGTGTTGAGACATAAATTTTTGCACAGGAGATTATGGAGAGGAGAAGAAACAGAGTTGAAGGATTAAGGAAAGAAGTGCAACAAATTTATTTTGTCAGAATTCAGGGCCCAAAGGGGGGGGGGGATGATTGTTGGGTTTTATTTGACCCTAAATTTCTTACCATACATAGGCTTTTCCTTTTAGAAAAGGTTTAGGACTCTATCAATAGAGGAATGTTCCTTCTAAACTAATCAGCATTTACAATGTAGTCTTAAAGCGCTTTTGAGAGTTTTGGTACGTAAGAGAATCTATGGGTAACAACGTGATAGTTATCACTTGTGTTACTCACATGTATTCTGAGTGAATGGGTTGAGGTTGTTTCTCTCTGTATTTTGTTATCTCCAAATTTATTAGTGGATTGATCATCTCCGTTCGTGGACGGAAGTTGATTGACCGAACCACATTATTTAAATATTTATATCTTTTGGTATATTTCTGTTTGTCTTCTTACCGTGATTCTTTTTGAGGTTTGCTTTGCTAGCTTTTGATTTACACCTACTGATTTCGGTCCTAACAAGTCGGTATCAGATCAAGAATCATGATGGAGTCAGGTTGCTCCATCCCGATCATCCTCTTCTCTACCATAGCTCTGGTTTAGTGGTTCGATAATACGATGATATTGAACCAGGTTTAGAAGGGGTGTTCATCTTGACGGGTGTAGTTTTAGCCGCACTTTTTTGACCAGTAATGAAGATTTGTTGGCAAAGAAAGCTTTCAAAGAGATTCTCTGATTGTTGAGACATAAATGTTGCAAAAAGGAGAGTAGGAGAGGAGAAACAAGATGTTGAAGTAGTAAAGAAGGTGAACAATTATTTTATCAGAAATTCAGCCAAGGGGGAAGATTGTTGGGTTTTATTTGACCGAAATTTCTTACCATAAATAGGTTCCTTTAGAAAAAGTTTAGGACTCTATCAAATAGAGGCACAATTGTAACGGACCTGTTTAGTCGTTTTGGGAACAGCAGATCTAATTTATGGGAAAAACTGGGCTGAAGTTTCGGGGGGGGCGATCCTCACGACGAACGTCATGGCACGACGGACCGTCGTGGGGGGTTCTCGTTCCAAAAACACTTAGAAATTAGAAATTGGGTACTGAGATGACTCTCTGAACGTCACGACGGGAGGTGGGGTTGTGGCAGGACGGACGTCCAGCACATGCCGGAGTCCAGATCCCTTGGTAAAAATCAGCCTCTGAACTCTGTACGGAAGCAGCAGGGACGGACCGTCGCAGGCACGCGGACGTCACAGGAACTGCGTAATCCCAGGTTGGGTCGGAATTTCTATTAAATGTTTTTCAAGGGGGTTTTGGATATTCCTGCTTATAATTATAAATTAGTGGTTGAATATAATAATCCAATTTTCTTGAGGGTTAAAGGAGATAACCTTAAATTAAATTAGTGGGTTACTTTTATTCATTTTTCATACTTAATTATATGATATTAGGTAAAAGATAAGAGGGGTTTTGAATAAGAAAAATAGAAAGAACAGAGAGAGAGATGAGAACCTGCCAACTCCACTATACTAAACTTCCTCACCTCACCGTACGACACGAAGAGGAAAAGCAAAAGACTTTGAAGATTAGAGTGCTTGATCACGACTTCTTCGGTGGAGGTAGGTTTGGGTTTGCTATTCGTAAGTAATCTTAATAGCGATTGATATGTATTGGGTAGTGTTGTAACCCTTCTATATGCTTAATTGTATGTGTGTGAATGTGATATATAACATGGTGGATAAAAATAAGCATGATGAAGCTATTGAATTCTAAAATCTTGGAAAAAAACCCAATTATGGCCTGTTAATGAGATTGATGATGCCTGGTATAAAAGAAGGCTTGATGAATAAGGTGATGAGATTAGGGGATCGGGGTTCACGAAACCGACACGTTCGAAGTAGGGATGCGGGGGGGGTGTCGTAGAATTAGGGACGGGGTGTCACGAACGGACACGGAGGAATTAAGGGGATCGGTGTCACGAACCGACACGTAGTATATGGAGCGGAGTAGTGGCACGGACCGAAAAGAGAGAAATTAAGCATAATGAATCTTGAAAGACGTTACTATACTCAATCTAAGAACCTAATTCCCAGAAATGGGTTATGGCATGTGAGGCTTGAGTCCTCAGGGCTGTGCGTGAACTTGTGCGATGCCTTATTAGGATTATAGAAAAACTGTTGCTGCTACATGTTCTGAGTATTGTAGTTGATTTATGATATTATTTGATATATTACTGTTTTCTATTTTGAGTTGGACGATGTATACTATACTCAGTACTTGTGTTTGTCACGACATCCCTAATTGTATGTCTCTCTTGTTCATTGTGGAATGCAGCAAACGTCTGCCATCGTCTTCAACTCAGCCAACAAACGCTAGCCAGTCTGCATCAAGCCAGATTCGGGTGAGTAGTGCTTCTAGCTGGGAACTGATCTCCTCGTCATGTCTTGAGGACTTGAGATTCCGGCCATGGACAGCTTTTTACTTATTTTAGCTCTTAGATACTCTTAGATTAGTAATTTGAGTATCAGATATTTGTGGTGATTGGACTTCCAGGTTTTGGGAAAAATAGTACTGCGTTTTTATAACGTTATTTTTAACGATTGTCATAATGAGTGTTAAGTCTTCCGCATTATATTTTGTTATTTATGGTTGAAACGTTGGGAATTGGATGGGTTGGTTCGCTCACATAGTAGGATAAGTGTGTAGGTGCCAGTCGCGGCCTTTGGGTCGGTTGACAAACTTGGTATCAAGAGCATTAGGTTCGTTGGTACATCACACAAGAACATGGTCTAGTAGAGTCTTTTTAAGGAACGGTAGTGGGACGCTTTAATTTCTTTGAGAGGCTATAAGACTTAGGGAAAAAATTAATTCTTCTGTCTTTCGTGCAATACTAGGTTCTCCAATTGTATCTAGGTGATACAAATTGGGTATCTGACCATCTCACTCTATTTCGCAGATGTTAGAACTAGACAACGACTACGTCGAACAGAACCACCAAAAACAAACCAGGCGGGACAGGGTGCGTCTGAGCCAGCACTGAGGCTGTCAGGCGCGGAGGAGGAGCAGCGGACAAGAGGCCGGTTGTAGAGTCGGTGGGGAAAGGACATCCTCTAGAGGAATGAGGACAAGCAACACTAGGCCTATCTGGTACTAGGCGCCGATGACTCCTCCACCGATGACGGAAAGTGGTAAGAGAGGGTTGAGGAAGGGGAAAATGACAACAAGTACCGAATGAGGGATTGCCACCCCAACCTACCCCAGAGATGATCAATCAGGTTCTTGCTTATCTAGCGGGTTAGGTTATCTGATCCGGGCAAGACACCTCCAGTGTTTCTGCACCAGCACCTCATGGTTCGAGGGTACAACATGGCAGCTACTTTGGCTCCCCGCATGGATATGCCGCATGGAAAAATAGGCAGTTTCCCGTTTGACTTACAGGGCCTATAAGACAAATGATCAGCATAAACTTTTCAGTAAGTTCTTGAAATTGAAACTCCAGTCTTCAGGGGTTGCTGACTCTGAGGATGCCTACGATTTTATGGTTGACTGTCAGAGCTACTAAACAAGATGGGTATAGTGGAACGGTTTGGTGTTGAGTTTGTGACGTATCAATTTCAGGGAACGCCAAAATGTTTTGGCGTCACATGTGAGGTCAACCCAACAGAGGCACCATCTATGACTTTGGGCATCATCTCAAGCTTGTTTTATGGAGAAGTATATTTCACCGGACTTGAGGGATAGAAAAGAGATGAGTTCCTGAGCTTGAGGCAAGGTAGGATGTCGGTTAACGCACTATGAGGCTAAGTTCGCGCATTATCCAGGTTGCACAACTATGTTTCAGTCCATAAGAGCGGGGGGGTTTCAACGGTTTTGTGAAGGGGTTAAGGTCAGATTGCGGATTTCAGCCTTAAGGTAGCGGCTCGGCAAAATCCTTTCAATAAGTGGTTAGACTTCATGATAGAGAGGAAGGAGGTGAAGCCAGATGAAGTAACCAGGGGCATCGACCATCTAAAAGGTTTCGACAGGACGGTGAGTTTAATTGTTTCTTAACTCTAAAGGGAACAAGGTCAGGAGGGTTACTAGCCGACCAATCAGTTTCACTACAAACTGTAGTTGGGGTCCACCTCAAGCGAGCCGTCAAAACATTTCTCTGAGGTTGGAGGTATTCCCACACCCTCGTCATTCTCACAGAGACCTATGCTAGACCCAGAGAAAGGTAGGACTGTGGGATACTGGACAATTAGGAGGACTTATCCCAAAACGATTATAGACCCCAATAGCTAGGGTTACGAGGTTTGGTCATGGTAGGAGGCCGTTTAGTTTAGGGGACGCGAGGTGACGACGGTAATGGTGGTCACCAACACGGACGGGGGGGTACGGACAAAATGAGCTACTACAACACCACAGGGTAGGGGCAACGGGCAGAAAGGTGATAGGGCCCTCCCTGTTACGCTTTCCCTGGGCCGTCTGAAGCGGAGCATCAGAAGGCCAGGATCAGAGATGTTATCACGGTAATCTTTGGGTTTGTGATTGCCTGCTTCTGTATATTTGATCATGTCTTCCACATTTTCTATGTACTTCTCATTTGGCTAATGGTCTTAATTTACATTGGAAGTGCCTTGACATTGCTATTCGTTGTTTCACTCCGGATGGGGCTGAGTCCGTGATAGTGAAAGGGGTATAGATCTTGTCTTCTGACTTTGTGGGGAGCAATACTCATGTAGAACTTGGTTTCTTAGAAATGTTGATTCGACATACTTTGGGTAGACTTGGCTTCTCCAAAATTTTTGCAATCTTAGATTGTAATGATTAAAAACTTTGTTGTGACGTCAGCCAGCCTGGAGAGATACGTTAGTGGGGAGGGTAACTACACTTCCAACTCCGTTCGTATCAGCTCCTTTCTTAGTGCTAAGAAAATGGTTAGTAAAAGGTGTTTAGCGTTCTTGGCCCACACCTTCAGGGATGATACTACCCAAGTACCTTCGATTGAGGTCGGGTTCGGTAGTTCGTGAGTGTCTGGATGTGTTCCCTGCAGACTTCCTGGATGCACCGGATTAAAGATATTGACTTCGCAGCGATGATCTTGAACCGGGTACTCGCCCCAGTCTTACCCCCTTTAGAATGGCACCGCTGCGTAAGGGAGTTAAAGGCCCAACTTCAAGAATTGTAGGGAAAAGGCTTTATTAGACCGAGTGCATCCTTGGGTGCTCCTGTTTGGGTTGGAAGAAGAAAGATGGGAGTCTTGGATGTGCATAGATTACCGGCAACTAATAAAGTTAAGGTAAAAACTTGTTAAGAAACAGGTATCCTCTTCCTCGCATTGATAATTTGTCTCGATCAGTTACAAGGTGGTGCTTGTGTCTTCTCTAAGATCGACTTGAGGTATGGTTATCATCAATTGAAATACGGGGCAGCAGATGTGCCCAAAGAATGCTTTTCGAAACCAGGTATGGCATATGAATTCTTGGTAATGTCCTTTGACTAACGAAGCCCCTGATGCTTTCATGAGCTTGCATGAACGGGATTTAAAGCCATATCTGGATCTCTTGTGATCGTATTTATTGATGCATATACTGATTACTCAAAAAGTAAGAAGGAAAATGAGGAGCATTGAGGAATTGTGTTGGAAATATGAGGGAGAGAAGAGAAAAAGCTTTATGACAAATTCTCAAGTGTGAGTTTTGGCGAGATTCATCTGGCTTTCTGGGGCACGTGGTTTCTAGGAGGGGGTGATGGTGGATCCTTCTAAGATTGAAACAGTGAGAAAGTGGGTTAAGACCTACTAGTGTCGGAAATAAGGGACCGTTGTGTGGTTTAGACCAGTACTACCGGCGATTTGTCAAGGGATTCTCTTATATCGACTGCCCAACTTGACGAATTGACTAAGAAGAATATGTCCATTTGGATGGAGGATGAAATGAATGTGAGGAGGAAAGCTTTCAAAAACTCAAGACCTTGCCTGAATTACCGCACCGATCTTACCTTGCCGTGAGGTAGAACTTCGTTGTGTATTGTGAAGCATCCTATTCGGTTTGGGTTGCGTGCTAATGCAAGAGAAGAATGTATGCTTATGCTTCGAGGCAATTAACAGGTGCAATTGAACGTAATTATCCGACCCTACGATTTGGAGGGGCTTTTGCAGTAGTGAGTGTGGCATCATTTAAAGCAATGGAGACAAATCTATATGGGTTGGTTAAGTGTGAAGTCTATACGGCTCATCGCAGCCTACAGTATGTAATTTATCAGAAAGCAAGATTTGAGTTTGAGACAGAGGAGATGGATGAACTACTTGAAGGATATGATGGACCATCTTGTATCAACACAGGAAAGGAATGTAGTGGCGATGCCTTAAGTAGAAAAGCAGAGAGCATGGGTTCGTTTAGCCCGCCACTTACTCAATTTTTCTAGACGCCCATTGGCTTAGAGAGGTTCAGACTCTGGCTAATGACTTTATGCGGTTAGAGTAAATGAGAAGGGAGGATCTTGGCCCGTTGTGGAGCGAGTTCTAGTTCTTATTTCTTGACAAGATAAGGGGAAATTAATTTGATGATGAGAAGAAACTAAGCGAATTTCGGGATATGGTGTTCGAGGAGGAGAGGCTCTTAAAGAAGCAATAAATGGATGAGTAAGTGTGTTAGAATAAGGGAAGGGTATGTGTGCCCGTGTTGATGATTTGATCCACACTATCTACAGGGGCTCATAGTTCGGAATTCTATACATCTGGATGCACCAAGATGTACCGTGGACCTAAAGCAAAACTTTTGGTGGAGTAGAATGAAGCGCAGACATTGTTGATTTTGTTTGCCAAATGTCAAAAGTGTCAGCAAAGTAAAGTATGAAAACCAGAGGGCCGGAGGAACACTAAGAGAATGCCATCTGAATGAAAAGTGGAGAGAATGCAATGCGACTTCGTGGTTGGTCTTCCAAAGGACCATTGGGGCAAGTTTGAATTCTATTTGTGTAATTGTGGAACAGATTAACTAAGTCTGCTCATTCATTCCCGGTTAAAGTGACTTACAATGCAAGAGAAGTTAGCCAGACTCGACATCTCAGAAATGTTCGGTTTTGCATGGTAGTTCCCACTTTTCCATCATATCAGATAGAGGTACGCAGTTTTACTTCTAAGTTTTGCGAGAAAACATTGCAGCTGAATTAAGGGTACTAGGGTGGACCTTAGTACTTGGCATTCACCTCAGACCGATGGTCAGTCTGAGCGAACAATTCATGGTGTTGGAAGATTGGAAGATATGCTTCGTGCATGTGTGATAGATTTGGTGGTCATTGGTATACTTCTTACCCCTTAGACGATGTTTTCATACAATAAGCATAACTAATGTATTGTTATGGCTCCTTCGAAGCATGTATGGGAGAGAATGTAGTTCCTCCATTGGTTGGTTGATGCATTCGAGGTAGACCTTGGGCTTGTACTTTGACCTTTTGAGGATTCATTAGAGAAGGTGAAATCTATTCAAGAAAAGCTTTAGCGGCTCAAAGTAGGCAAAAGGAGTATGCAGATCGAAAGGTTAGGACTGGAGTCATGGAGGGTGTGAGCAAGTTGCTGAGGTTCACCATGAAGGGTGTGATTGCGGTTTGGTTAAAAGACGGTAGGTAAGCTAAGCCCGAGGTATATGGACCAATTGAAGTACTTAAGCGAGTAGGGGAGGGTGGCTTATTGAATAGCCTTGCCTCTAGGGCTGTTGTCATGAGTGCATACGGCATATTTTAGTGTCTATGCTTGAAAAGATACCAGGGGATGAAACGACATCATTCGTTGTGATTTAATTCTGCTTGATGAACATTGACCTATGAGGAGGAGCCTGTTTGCCATTCTAGATAGAGAAATTCGCAAGTTGAGATCAAGGGAGATTGCAAATCCCATCAAAGTTCAATGGAAGAATCGACAGTTGAAGGAGTCCAATTTGGGGCAGAAGGAGGCTGATATGCAAGAAGAAGATACCCAATGGTTTACAGATTCAAGTACTTCCTTTTGCCCTTGTTTTTCTTCTTATGATCGTTCGAGGACGAACGATGGGTAAATTTGGAATCTCATTGTAACGACCTGTTTTAGTCGTTTGAGCAAGAAATTTTATTTCTACGAAAAAACTGGCGAGAGTCGCGGATCCCACGATGAACTGTCATGGGCACGAGGAACGTCGTGCGGGGGGTCTTGACCCCCCCCCCCCCCGCCCCCCCCCCCCCCCCCCCCCCCTTCACAAAACACTTAGAAATTAGAAATTGGGGTAGCTGAGATCGAACTCTATGAACGTCACGACGGGGTGCAGGACGGACCGTCTAAGGCATGAAGGGCCGGCACAGACCCTTGGTAAAAAATCTAGCATAGAACTCGTGACGGAAAGCAGCAGGACGGGACCGTCGCCGGCCGACGGCCCGTCACAGGACTTGCGTAATGCCAGGCTGGGTAGGATTTCTATTAAAGGTTTTAAGGGCGTTGGACATTCTGCTTATAATTATAAAGTTAGTAGTTGGAAATAATAATCAATTTCTGAGGGTAAATGAGATAACCCTAAATTAATTAGTGCGGTACTTTTTTTTACATCTTTTATATAATTATATGATTATTAGGGGTAAAAAGAAAGAGGGTTTTAATATAAGAAAATGAAAGAAAACGAGAGAAGCGGGAGAACCACAAACAGAAGAGGAAGGCAAAGAATCTTTGAAGATAGATTTTGCTTGATCACATTTCTCGGTGGAGGTAGGTTAGGGTTTATGTATTAGTAGTCAAACTCTTAATAGCGATATGATAGGTATTGGGTAGCTGTTGTCTGTTGTAAACCTTATATATGATATTGTATGATTGTATGAATGTGATTATATAACGGTGAAAAATAAGCAGGATGAAGCTATGAATTCTAATTGTGAAAAACCATACATCTGCTTGTTTAATGCGATTGAGGAGCCTTGGTATAAGAAGCCTTTTGATGATGAAACTAAGGTTATGAGATTAGGGAGCGGGGGGTTGTTTTGTCACGAACCGACACGTTAGAATTAGGGGATCGGCGTGTCGAAATTAGGGGATCGGGTGTCATGAACCGACACGTAGATTAGGGATGGGTGTCACAAACCAGACACGTGAGTCATAATGGAGGGAGGGTATGTACCGAAACGATGAGAAATAAGCATAATGAATCTTGAAAGACGTTTTAATATACTAATTCTAATGAACCTCATTCCAAATGGGTATGGGCATGGAGGCTCTTAGTCATCAGGGTGAACGGGTGCGAGGACTTATTAGTGATTATAGAGAACTTGTGCTGGCTACATGTTGAGTATTGTAGTGATTTATGATATTATTTGATATATATTGTTTTCTATTTTGGTTGGCCGATGATACTACCAGTACTGTGTTTGTATGACCCCTACTTTATGTCCTCTCTTTGTCATTTGTGGCATGCAGCAAACGGACATCGTCTTCAACTCAGCCGTAACTCTAGCCGGTCTTCATCAAGCAGATTTCAGGGTGATCTATGCTTCTAGCTTGGACTGGATCTTCTGAAGTCTTGATTGCCTTGAAAGATTCCGGCTGGACTAGCTTTTTACTTATTTTCAGCTCTTACATACTTTAGATAGTATTTGAGGACTAGATGTTCTTGTGGTGATGATGTCCAGGTGTTGGGAAGAAAAGTATGAGTTTTTTATAAGTTATTTAATTGATTTTCATTAATGAGTTTTAAGTCTTCCGCAGTATATTTTGTTATGTGGTTGAAAGTTGGGAATTGGATGGTTTGGTTCGCTCCAGATAGGATAAGTGTGGGTGCCAGTCGACGGCCCGTTTTTTGGGTCGTTGACAACAATGTTCCCTTTTAACATATCAACATTCACAATTGTAGTCTTAAAGTCTTTGAGAGTTTTGGTTAGGTAGAGAATTTATGGGTACAAGTTGATACGTTATCACTTGTGTGAACCTCCATGTATCATGTGAATTGGATGGAGTTGTTTCTCTTGGATTTTGTTCTCTCAACTTATGTGGATTGATCACTATCATGTGTGGACGTAAGTCGGATTACCGACACATTAAATCTTTTTGTTTTGGTTATATTTTCGTGTTTTCTTACTCGTGATCTTTTGAGTTTCTTGCGAGCTTTGCATTTTACACCTACTTATTTTCGTCATAACAGATACTTGATTGGTAAGATGTGGTTCAAAAATATCCTCATTATTTTGGACTGTGGTGTTGTTAATGTTTGAATCTAGCTTTAAAAAGTATGTGCAAACCTTCGAAACAATCACATTACGTACAATTTTAATGAAATTTTAGGAGTTAATTAGTGAAAGTGAGTAATTTGAAGAATTTTGTTTGAACCATTACTTGGCCACATGCACATTTTCAAAAACGGTTTCGAATTGTGTTGGTTGAAGGGTGGTGAACAAGATTGGTCTCAAAAATATTATGACCGCCTGGAATTCGCACAGTAAAATCCTTGGAGAAAAATAGCTGGTGATGAATGGAAGAATTATAAGGGGATAGGGAATGAGCCAAGACACGTGAAATAAAATCCATCGTAATGAATGATGAAAATGAAAGATAGTATTGCTATTTCTTGAAATTTACGAAAACCCAATCAGTTGACGTGCTAAGAAGCGCCGATATTGATGGTCATAATTACCGTATAATTTATTTATTAATATTGTGGACAATGGATTGAGAAGATCAAGAAAATCATCTTTGAGCATGAGGGGAAAAATCTCATTTTCGGTCAATCAAATTTTTTTGATACTATTTATGATATTCTTGTGGCAAGGTGGAACAAAATTAACACACATCTACATTGTATGACACATTTTTTGGTTCCCAAATATTATCATGAATTATGGATTCAAGGAGAGAAAGGAATTTGAAAGCTAGCTCCCAATGAAGATAGTGAAATTTCATTGAACAGAGTCCAGTGTTTTCAAAGGTATTTTAAAGATTCTAATGAAATGAAAAAGGTCTCATTGGAGTATGGATCCTTTTGTAGCGGAAGTGGCTATTTTAGTGAGCCTCATGTGATAGAGGCTATGATGTATGAATATTCTCTTTTTTGGTGGACAAATTATGGGTTCTCGGCTCTACTTTTGCAACAATTAACTTACAAATCACTTACTCAATTGGCTTCTTCCTCTTGTTGTGAAAGAAATTGGAATACATATTATTTAATTTACAATATCAAGAAAAATAAGTCAGCAACTTCAAGAGCCGAAGATTTAGTGTTTGTACATTATAATCTTCAGTTGTTGTCTCGCAAGAAAGAGAAATATATAAATGGGCCAAGCAAATATTGGGATGTTGGTATGTCCATATTTTCTTTATTAGTTTCTTCTATTATTTAGTTTAAATGGTGTTTTTTTCTTTTTATATAAAATGTTCTAATATATTTAATGTTTTTAATTTATTTTAGGTGGATCGATTTGATTTGATTGAGACAACTATCTAACGAGCTTTCAATAAGATGATCCTCATTGAAGGGGTGTGGTGAATTTGAGGAAGAGTTTGAAGATTGGAGGAAGTTGAAGAAGCTGTGGAAGAAATAGCTAACTTGATAATTACAATATTTGTTTGTTTTTATGTTAATTTTAAGTTGTAGTTGACACCAATCTCGTTGCTTTTGGTTTCAATCGTATGATTTTAAAAATTTTACTTGTGTATGGAAATATTGACTTAGTAATCGAATATCTAAAGTGTGGTAAAATAGTAGTGTATCTCATTTGTATTAATAATTGCAGTGTTTTACTTGTTCACTTTCACTTGTTTCAACTTTCAAGAGTTACATCCATGTTCTAAGGTAGTTTGTTTCTTCTTCAATTTTTGTTGATTCTTTAATATATTTAATTCCGATGTAATTTGTAAATCTTTAATGTTTAGTTCTATTGTGTTGTGTCTTTGGTAGGAAGAACTTATTAATTAAAAGTAATATTTCTTGAGAATGGAGGAAGATTGAATTCTACAAAATAAATGTAAGTTTATGACAATATATATCTCAAATTTAGAATATCTTCATAACTATATTTTTATAATATTGAACTTTTAGTCGTATCCCCGCTCCCATAACCATACTCGGATTCGCACCCACGAATCTTAAAATTTGGCAACCAATATACACACACGAGTCCGAACAATTTAGTCCAAAACAAACCTTTCAGTTGAAGCTAAAGCAGTACCAATGGCGGTTGGTGTAGTGGAGCCATCAGAAGGAAGTGAATCGCCTATGGAAACCAACGCAGATTAGCAAAAGAAATGAAAAGAGCAGAAATGAATTGGATAACAACCCTAATGCTCTGATACCATGTTGTAAATGAGAAGAGAAGTGAAAATTTCTCTCTGTGTCTTTCTTTTTATTGATTAGTGCTTCATTCCATTTATACAAGTAGAAAAGAAAAAAAAATAACTATATTCTATACATGTATCCCTATACTATAGGTTAGGTTCTAACAAACTTGTAAAAGAGAATATTCCTATGTACACATGTTTCATCAGGTGGCCAGAACAAATGAAACTAAATTCTTTGTGATATGTGTTTTCAAAAGGCCAAGTTTCTACCTTATCAAATCTATGGCCTCCAAGTCTAAACATACTTTTTATCTCATACATGTTGACACTTACGGGTCCCTACAAGACTCAAACACATGATGATTTCAAATATTTTCTCACCATTGTAGATTATCATAGTCGAGCTACTTGGACATATCTTTTAAGCACCAAATCTAATTCTCTCACTGTTTTGAAATAATTTTTAGCTACGACTCAAACTCAATTTCACACTAAAGTCAAAATTCTTAGGAGTGATAATGCTCTCGAGTTGGGCATTAGTAAGGCAACTCTGACTTCTTCAATTCTGAAGGTATAACACATCAAACATCTTGTGTTTCCTCTCGACAACAAAATAGTGTGGTGGAGAGAAAGCACAGACATTTGTTAGAAGTATGTATGTCTTTACTTTTCCAATCTAAAGTTCATACACATTTTTGTGGGGAATGTCTCTTGACAGCGACTTTTTTTATCAACAGATTCCCTACTAGACTTTTAAACAGGAAAACTCCTTATGAGCTCTTCTTTGGTCATCCACCTAGTTATTCTCTTTGAAGGTGTTTTGGATATATTTGTTATGCATCAACTCTGATTATGCATAGGTCTAAATTAGATCCTAGATCAATCAAATGTGTCTTCTAGGGTTACCCTTTTAGGAAGAAAGTGTGCAAGGTTTTAGATCTAACTACAAACAGAATATTTGTATCAAGAGATGTTTTCCATGAAAACGTCTATCCTTTTTCCTTTGCTTCTATTATTATCCCTATTTTTTCTTTTACTCAATCTATTCCTTCTTCTACAGATTACTCTCCCACTCCTTTTACTTCTTTTGATACTTCATTCTTTTAGAGCCCTTCACCCTCCTAAATATCTCAATGACTATATTCGCAACTCAGGCATTCTCACTAACCTCACTCAGCAGTCCTTTGTTGCTTCTGTCTCTCCTCCCTCTCTTTCTTTCTAAGCTCTGTCTTGTACAAATTATCTCTTCGTAACTCAGTCTCCTACATCACCGAGCCTACATCTTACTCTCAGGATAGCTTACATCATGCCTGGCAGGTAGCCATGTCAAAGGAATTTATGGCACTCGAAGCAAAAAATACATGGGATATAGTTCAATTACATGAGGGTAAGAAGGTTTTGCCTTGTAAGTGGGTCTATAAGATCAAGTATAAACAAGATAATACAGTTGAAAGATTCATGGCACAACTTTGTGTTTGGGGGGGGTGGGGGTCATTCAAAAGGAAGGCGTATATTTTGCAGAAGCATATTCCCCTGTTGTCAAAATGAAAAATATATATTGTCGGCAGTGAAGAAGAATTGGCATATTTCACAACTAGACATTAATAATACATTCTCACATGGTGATTTGTAGGAAAAGGTCTATATGAAGTTCCGTATTGGTATGCAAACACCTAGTCAATCCCATGTATGCAAGCTCAAGAAATCTTCATATGGCTTGCGCCAAGCATCAATGCAATGGTATGCTCGCTTGACTGCAACTTTGAATTTCAAGGGGTATTCTCATTGTCTTAACAATTATTCTCTCTTATTTAAGAAAGTTCAAGGCAAAGTTTCCATCCTAGCGGTTTATGTTGACGACATTTTACTCACATGGATGATCCTTTAGAGCTTGAATCTCTCAAGTTCTTTCTCAATTCTGAGTTTAAAATGAAGGATTTAGGTGTTGCTTATTATTTTTTAGGCATTGAAATTATCAGAGAGCCTCAGGGTATAATTTTGGGACAAAAAAAATTTACGTTGGATTTATTAAATGATTTTGGTTGCACAGACTTGACGCGTGTGTCTTGTCCATTGAATCCTTCTACAAGACTCAAACTTGATGAAGGGAAACTTTTTCCAAATCCTACTTTCTATCGTATGTTGCTGGGTAAATTGAAATTTCTCACACATACATGACCAGATCTCTCCTTTGTAGTTCAACATCTTAGTCAATTTATGCAATCTCCACGACGACCTCGTCTTGATGCGGCTGTTAGGTGCCTCCGATATCTTCTCATAGACCCTGATTTGGGTACTTTCATCCCTTCTAATTCTTTCTTTGATCTAATTGCCTTCTGTAATTCTGATTGGGGGCGTTGCCCAAATACTATATGCTCAATCGGTGGTTATTATATTACTCTTGGTGGTTCACCTGTATCGTGGAAATCCAAGAATGAGTCATTGGTATCACTTTCATCAGCTGAAGATGAGTATCACTCTATGCGATGGGTTGTGGCAGAAATCACTTGATTGGTTTGTTTACTTGCTAATTTTGGTGTTCCTTCTTATCTCCATGTTCCTCCTCATTCATATATCCAGGCAGCCATTGACATTTCCAAATATTTTGTGTTCCACAAATGCACCAAATATGTGAATCTGGATTGTCATTTTATGCGGCAACAATACCTTTTCGGGCTCATTTTTTTGAATTTTATCCTTCACCTGCTCAATTAGTTGATGTATTCACCAAGCCCCTTACTGGGCCAGTTCATTGATCTTTTCTAGACAAGTTGGGGATCGTTTCACCATCCTCCAACTTGATTGGGGGGAGGTGATGGAATGTCAGGCCAAATTAATAAATTGGACAAAATGAATTTGGGTTCATTTGTTAAAGGCCCAGCTAATGAAAACAATAAATGTATATATGAATATTCTCTTTTACAATTTTGTTTAAGCTTGTTAGAACCTAGCCTATAGTATACGGACACTTGCATAGAATATAGTTGTTTTTTTGTCTTTTCTATTAGACATTGAAAAAAATTTCCCACAACTTTCTCATTTATAACAATCTCCCACACTCAAAATCAACAGCTCATCAAATGGTTCAACTGCTACAAACATCAAAGACTCGTCCCATATGGGATTGAAACTCTCTCTCTTGGCAACCTTTCTAAAACGTGTCTAATTGTCGAGGCTAACCTTTACGAAAACTTCTGGAAACCTACATTCATCACTTGGAATCAAGTCTTGTGCCTTAAACACATTAACTCTCAGGTATCAGAGCTTTGGCAAGAGGTACACTTCAGATCTTATATTTGTCATAACATCAGTACTACTAACATCATCTGAATGCCAAGCTTCAGGAAAGATTTCTTCATCTAGAGTACCCATTTAAAGAGCCAAAAGCAACTCTCTTTTGACCTTATACCCTCTTCTATCATCCAAGTACTCTTGAGCAACCAGTTTTGGTATCTCATATAAATCAAACATATGTCGACCAACAACAGAATCCCTGTCTTTCACGGTCACCTCAAGTACAGAAGCCTCAATCCTATCATGGGAGAAAACAAACATCTGATTCCATTCAAGATTTGTAGTCTTCTCAAAATGACGATTTCTTATCCTTATTATTTCAAAACTTAACCTCAACATAAGGATAGAGCCTACATGAACGATGCTTTTGTAGGTAAATCTCTAGCTTTCACCACCCGTACAAAAAGATATTGCAAAGTTAATAATCCCTAATCTGAAAATTTTCTTTTTGTCTTTTTTAGTTTACACAAGGTCTAGACCTTTCTAATGCTACATTGAACAATAACCAAAACTAAAAGTATCTCAGAAGTTACTATCAAAGAGGGACAACTCAATACAACGTTAACATTTACAAACCAAACAACAAGCTTAGACAACGCAACCAAAAATAAGAAAACAAAAACAAATCTTTAGGCACAAATGAAAATACTCAAGGGCTAAATAGAGTGAACGGAACCTTAGAAAACTGGAAGAATTATTTGATCTGAATGCTTCAATTCTGCACACATAAAAAAATTTCAGACACAAAACTTTGAGTTCTATATATCCAATTCAATTTGTTTTGGAGCAACAACATTGAACAAAATTTTCATAAAATAATTCTCCCAGCTGGAAAAATAACATATACTGTTTATAGACGTATAGTAATGAACAACATCATATCATATATTTTCTCTGTCCCATTTTATGTAGCACTTTTCGTTTTTCAAGAGTCAAACAGTTTAATTTTGATTAGACATTTGAATATAGCATTTTCAATTTTTTTGAAATAAAATTATATATTTGTAAACTACGTAAAGAGTACTATAAGTTACAATAATTGATAATTCAAAATGTTAAAAGGGTCTATGAAAAACTTACGGTCAAAGATAGAATTATTTGAATCTCGAAATGCGAAAAGTGACATAAAATGGGACGGAGGGAGTATCATATATCATCATCATCATATATTACTAAAAGTGAAAAGATTTTAGATTCAAAATTTTGATAAAATAATTCTGGCCAATTGAAAAATAACATACTATATATAATATATAATATATATATCTATATATATCTATCCTATATATATATATATATATATATTATATAGCTATATATATATATATACTATATAGACTAATAGTAATAAACAACATAGTTCCATTATGAGCACAAGATAATTAATGGAAGTAAAGTTCTCATATTTCTTGAAAGTCACTTTCATTTTTTTCAATTTTTACACTGTCTGGAGCCTGCATTGAAGCTCCCAATCAAAATAGGGTCATGCATTGTAGGCCCACTCAAAGTGACATTCACAACAAGATCTTCTCCATACCCATAGCTGAAATTTAAATATCTAATTAAGGGCGAAACAATTTCACCACTTCATTCACAACCCTTGATTGTAAATTGACATTTATAACATTTATATGAAATATTATAAGCATATGTCGTACCTTGTTATTCATTGTCTAAATTTGATATCAATAACTTTTAGCATTATTTTAATCATATACTTTATTTATTTACTGATTAACCAGAATCATAAATATAGTGACACAATTTTTATCATCGTCTTATATGCATTTGTTTACAGAAATATTTTAATCATTATTTTAATTTATTATTTAAATAATGGGTTTGAACTCCTTATATTTTCTTCAAATGATTAATTGAATTTTAATTTACTTATTGATATTAATCCATACATGAATTTAAATTATATTTTTTTAGGTGACCTTATGTACATTGAGTATGATTATTCTTGTGATCATAAGTCAAAAGACTCTTTCATTTTAAACTCAATTCAACATGTCTTATCGTTCTATTTATTTTAATTTTATTATTAAAAAATAGAAGCAACAGTTAAGCTACTTAATCATTTCATCAGGTTGCCTACTAGTACTTGAAGTATTCTTTTTTATTAGATAATATAGGAGTTTGGAATATGTCCGATACATGTCATTGTTTGTCTCAATTTATACGTATACCAGACACAAATACAGAGTCATTTGAATTTAATATAAATTTTAGTTATTTTACATCATTAATTATTGTGAATTATATTCTCTTTTATATAATTTTAGTCTCTATCTCTAGATAATCAAAGTCCATATGAATTAGCTCATGCTTAACTAGTCAAGCAGACAAACAATCATGCATCTTTTTTTTTTAATCCTTTTCATATTTTTATTTGTACTAGACTTGCAAACATGCGTTGCACGTTTATGTTAAACTACTTAATATAAATTTTGTACTACAACCAATAAATTGAAGATGGTTCATATATTATTGGATTTGCTATATGTCATAAATTAAAAAATTGAACATACATAAAAAGTAAGCGTACGTAGAATTCATAAGCTAATGTTAGTAAATCTTTCAAATTGATACATATATTGAATCGCAACATGAATGTGGTTAGACAGTTACAAAATATTTTTTGACTCAAACAAATGAGTATTTAAAAGTAAGAAAACGGGGTGGGAAAGAAGTCAACTTGAACTGAAAATGATGGAGAAACGGAACTCATGAAAAGTAAACTTTTTTATCGATAAAAATAGTAGAAAGAACTTATTTATACGGACTGTTTAATGTAGTATAAAAAAACCAATTATTATAAGATCCAATTTCTGATAAAACAATTTTAAAGGAAAAAATAAAACTGAACAACTTAATGTTGAATCTAACCGAAAGTAAGAAGACCTAACTTTAATGAAGAATTTTTCTTAAAAACAATTGAAAATAAAATTCTTCTTAAATAAGCTTCACACATTACATTCATTTGTGCAAAACATTTGATATGTCCACAAAAAGATTTCTTTTATCTCTACTAATTTTATTTTAAGTAAACACTGATAGAAAGTCCAATTGGTAAAGGTGGAACAAACAATAGCACTATGGAGCCCATAAATAAAGAATGTACCTTTAAAATTGTTTGCAATAATAATTAGTAATAACTAAAGGGATTTAAATGTCATAAGCAAGAAACTAATTACTTAGCTGAAACTAATTACTTAGCTTGCAATCTTAAATGTCCATATGATTAATAAAAATTTTAGAACAATAGCAATATAATAATTTAATATATATTAATGGTTAATTATTTCAGCAATGGTACTTTATGGGCTATTTGATATTTGAAATTTTACCCTTTTTTTTCTCCACTTTTAAAAATCTAAATGACATTACAGAGCTAATGTTAATGAACGAAATATAAATGCAGGAATAGTCATTCAACATATCGTAAATAGTTCACCTTATCCTATAAAACCCAATAATTTGGCATATAATACGATATATATATAATTAAGACAATTTTTAATTTCATTTGAAATAAGAAGTATAATTTTTGTACTGTTTACGCCAATATTAATTTATAAACTCTAAATAATAAAATCTATTAATTAATAATCTACACAACTTCTTTATATCAATCTAGGACATAATTAACTTAAAAAAGAAATCAGAGAGAATACATTATCACGAACATTTAAAACTAATATAAAAATCACTTTAATTAGTCATCACTAAATATTCATTATTTTGTTTATAAACCTACAACGTGATAAAAAATATTATTTCCTTTCCAACATTCTTATAATTAATCTACCAATCATTTATAATGTTTCGATATTAATACACATAATGTTATTGGCCACTTAAACAATTCTACAACAAAGATTTGATAACAATTTTTCCTTCTGCAGTCTTGACTATGACCAGAAAGGAATAGAAAAAAAGGAGAAAGAGATGATATAACCAAAAATGAGAAAATGTATATAAATAATTGGACATTAACATATTTTAGTAAAGATCATATATGAGTTTTGTCAAGTAAATTTTTCATTTCTAAGTGGCTTTTAAATAGAAAAATCTTAGATGAGGGGAGATGAAAGGAAAAAAATAAAAACCGACCTATCAGTTTCCTAACTTAATTATGTACATTTATCTTGCCCTTTTACTTAATTTAACAATATAATTAAGAGTCTTTTTGTCTTCTTGATAATATTGGTTTATAACAATTTCATAATTAATTCACTACAATATAAATAAATTGTAATGAAAGAATTTGATGAATTTTGATATGCTTAATGTATAACTCTCAAAGATACAATTTAAATATTTTAAATTAACTAATTAAATTTAAATAATTGATCAAATTTAATTTAGTACAAGGGCACAATGGTAATTCAACTTCTCACTTCAGAGCTTTCCACTTATAATAATATATGATAAGTATTTCACATTTACAATTAAATATATGAAAATGGAGCCTTATCACCTACTTTACACGCACTTACATCTTGTTCGGATGATTGTTGCATATTGTATTATAATGAATCACATCATATACATTATGTTGTATTTATTGTACTATATTATTTTGATAAATATAACATTTAGAAAGATTGTGTCATAATTTGTCGCTGAACTTTTTTTATCAAGACGTGTGAATAGTTTGATCTTGAAATAACAATGATCAATTACTCTTGATATAAAACAAGCTCATATTTTATCTTTGTTAGTGTTTCTCAATAAAAAAAGCAATTTAAAAGATCAACATGGGTTGTGGTGCATTGGTAGGAGTGTTTCACCCTTAACTAGAGGTTTCGGGTTTGAGCCCTGGATATAGTGAAAATCTTGTTGGTGTCACCCCCGAACGAGTTCTACAGTGCGCGATCCAATTTATCGGAGCTCTAATGTGGACGAATCTCGATTTTACTGAATCTAGATTTGTGTATCATGTCATAAGAAATTTGTTTTCATGGGCAGCTCAATTATTAAGCCACTGAAGCTAACATGTTTTCCCACGTAGAAGCCTAAGAATTTCCCGTCTTATGCCGCTTGAGGACGAGCCGACACAGGAGGTCAAATTTTTTATTATTCTAAAAATCATTAAATAAATCTATTTCATTTTAATTTGATCTAAGATGAAAAAGTCACACGCTATAGTATTTGAATCTACAACATTAGATTTTGAAGACCCATGTTCTACCAAACATAATGAAATCAATTTGATAATACCTCCCATAATAACGAAGTTTAGCCATCAAAATTAGATTAGCTGATCTATACATCATCATAGAGATTTGCCCATTCACTATAGTAGAGTATAAACCCTAGAAAGAAAGACTCTTTCTTCCCCTAAGCTCACCACATTTTAGGAGGCCTCAAAATTGCTCAATGTTAATATGTATAGATATAAATAACGTAGTAGTTTCTTGTCAATCATTATGTACATATTTTTAAAATTTTACTATTTTCTTAGAACAAAATTGATGTAATCATAATTTATATGCAATGGTTACATGGTTTATTTCTTGTCTATTTTCAACACTTGTGGAGTGTGGACAAACTTATTAGTACTCGCTTTTGATGTGACTTGGATTTCTTAAATTCTTCGCACACATATTCAGTTTCATGTAAAAATTGAAGATTGATAGGTGTAACTCAAACGGAGATTCGTAAATCGAAATGTTGTTGGAATGCACAAAACAGAGAACAACTTGCAAAATTAACTAAAAACTCCATCCCCAGACTGCTTAGTGCAATATAGAACCAACTTTATGTGTTATATAATTCAAGGCATAATGCCTTTTAGCATTTGAAAAAAAAAACAGACTGAAACAAAAATTCAAGCTCTAAGGTTAAGAAAGTGTGATACTACATACAATTGCTTTCTTTCTACTTATTTTTTCTTTTTGGAAAGTATTACATGGACATATCTCATGGGAAAAAAAATTATGTACGATATGGGAGTAGATGTGTATATCTTCCTCAAAGAATCTGCACGAATGAAGAGCAAAGCCTGTTTTTACTTTAATGCTGCAGAAACCTTAACGGGGCAACCCCCAGAATCCAGTAATATCAGGTGGACAAAGATGTGGACAGATATTTACTTTGGCGTAGGATAATTAATATGTAGTCTAGAATAACTGGAAGAAAAGGCTAGTGGATCCATCACCAAACGATCTTAGATCAGCAGGTCTGACCAACGCTCTGCACAGAGGGCATGTTCTTTCTCTTTCGAACCTGATAAGAAGATGAATGAAGCTGTTTAGTAATAACAGGACACCAACTGCGGTGGCAATATGTAGATATATAGGTTTTCTCCGCACTAATAAGATGTATTGTAGCAACCACGAAATGAAGCAAAGAAGTTGGTGAGATAAATGAAGTGGGAAGACAATAAATCAATAAATTGTTCATCTGTTTCTGCTTCATGTACAGCATCAAATTTTTTTGAATGAAAAGTTTCTACTTCGTGAATCATGCATATTAATGCTGCTGTCTGTCACCTTTTCTTTTTTTTGGTTTACCTAGTATGCATATAGTTTGCACAATTGACAGACTACATCTGCCACTGGCAATGCCTAATGGACCAGATAAGAAAGTAAGAGATAAACGACGCATTTTGAGGAGAAAAATATACTTCCAGCTTCTTAAATTATGATGGAAGGAAAGAAAAGAATTTTGCAGGTAGAGAAAAAAATAAAGTAACAAAGTACGCAGCAATAAAGATAAAAAACATCAGCTCAAACATAAAAAACAATTAGGCCAATTACAAAAAAAAAATGCATTGCCAGGTTATCCATGATCAGCAAACATAGCAACAGTTGCATAAAACAGACCACCTTGGATTTTCTATGCTTCCTCTTAGAATAATTTGCGTTATAGCATCAAACTTCTCTATCCAAATTTTATTCTAATAATGCAGAAGGAATGATCCAATAATAAATCCCTACAGACATTTTCCAATTTTTTTCGTTTAAGTTAAAATTCTTGAAAAAATGTGAACCCCTTCAAAATTGGGACCGAGACACATAAGATAATTGACAATCTTAAAGATAAAGTCACTTCATTCTTGTTATGTTAGAAAAAACAGTATATATAAAGCACTAGGAAATGCATTTATCAAACTAGAGGGGGGTTTCCTGCAGAAAGTGCTTCAGAAATACTTACCATTCTGAGACACAGTCTTCACAGAAGAGGTGTTTGCATCGTAACAAAATTGGTGCATGCATCTTCTCCTGGCAAATAGCGCACAAATCACCAGCCGCATTCACCTGGATAAACATTTTAAAAGCTAAGATCACACAAGAGCTTTCAAGTAAAACTCAAAATCTATAAGAAAATGTATAATGGAACGGTTCTCCCCCTCCCTCTGAAAAAAAGATATCTTACTGCTCCAACTTTATCACTACCTCTACGGAAAACAAACAAATCAGCCTTCCAAGTTCCAGCTACTTCTAAGGGAGCTACTGATTGCAATTACCAAATTAACCCAAGGAATAGCTAGAGAAAAAGAGAAAAATCCTGAAATTTCAGCTTGAAAAAATCCAGCATTATCCTTAAGATTACCAACTTATATTAAGCCAACGATGGCTTTCTAAAATACTTCTAGCTGAAACTACTTATTTTCTAGAGAAGTCCTAGCTTTAAATCAACAATTACTTCTGAATTTGATGATTCTAGATTTCAAATCACACTCTCCACAATCTTGACTTGGACATGTAACGAGGACAAAATCCAGAAATATGATCCTACTAACATAATTAAAGCACGAGCCCTCTACACAACAAAATGTTAACATCTTTGCTTTGGCGTGCCCTGCTTGTTTGGATGCATGAACTAGGGATGGAATGGTCATTTCAGTGTTGAAACAATTTCATCTACTTGGAGATTCACGGTTAACTTTCCTTAGCGTAAAGCCAAATCAAATAAGAATATGCACCATTTTATAATCATCAGATACTCCCTCTATTTCAATTTATTTGACATTAGTTTGAATCGGCACGGAGTTAAAGAAAAAAATTGAAGACTTTTGAAACTTGTTGTCTTAAACATGCCATATCATTTGTGTTGCTACGAACTTCTAAAACTAGCGGCCAGACATGCCATAACATGTCTGGATATGAAAAGTTCTCATCAAGTGTAAAGTTAATTCTTTTAGGTATATACTAGGTTCTTCCTTCTTTGGAACGATTAAATAAGAAATAAGTGCAATAAGCTAGAACAGATGGAATAAATTGTATATTGCTCCTTTGTTAACACAAAGCTTGTCAACACACTGTTGTGTGCATGTGTAAGGCCAACAAAGAAGAGATTTAGAACGTACTTAAGCGTTTGTAACACTACTTCAATTTTATCAAGTTGGACGCACTTTTTTAAACTGATAAAAAGCATAAACTGGTCAATCATTAAAGTAATAGAATTGTTCCAGCACTCTACTGGAAGCCATGGGAAGTTGAAGGAAAATGACAATAGAACTTCTTATCAAACCACAGAAGAACGAAAAGAATAACAACCCTCGAACAAAACCCCATCATTCTCCAATTACATTTCCAACAAGTAAAGCTTTCAAAGTACTGACACCTCCTTGTTGTAAATATCATTGATCCCAAGAATAAGTATTAACAAGTAGGGAGCAAAAAAGTAAGGACATTATACCTGCTCAGGTGTGGCATGAGACCCATAATGGACTTCCTTTTTTGACAATGCCTTCAAAGCAGTATAGAATGATTTTACCTAAACAACATAAACTGTCTAGTGAGTACAAACGAGAGCACGAAGAACCAATGGCATAACATATTTTCGAAAAACACAGAATATTGAGGTAGTGTGGGAAGAGGGGAGGTTTCTCATGAAAAACTTGATATCATTAAGGAAAAATGAAAGTTGTCCAGCAGAATAAGATTAGTTCTAGAAAGACCTTACCTTCTCAACAATTGAGGTCAGCTTAAACGTTAAGTACAATCCCGTTGTCAGTGATGAGAAAAGGCTTCCGTATTCTTTATTGAGAAAGAATCTATACCACACAGGAGTTGGTAACAAAGCACGGTATAACAACAGCATGTACTCCACCAGAGTCAGGATTTGACCCTACAAGACAACAGAGTTCAATTTTCTTGCAAAAAAAAGCGAGAAAAATCACTAAATTCACCACATAAGAAACTGCTTTACACTCTACCTGTCTACGAAAGTTGTGGCCCCTGTCATTCTTGTAATACATAAGCAGCACCAACTTCAAAGCCATTGCTGCCTGCCGCACCATGGTATCTGGAAACAACAAAAATGACGATCAATTCTTTCTGAGACTTAAATGTAACAGCTTTATACTCCCGAGAAAAGGATAGAACAGCATGTATATTGCATATAACACGTGAACAACAGGAGAAGCACTAGGCAGGTAAAGAACCATACCATTTACCAGGATGATGAAAATAGCATGCCAGAAAGGTGGGATAACCTTCGGAGGAACCATTAGTAATGGATAGAAAAGGTCATCATTGTGATACCACCAGTAGATTCCAATAATATGTATCACAAAAACCACAAAATAACCAACAAGGACATCTATTTTTCTCTCTCCCTGCAAAATTGAGAATTAATTATGGCAGGATTCTCAGTGTTCCTTAATCTTTCTATTGAAGATAGAAGAAAATGAATGTTACAATAGAAAGTAAACAAACTACAATTCAGCAAATGGAGCGTATTATTGCACCTTTAAAGCTGTCTGCTTCCGAAGAATGTCATTTGACTTGAACATGACAGCAGTTATCCAAATTGTGACAAAGAAACCTGCAGTCCAAGATTACAAAAATAAGGAAGAATGTGATTTGGCATAAATGAAAGTTCGCATGATATACATGTTTTTACAACTCCAAAAACAGAAGCAGAATACATGAATCTGAAACAGGTAGATTAAGACAGGAACACTTGCACCCAATTGAAAAAGCAATCCCAAGTCTTCACATGAAAATAGACAATCAAGAATTGCTTGGAAATATTTGCATAAGTGCAATTTGGGTTAACCTAATACAGTCGCCTTTTTCTTCTCTTAGAGATGGTGCTTAACTTAGAGATATCCCAAGGAACAGAAAATAAAAAGAACCAAGCTTATCGGGCATGAGTCAATTTAAATTGCCAATCATAATGCATTCTCCATGTAACAAAGGCAACAAGTGGCCCATCTATCTTGTTCTTATCTGATAAACTAAGCATTTATCAAACTGCCACCCCAATTAAAATGCCTATTTCTTTTAAAAGTTTTGTAAGATTCATTTGGTTTCAAATGCGTCAGTCTGGGGAAAGTACCACCGGCAACTCTAGTAAATCTTGTTACATAGCAAAAACTAAATATATGCTGTTAAACATCTCAGGGGGTGGTTTAGTAAAAAACTAAGCATACAGAAGGAGAAAGACAAAGGGTAAGTTACACTCTCAAAGTCCTTATATTTCAAAAGGCATCAGCTAAACAAGCTTCAGCTATGCAGCAGTCCTTTTTCACTCTATTTATATGGAAAAGCAGAGGCTTTAATGCTCCCTGATTTAATATCAGTAAACTGGCTGCAACGGGATTCATATGACAATCCTAAATGCAAACAAATGACAACAAAAAGGCCCATACCTTTCCGTGTACATATATGAGCTAATTTATTTCTATATTACTTTATAGTACTATTCAAGAACCACAGAAACCCCAAAACACTGAAAGCAGCACAATTTCCCGAAATGAGTATGCGTGGTCATTAAACAAAGATTACAACTTTCACTATCAAAATCCTTTCATACTCAACAACTTCTCAAAAAAAAAAAGCATATAAGTTCCTAACTAATTTCATGAAGCGCGTCTAAGGGAAGAATTGAATGCGATTCTGGGAGGTACTCCGTGCACCGATAAGGTTTTCATTGGCAGAGATTTCAATGGCCACATTGGGGCAAGTCCTAATTATTTTGACGATGTGCACGTCAGCAGTGCTTTTGCAGTTAGAAACTATGATGGAACCTTACTAGAGCTTTTGAGTAGGTAATTGCTAATTCGTGCTTTCTGAAGAAGGATGATCACTTATGATTGCTAAGACTTGCTTTGGTAATTGCTAATTGCTAAGACTCTGATAGACTACTTGCTTACGAGGAAAGGCGACAAAAGGTTTTTGTTAGGATTGCAAAGTTATTCCGAGTGAGAATCTTTCTACTCAACATAAGCTCCTGATGATGGACTTGGAGATTAAGTGAGGGAGGAGGAAGAAGTTATATGTCCGACCTATGATTAAATTGCGGGGTGGGGGGGTTGACACCTAACCTCTCCCGCATAATTGTGGCAAAGTTGACGGCGTTGGGAGCTTAGAGGAGTAGTGAGGATGCAGGAAGTATGTGGGAAAAGACGGTCAGTTGGTTGCATTAGAGAAAAGCTAGAGGGGTTCTAGGGGTGTGGAAAGGTAACTTTGGTGGATACCAAAGGGATTGGTGGTGGAATGGAGAAGTTCAAAGGCAAAGTGAAGCAAAAAAGGTTGTGTATACAAAGTGGGTGGCCTGCATGGATGAAAACAAGGAACATGCGAATGGGGAAATTTATAAGGTGGCAAGGACGGAGGCTAAGTTAGTGGTTATGGCTGCTAAGACGGTAGCTTTTGAGAGACTGTATATTGAACTAGCAGATATAGGCGGAGATAAGAAGATGTACATGCTTGCTAAGGCGAGGGAGAGTGAGGCCCAAGACTTGGATCAACCGAGGTGCATAAAGGACAAAGACGACAAGGTGTTAGCAGAGGAGACCCTCGTTAAGCAAAGATAGCAAGCGTACTTTCACAAACTTTTGAACGAAGAAGGGGATAGAGACATTATGATGGGTGAATTGGAGCATTCTGATAGACTTCGGGACTTTGGGTATTGTAGGCGTATTAAGGTTGAGGAAGTGAAGTGTGCTATTAGTACAATAAGCAAGGAAAAGGCGACGATGAGATCCCTATGGAGTTTTGGAAGAGCACGGATAGAGCAGATAGTGGCTAACTAGCTTGTTCAATGTTATTTTTCAGACAACTAAGATGCCCAAGGAACAGAGGTGTAGTATAATGGTTCTATTGTACAAAAACAAGGGTGATATCCAAAATTGCAACAACTAAAAAGGTGTTAAGTTGTTAGTCACACTATGAAAGTTAAGGAGAGACTGGTGGAGATGAGAGTGAGAAGGGGTGTGTCTATTTCTGAGAATTAGTTTGGATTCATCACAGGTGATCGACCACATAAGCTATCCATCTTACAAGGAGACTGATGGAAAAAAATATCGAGAAAGGAAGAGGGACTTACATCTGGTGTTCATTGACCTTGAAAAGGCCTATGATAAAGTGCCGAGGGAAGTCTTGTAGCGATGCCTTTTGGCAATATGTTACCAGCGAGTAAAAACGGTTGGAGGAGCACTTAGCATCTTTCATGTGGAATATTAGCTACACCAGGGGTTGGCTCTTAGACTGTTTCTATTTGCCTTGGTGATGGATGTATTGATGTGAGACACTCAAGATAAGGTGTGGTGATGTTTGTTATTTGTGGATAACATAGTAATGATTGATGAGACATACAACGGAGTGAATGCTAAGTTAGAGGCTTGGAGACAAACTGTGGAGGCTAAAGGGTTCAGGTTGAGCAAGAAAAGACGGACTATGTGGTGGCTAGAACGACTCTGTTTTATTGGGTGGAGTGTTGGTCAGTTAAGAACTCTCATGTCCAGAAGATGCATGTTGCAGAAATGAAAAAACTGAAGTGGATGTGTGGTCACACTAGGAGTGATTAGCTTAGAAATGAGGATATCCACAATAAGGTGGGTGTGGCCTCCGTGGTGGAAAAAATGATAGAAGAGAGACTATGATGTTTTGGACATGTAAAGAGGATATGCATTAGACGCACCAGTGAGGAGGTATGGCAGGATGGCTCTAGAGGGCACAAGGAGAACTGGAGAAGCAGATGTAGGCCGAAAAAGTATTGAGGAGAGGTGATAAGACAGGACATGACGTAGTTTTTAGGTTACTGAGGACATGACGCAGTTTCAGGTTACTGAGGACATAATGCTAGATAGAAGGGTGTGAGGACTCGCATTAGGGTAGAAGAATAGTAGGTAGCATAGTGTCTTACTTTGGATGACTGGCGTTTGCAATGGTACTAGTGTATAATTGTACGTCTTCTTTTTTTAACTTGTATCGTTGTTGTTTATGGTGTTTCGATTATCACATTATTTTGCTATATTCTCTACATTGTCTCCTTTTAGTTTATACTGGAATTTGTTGCACTTGAGCCAAGAGTCATTCGGAAACATCCTCTCTATATCCACGAGGTAGTGGTAAGGTCTCGTATATTCTACCCTCCCCAACCCTACTTGTGGGGCTTCACTGGGTATGTTGTTTTTGTTGTTTCATTTCTTTATCCTGGAAACAGTCCCAGTCCTAGAATCAATAGCTTAATATATTGCAATTGTTAGTACATAGAAACACCAAAAAACAATTAAAGAAAAAATATCAAATAAAGGCTTATGTAACACCAAGACCTGATATGAGGATAGCAAAGCAGCCAATAAATGGCACTATTGAGCTAAGTCCCAACCTTCATTTGCACTCAAATCTTGTAAATGCTGAGACCAATAATGTACATAACAGATTGAATTGTTCATACATTAATATTGAAGTTACTAATGTTACATAAGGTTACTCAGTTTGCTTGTTCAATGTGTGTGTATTCCTTCTTATCTGCCACAGCATACACAGATATACAAAAATATGATTGCATATCACCCAAAAAACTGCATCTTCACGTAAATATTGTACATTACACAGATTGCTGATAGCCAGAATTTCTTTGAGAGGGGAAAAGAAAATGTACCTTGCAAATGCTGGCGTATGAAAACAAACAAGAGAAGAAGGGAAAATGGAAGAATCTGCTCAATCCACCTAGCAACTTGCTGTATATCAAATCTTTGGTACGACGAATCCCTACTAGCATTACCAGCATCATCATCAGCCACCATAGACGAGGCGTCCACACCAGAACCCCTTTCCTCAACAGAACCCCCTTCCTCACCATCCATCACCGACCCATCATCTTCATCCTCACCCCAAGCCCCTATCCTTGATTTCTCCCCCCCCGCCCAGCACCAATGATCCTATTTGAACCTCCCCCTGCTACTAATTCCATCACCACCGATTTGCCACTGGATTCAGCCTCGTTAGTAACAGTGTCATTAACTACAAGAGGGTCCGTTTCTGGGTTATCGGGTCGAATCGTAAAGAGTCCGGAATACTCAAGCAAAGTGGAAACAGGGGATTGGAAGACCGAAGCAGGTGGAATTGTCCCTCAATCCGTCAAATGGAACTTGTATGATATGAAGAGAACATTTGCATCTCAAATATCCATCAAAAGGTTCAGTCGGTGTTACAGAGATAGATGATTATGTAATTTGTACTGATCCAAGAATGGCTTTATGGGGTATTACTTGAAGATGAAGAATAGGGTATTTGACACAAGAATCTCGCAAAGAAATGTTCAAATTGTAAGAGAAGTCAGATGAGTGAGAAATCTTGATATAAAAATACTATTAAATCTAACAAAAGTAAAGAAAATTAATGTTCAGATCTGCAGAAAGATAAAAATATCATAGAAATCGTTAACAACAGAGTCTTGTTTAGAGAAGAGTTATAGAGAGGGGTTTTAGGGAAGATGAAGCATTAAACATTAACGTGTAACGTAATTTTTCTCCTTTTTGGAGACAAATATCTTCAAACATAACATAAATTATTTCCAATTTTAATTCTCATATTTTCTATTTTTAATTAAAATTAATATAATTTATTTTTCATTATATTAATACGTAAAAAAAATATAATTTACAATATTTAAAAAAAAAAACTTTCAATCTTTAAAAATATCAAAGTAATATAATCTAATTTAACTTTAAATATTAATTAAATTAACTTTCAAAAAACGCAATATGACAATCAAAAGTAGATGGAGGTAGTATTTCTTATTAACCTTAGATGCAATTTTGATCTTGCAAGAAATACGTTCTAAACTTTTGTAGAAAAATGATGTTATCTAAACTCTTATAGGAATACGAAGATTTAAATAAAAAGTCCAAAGAAGTATTTCTCACTCTTGTAATAAGATTGTGGATGTATACTTAAACTAAAAAGATATTTTTAAAATTGTCATTAGAATGGAACTAATATTTCGCATTAAATTTAAGAATATTTTGAAAACTGATTTTTCTTTTTTTATGATAAAGTGCAAAGTGTGTGGGCGTTGAATAAGAGTTACATATTTGCTTGCGTAAGCGGTCCGTTTGGAAAAATTCTCATACGCGGCGTAGAAATATAATATGATAAAAGATAGGTGTACATCATGTAACATTTTGCTTTGTTATTACATCAATAAATTCAGGGCATTAATACTTGTTTAACTCTTAGAATTTGAGTTTAAATGCTTCAACTAATGAAGAAATGTTTAAAAAGGGAAAAGTTTAAATTTATTCCTTTGCGCAAAATTATCTAATTTGTATCATTTGTTAATATTCTCTTCATTTCATATTAACTTAAGTTTTGAGGTGTTTTATACGCTATAAGAAAAATAGATTAGGACATAAATTGAACATAATTTTCTGTTTTTATCCTTATTAATTTATTATCAAAAATAACTAAACATTAATTATAATAACTAATTTCAATACTAACTTAAAGAATGAAATTGAAAGAATGTTTAAAAATAGTCTTAAAGATTGAAAATTTAAGTTAATTTGAAAAATAAAAGGGATTCAAAGCTTAAGTTAATATGAAACGGAGGAAATAGCTAAGAAAGAAAAAAATTTCTCTATCGAAGAACGCTAATTGTGAACTGACCTTGGTTTGCAAGGAATGGAGAGGGGACGACCTCGACAATGGATTAATTGTTGTTCTAATGTTTTCAAATTCGAAAAACTCTGTAAACTGAAAAATAGAAACTTTAAATAGCACTATCTGAGAACACCACGTTCCTTATGTGCCTCTAAGGAATTTAATTTCGTCACTATATTTGAATTTATGAATTACTTTCTCTCGCGATAAAATGGTTATATATGTTGTAGGAATTGTATTACCTCAAACACCACAAAGACGACATACATGAAAATTGATTCAAAACGAAGGGAAAATCTCCATATTTATAGCCAAAAAATTAATTGAAATGGTGCAAATCTCATCGGCAATGTCCAAAACAACCCAGGGCGTGAAATTAACGGTCAGAATTGATTCATATCCTTCGAGATACAAATCAAACATGCAAATCATCCTAAAATACATTATAAATTCTTTGAAATATTCAAAACACCGATCTGAGATCATCTTGACAAAAAAATTATCATGATCAACCATATTACTTAAACTTAAATAGTACTAAACAAAACACTCTCGAGCCGTGTGGAACCCTTACAAATCATTCACACAAGTTATAAATCACCATTTAAACTTAATGAAACCGCCAAAACTTAAATCCGAGCTTTGAGCTTTTACTATTTTATTAACTTTAGCCGAATTTTCATTTATCAAAATCCTTAAACTAATTTCCTTCTTCGATACGCGATAACCTCAAATATCATACTATCCATTCCCTCAGATAAAAATTTACATAATAAAGCAACAAAAAGTGTCGTCTTTAAGGGAAAAGGACCTAAATGCTCAAAACGACCATATAACAAATCGTTGCAATACCTTTGCTATTATAATACTATTTATATTCATAATAGACAATGTCATATTTCATTAACGTATTTAGAATTCAAATTTTGATTTTTTAATTCTTTATTCTAAAATTATGAAATTGCCATATCATGTTTATTAAATTTAGTAATATTTCATTTATATTGTGAAAATTGTTGAATTCAATCGAAATCATGCTAAATCTACACTCTAGGCGGAGCTAGCTTGGGGCTAGGACGTCACTCACACACAGAGTCTAATACATTATTTATATATAATTTAAATTATTTTTATGTATACAAAATCTTATAATAGATATTGAATCTCATTTTAAATAGTACTCCTTCCTAAATTACACGTTCTTATCGAAAATCCTTGCTTCAATATTTATACCGCCTCGATCACTTTTTAAATAACATCAAAAAATATAATGTTGTATTTGGTTCAATTTATTTGGCTTGTATCGGATTTCCAACTCAAAAAAAAATATTTAAAAAGATTCTAATAATAACCCTTTCTCGTAATGAATTTACGTATACGAAATTAAGTAGTTATATGATACGTTTCCTTTGAGCTAATAATGCCAAACTGCTCAAAGACCTCAAAAGGTTAAAGCTATCCAATAATAAACAAATGCTACTATTTTAAACTAGTGAACCACCACTTAAACTAGTAATTAACATGAATTAGTTTACAAGACTGATTTAAAGCATAATTATTAACACATATGTTAATAATTTTATGTCAGATGGATACTAATCATTTGCATTGCATTATTGGTTGTCACTTGTCAACGACAATTGATTGGGATATATCAGATTAAGAAAAGGAATTATTTGGCAAATATCTTAGTTTATAAGTATATATTTGTTTTATCACATAAAAACAATTGATGCAAGCTAGAAAATATTATAAATATATTGACATGCATAAATTGCACCTTTCCCTCTTTTAATTTCTTTTTTTACTTTTTCAAAATGGACAAATTGCATTAACTTCCAGCTTAAAATTGACAAATTGTTTGCTAAAAAATGATAGAAATGTGATATTATTCCTTTGGAGCGGCCCACCTATAATCAGGACTAGAGTGCAGTCTAAGTAAAGCCATGAAAAAACAAAATTCAACTCCTCCAATCCATTAAAAACTAAATCAGTATGTAATTTGAATTGGCTTATGAGAAATTTTTATCAAAATATTTATAATTTTTTTTAAAAAATAAATTGATATGTTGTATATAGTCATAATTTTTAATTTGATACTAAAATAATTTTAAAAAATAAATAAAATAACTAAACTCAATAAAAATTAGATTGGGTTAGGTTGAATCTTAATCTGTTATATAATCTATTACCTAACCTATTTTGATCCAAACAAATTTAAAAGAAAAAATTACTGAAATACACGTCTTATTTTCTCCTCATTTTCAATATCCTCTTGTATTTCTAAAAACATCTAAAACCTTTTTTTAAAATTGTATCCGAATTACATATTAATGTATTCAAGTCAGTATTTAGTGTATTCGAACTACATATTATGTATCCGTTTTATTTTATAATGTATCCGTGTTAGTTTTTAATGTATCCGAGCTACATATTATGTATCCGTTTTATTTGACAAGTATCTGAGCTAGTTTTTAATGTATCCGAGCTACATGTTATGTATCCGATTTATGTTATATTGTATCCGAGATACTCTTTAATGTGTCCGAGCTACATATTATGTATTCAATTTGTATTACTTTTTAAGGAATTAATATAATTACAAAATATATAGAGATAGATTGTAATTCATATTAAAACTAAGTGATTTCTAAAATTTATCCAATTTAAATTCAATTAAATCTTAATCCTATTATTATCTTAACCCATTATGATTTACTTAAGTTTGACCCAATCCATTCAATTATCACCGGAATCAAACACACTCAAAAGAAAGAAATTATATCTATGATTCAGCCCATCGCCAACAAAAAATGTTTGCTATAAAGAATTAGTAATACCTACCCCTTCCATTTCACATTAGTTGTGCTATATTAAAAAATATTTGTTTAGAGGCAATTAGTTTTTGTTAATAGTTTATTTGCCATTAAATATTAAATTTATTATAAATAATTACTTTTCCACTGAAATTTTTCACAGATTACTCACATATATATTTCAATTAAATAAGTGTGAAAAGAAAAAAAAAATAATTTCATATGAAAAAATTAAAAAGCTTCCTACTATTTTAATGAAAGTCTATTTTTTCACCATGCATTTCTCTGTAAGCTAATAAAATTAAGAAAAAAAATCATAATATATAACATAAACTTTTCAGTGATTCATGATGAAAAATATTATCTATTTATGATAGTATCATTATTTAATGCTTTATTTGCTAGGTTTTCCCGTGTGACAAGCAAGATATCCCTGTAAAAAAGGTTCCATGGCACATGGAGATGAATAGAATTGTTAGACTATCATATCAAAATCCTATTAAAGTAACCATATGTATGCTAGGATTTTTTTAACACTATATGTAGGAACTAGGAAGTATTATATTCTTATTGCTCCTTCCTCTGAAAGGCTAATAACAGACTGTTTGAATTGATTTAAAAGTTACTCAAATTTATTTTTAAGTCAGTTTTTTATTTTTGAAAGTGTTTGATAAATATAAAAATAACTGAAAATAAATTTAAAAATGACTTAAAATAAGTTAGAAAGTGTTTAGCTAGGTTAAGAATAACTTAAAGTATTATTCTCCCTACTTCATATCTTTTGGCTTATAAATTATTTTAAGTTTGACTTATTATTTTTTACTTAAAACTATTATTTTAAAACCAATTAAAATAGGCTCTAGCCTCTAGGTCATATTTTTTTTTCCTTTCATAAAATCAAATTTGTTTGTGTAACTCTCTCTGCTAAAGGTTTATGATAATATTTATCTTTTGTTAAAATTTCTATGATACCCTGATTATACTATCCAATAGGAATATAATATGTATTGACTATTGAGCTTGAATTTACAATTTTGCTTCAAGTATTTAAATAGTTTGATTTAATCTTCGTTTTAACTTTGATTTTGATTTGGACTTAAAAGTTTTAAATAGCTTGATTTTGAATTGAATTATCCTCCACAAACACTAGGATAGGCGTTACCATGAATAATGACTTTAGATTCCACATTACAAATAAATAATTTTTAGCTTGAACACAATATGAATCTTTATTTATTATGTTATGTTTTGAATAATTCCTGCAATTTGGCATCATCTTGGAGACTTGTACTATCCGAAACATAAAAAAATAAATTTCTGCGTTTCATTTTATGTGACACTTTTCGTATTTTAAGATCCAGACAAGTTTATCTTTGATCATAAGTTATTCATAGATGTTTTAAACATTTTGAATTATCAATTATTGAGACTTATAATATTTTTTAACGTAGTTTATAAATATATAAATTTCATTTCAAAAAAATTGAAGATTTCATTTTTAAATTCTCGATTAAACTTAAACTTTTTGACTTCAGTATTTGAGTTGATGAACTAAATCAGATAGTTATATGAGTGAAAGAAAACGGCTTCTAAATTTGCAGTAAAAAAGTTGAGTCTCATTTCCTATGTACAAGAATCAAATGGTGAAAAAAGTAAACATAAGCAAGAGAGGCTCGATTATTCGTAACTGCATATTTACAATATAGGCGTGGTGATCAGTTGGACCTTTGATTAATTAACATAAGAAGACTTTGAAAATGTATGGTATAGAAGGATAATTGAAATCCAGGGATTGCAAATGTGGATGCAAAAAGGGACCCCCGATTTCAAACCGGAGGAGGACATCCCCATCGTTCCGGTATGGGTTCTCTTACATGAATTAACCCTTTCATATGAACAACTGGAAATATGTTAAACACCTTCTTATCCCCATCGGGACGCCTCTATCCCTTGACTCGGCAACAAAATGTGAGGGTAGAAGTCGACCTTCTCGAACCAAGGATAAACGAGGTTATCATGGAGGTAAAAGGGAAAATACTAAAGCTATGAGAGCAGAACAAGGAGAAACAAGCAATGCCAAAGATAATGCTAACGACCAGAATGTCGAAGATGTTGAACAAAATACTCAAGGTGCCAGGTCTCAAGCAAAGGAAAAGAAGGAAAGTTTGATCAATATAGAAAATGTGGATGTTGAAACTATCAACAATGAGCTGGTAAGAGATGAGGAGAAGGACGAGGAACAAGAGAATGATGATGTGGAAAATCTCAGTAAGGAGGAAGAGACGGACAACATGGTTGTTAGAATAAACAAAAGCCCCCTAAAAAAAAAGATACTAGTAAGCCTCTCAAAAAGAAAACCAAGGTTACCTTCAGACTGAACAAAGACCAACAAGAAGCTGGGAATAAGCCCCAAAACAATAAGAGGAAGGATAAGCAGAAAGATATAGTTCAGAAAGAGACACAAATCAGTATAAATTCAGAGGCTGGCGATAGTATGTATAATAACAATGGAGAACGAATCTCGAATGACGAAATTCCTAAAAAAATAGAAAAAAGGATCGTGGAATGTGTCAATAGGGAGCAACAAAGTTCCTCTAATTCCTTCAGGTGGTCAACCAAGCGGTAATGACGGAAGATGTTGAGGACTCTGATGTGAAAACAGTAAAATGGAATCTAGCCTAAATACTGAGACAACAAACCAGAAGGGGATAAACCTGGTGCTGAATCTTAACTTACGACACAATGTAGAGAATTACCATTCTGAGGAAAAGGATATAAGAGATAACTCTAAAGATAGGGATGACGATCAGATTACTAATTCTAAAAGAATTCAACTTTCCGAGGATGAACAATGGGACTCTGATGACCCAGAGAGGTACCATTGCAAGAAGTTGTACAAAAGTTTGGCTTATCTCCGGTTAAGAGGGGAAGAAGCAGACAGAAGAAATCACAAAATAAGTACTAAGAATTCCATCTCTTTAAGTAAGGGAAGGGCATAAAAAAATTCCGTATAATGTCTTTATGATCAATGTACTTTTTGTTGGGTTATGGGTCTTTTTTTCTTCCTATGTGGATAAATAAAAGCCCAATTTGGACCAATCCATTTTTGCCTATAAGCCCATTCTTATGAGGCAAATATAAACTGATTTTAGGGTCTGATTTTCATAACATATAGAGAGTTCTTCAGCAGCCAAAAAGAGAGAGAGAGATTTTCGCAGGCAAAAATTCAGATCTATAGCACTTCAAATTGTGATTCCCTGCTAATCGTTTGCTTAAATCCGATTGAGCTATTTTTTGGACAGCATATTGTCTTCATAAAATTTCTCAATCTTTGATTAGCGAACGACAGAGTTGGATTTGGTGGCCTTCATCTTTAGTTTTGCTGTCCGTGAACGTAAGCTTCGAACTTGGTGATTTTGCTCCTTTAATTCTCTAGATTTGGTGGGCAATCTTATTTTGGTTTGTTGCTGTTGTTTGGCAATTGTTTGTGGCCATTTTGGAGAACAATTTTAATCTTGTGATTATAGTGGAGGCTTTTGGTCCCGTGTTTTGTTTACTCTTCACAGCGAAGGTTTTTCCCCTCGTAATCTTGGTGTCTGTGTGAATTGGTTTTATATTGTCTTGTTTATTTGTTTGGTTGATTATTTGTGCCTACTAGCATATTGTTTGTGGTTGTTTTTGTCTCCTCCTCTCGTTCAAATCGAAAGGGAAAGTATAGACTTGGGTCTTCTTTTCCGCGTTATCCTGTCAACATTCTGGTAGTGCCTTTGTCTTTCCAACAAAGTGGTAAATCAGAGCATACGGTTATATTGTTGTATTGTCGTTTTTATGATGAGGCAAAATATGAGCGACAATGGTGTGTTAAATGGTAGTAACTATCAATTTGGAAAGGCAAATGAAAGACCTTCTATTTGTCAGAAGATGCATTTACCTGGTTTGGCTTCTAATACTCCTAGTCTTTGCAATAATGAAGACTGGGAAATTTGGCATCGCAGGTTTGGGGCTATATGAGACAATGGGTTGAAGATAATGTTAGAAGATCATAATTGGTGAATGAGACACATGCCAACAGTTTGTGGGACAAAGCTCCGAGACCTTTATATGCTTCGAAGATTGCAACTACCCTCTTAGTTCTATTGAAACAATTAATGAATATCGTCTAAAGAGGGCACTCCTATTTCTGATCATATGGTATGATTTAGGTGTTCCTTGACCATCTGTCCCGATGGTACTTAAGTTTGATGATGATACAGGGATTTGGCGTCTTCAGACTCTGGCCAAGACTCTTGGGAACTCTTCGAGTTTCTTTGACAAGTCTGCGCCCAGTGGTTGTACGCATGGGAATATACTAAGAGTGTTGTCTTGAATGAAAGAAATATAAGAAGTCCTCAAGCCTCAATCATCTTTTCAAGCTTCAACTCCGATGTTTTGGTTCCTAAAGGATAGTTTGGAGAAACAAGTCCAGAGGTAAAATGAAGAGGTAAGATTAAAGCAAGTAAAGCTAAATACAAGAATATTACAGTTACTATTGCCACAAGAATGGGCACTACTTCGAGTTAAATATTGTTACAAGACCAGAGAGATATGAACAACAAAAGAGAGAAGGGCGATAATGAAATCGTGTGGTTGTTTGCTAATATGATCTTCTTGTTTTCTTGTGAATGCAATTCATTAATCTTGTCTTACAATCGTATGAGTCTAGCTGGTTGTGGATTCCTGGTGCTACTTCTCATGTCACGCCCCAGAGGAATTATTTTTCTTCTTTAAATCCAGGTAATATTAGGAACGTATGAAAATGAGGCAATAATTCATGAAAGTTGGAAGTTATTGGCATTGGGACAAGTTTGTTTTAAAGTAACAATTGGTTCAAACTCTATTTCTCAATATGTCAAGCATCTACCAGAGTGTTCGCTGTTGAATTGATTTCTGTGGGATATTTGATGATGAGGGTTATGTTAATACACTTGGGTGGCCAGTGGAAGCTTCTAGAGGTTTGATGGTTGTGGCCCGTGGTGACCATTGTCCTTAACTGTATGTATTTTCAGGGCTCCATATCCAGAGACTCAGTAAATTTGGTGGAGAATGATACTTCATCCTTAGAGTTATGGCGATAACAGGCTGAGTCATATGAAGCGAGAAAGGGATTGATCGTTTGGCTCAGACAAATTGCTTCGGAGTGAAAAAAGCAAAGTTGAAGAACTGTGTCATTGCTTAGCCGGTACAGAAAAGAGTTTTCTTTTCAGAGGCTCCGCCTTCAGAAGCTTGTTTGCTGGAGTTGTACATTCCTGATTTGTGGCGCGGTCTTTTAATAAGAATCTCTGGTGGTGCACTTTACTTGTGACTTTTATTGATGATCATTCTCTCAAACTCGGGAATTTCTTTTTGACGTCAGGATCAGTACTTGATGGGTTCTTCAAAAGAGTTTTCAGCCATTGGTTGAAAGAAAAACCTGGAAGACATTGAAGTTTGCATCCGCTCAGTAATGTTGGTTCGAGTATATTGGTCCTTTGATAGATAGTGCCAGAGACAGGTATTAGGCATAAAGAAAAACCTCCAAAGAACTCCTCAGTGTAAATGGTTTAGCAAGATGATGACCAGAACTCTTAGTTGAGAGGATTAGATGTATGCTTTCAGATGCAAGCTGTCAGATTCCTTGGGGCAACGCACTTAATCTGCTGCTTATGTTATCATTTATTCTCCCGCTGTTGCCTTTAGATGTGATGTCCCCTGACAAGGTTTGTGTTACTGGTACGATGTTTCTTCAGATCATCTGAGAGTCTTTGGGTGTAAAGCCTTTTTTACATGTTCCTAAGGATGAAAGGTCAAAGTTGGATGTTAAAACTAGGCAGTGTATCTTCATTGGTTATGGTCATGATTGTGATTAGTTGTTTAAGAATTGAGTAGTTGAAATGTATTTTCTTTCGACATGCTGTTTGGATGAAAAAGCTACAAAGATATTATAGTTTTGTTACATTCTTTGTTTGGGTGAAGATCCACAGTAGATTTTTGAGTAATTGACGAACTTCCACAAAAAATAGGGATTAAAATTCGTCTCGAAGAAGAAAATATAACAATGAATATGATTTGCATAGTTCTTATAGGCAGTTCCTAAAGATGCGACACCGAATGTTATAATAGTCTGAAAAAACGCAAGAGTTGAAGAAATGAGTTTAAAGTAACAAATATAAATAGGGGTAAAAAACCTAAAAATACTAAAGTGAATTCACAAATTCTCACGTAGACGGGCATACAATTCTCTTATATAATAATATATATATATATATATTATAAATCTTTTTATGGAAACATATATCTTTCGAAATTCAACTTTTTCAAATACAAAAAAATAGAGCAACTTTCACATATAACATGATAAAAATCATATTTATATGTTATAGTTATAGTTTGTATAATTGAGCTTCATAGTAACTTTTATGTTTGCTATGGAGCTTTTGATTTGTATAATTCGCTACAAACATTCAATTTTTATACAAATTGTTCAGTTTTGTATAAATTCATATATACATTGCAATTTATATAATAAGATCTGTATTTGCATAATTATAAGTGTACAAGATGAAAATATATGTATTTGTATTTGAATATATATTTTTCTCTCGTTTTGTACAAACACAACATATTTTATATTTTATACTGAAATGTATAATATGACTAATTGTATAACGAAAATGACTAATTGTATATCAAATTAGTTGACAAAAAAAGAGAATATTTACTACGAATTACAATTAAAATTTAGTATGACTATAACATTTAATCTGAATTAATAGTATACTATTTATATAATTTTCCCTAAAAAATATCCATATGATCAATCAATGACTTCTAATTTAATTTCTTAAGGACTAAAGTGAAATCTATCTAATCACAAGGGGAAGAAACGTCAAACCTTCATTCTCAAGGGTGCGATTAGAACCAATAAAAAGTTTCCTGGTGAAGACAACATAGCTGACCGGAATATTTTGCAGAGAAGAGCTAAACTTTCATTGACCTCTCTAGAGGCGCTTCAAGAACAAAGCAACTTTGATATTTCTTATTGATATTCAGTTACTGAAGAATTATCTTCTTGTTGTTGTGATCAGATCAACTCTTTTTTCTCTCAGTGTGTTGTGTTCTTGAGTTTGTGCTTTACGTGAATCTAAATCTATCCCAGTTGTATCAGCACTGGAAATGTCGAAATCATCATCTTCAAAGTTTGTTTTGAGTAACTTTTATCACTACATTTTATCAAAACCCCATCAATTTTCAACCCCAAATGTTGGTATATCTCATTTCCTTTCTAATCATTCCAAGATTATCCAAAAACCTGCTGTTAATCAATGGGTTTCGAATACCCAGAGAACCCATTTTTCGTCTTCCCCATTTCCGCGGGTTTTGCAAAACCCTAGTAAGAAGTTAGACCCAGATGGTAGTTTCTTGTGGAATAGGAAATTACTAGGGTTTAGGTACTTTTCCTTGAAGAGTTCCGGATTGGGTTTGGGGAAAAATGTGTTGAAGAATCCGGTTGAAGCTGCCAAGAAAACGGCTTTGCGATACAAGGGTGCTGTGGGTCTGCAAATGGAGGCATTTTGGAAGAGGAATTCGATGGTGTTATTTGGTGCAGTGGGTATTATGGTGTGCATTTTGCTTTGGAGGATTCTATTTGGAATTGCTACTACTTTTATTGGATTGTCTGAAGGCATGGCCAAGTATGGCTTCCTTGCTCTTTCCTCCGCCATTGTCGCTTTTGCTGTGAGTTCTTCTCAAGTTCATGCTTGTAGTCGATTGAGTTGGACTATTTTGATTTATAAATGAGCATGTGTTTCTGGAAATTACATCATTGTTTGAGTTGTTCTTTGCTGAGTTTTTGAATATGCTAGTGGCATCCTAACTGTGGCTTAGCTGGTATCAATGGCATAATGTGCCTTAAGAAGAACTGTTAATTAAAGAATTGGAATCATTAGCTTTGAAACGGAAAATATTAGGACTAGTTGCTGATTATCCCAAAATTAAACCACAAATATTTCTACACCAAGAGGCTTTTTTTAGAACTTAATGAACAAGTGCTGGAGCTCATTGCATCCTCTGGATGCTTATCAGTAAAATGCTAACTTGATAAAATATAATGAAAACCACAAATATGTCTACTAAGTACCTTTTTGTTAGGTAATAGTAATAGAATTTAGGCGCTTATAGGAATTTGTCAACATGGCAAATAGAAGGCTTAACATATAATTGGTTTCTTGAAAATCTGATATTTGGACTATAAATTTCAAAGTTCTGAAATGGTTAATCCAAGTTAACATTTAAACTTGTGCACATTATATGGAGCTCAAACTCCTTCATGCTTGGGGTTTGGGACTATATTCAATTTTGGACTCTTTTAAGGCAGTTTGTAGTGTTTTGAAAAGTGTGGTCTATAATTAAACTCTCCCAGTTTTCTGTCTTCTAGCTATGTTTTGAACTATTGCTGACGGAGCATGCTCTGTACTTCTTACAATTATAGCTGAGAAACCTTTTGCTTTGTTATATTATTAGGGCTTGTATCTCCGCTCAAGATTTACCATCAATCCTGATAAGGTGTACAGAATGGCAATGAGAAGACTTAATACAGAGGCTGGAATTCTTGAGGTTATGGGTGCTCCACTCTCGGGAACAGACTTAAGAGCATATGTGATGTCAGGAGGTGGTGTTACCCTTAAGAACTTCAAGCCACGGTTTAGGGGCAAAAGATGTTTTCTGATTTTCCCTATACGAGGTTCTGAGAGGAAAGGTTTAGTAAGTGTTGAAGTCAAGAATAAGCAAGGCCAGGTTTGATTTCAAATCAGCTACTTCTTTTGTTCTATATGATGAAGCTTAACGCCATTGCAATTTCTTCATCCCATCTGAACATTGTCACGTGTCATGAGGCTCAAAACTGCATCTTCTAGTAACTTCTATTTTTGGACTAATCTTGCCTAAGTAGAAAATATAAAGCTTTAAAAAGGATAGTTTTTATATCATCGTGAACTATAGAAGTCTAGAAGTAAGCAATAAATACATGACAAGATCAAAGTTTATAAACATTCACGTGATAGTGAAAAGGAGCAAATTTGGTTAAAGTGCTCAAGGTGGCAAGATCAAAATTTCGTGCAATAGTAATCTGCTAAATCAGCTCAGCGTATGTTAAAAAGCTTAACTTGATATCTGAGTTGAGTTTGTTTCTAACTTAAGTAGTAACTAAAAAGTTTAAATTGGCATGACAAGTTTGTAGTGGTTTGAATTCGGCCTATGAGATGTTGAGCCTGCAAGCATTGACATTTTAGTAAAAGCTTTATCAATAGAATATAGGATGTCAAGTTTTTGATCTGATATTGTCGATCATTATTTTTCCATGTTTCCAGCAAATAAAACAAAAAGGACCAAAAGAAGAAGGTATCACGATGTCCTATTGCCAGAAAGATGTAAACATAATGAAGCTTAATATTCATGTCATGAGCATAAGTTCGGCTTAATTAATTTTGTAATCAATTTGAGCTAAAATGTTTAGAGTCCTACCTACCTTTCTCAATCTGGACTAACAGAGAGAGACCTTAATATAGTTCGTCAAATGATCGTGTAGAGTTTAGTGCTTCTAACTCTAAATGACTGACATATACTCTCTTTTAACTAGAGATTTTGCAGAAGTTGAAGCTTCCAGATTTGGTTACTATGCAATCGGATAAATAAATAAACACTGCAGAATAATCTAACTGTTTTCTTGTTCATTCTATCAATGCTTTATGCTAACATTTATTTTGCTTCTCGGTCTGCAGTATGATATGAAATTATTGGCAGTAGATATACCAATGGCCTCAGGACCTGACCAACGCCTATACCTGATTGGTGATGAAGAAGAGTACAGGGTTGGTGGTGGTCTTATTGCTGAGCTAAGAGATCCTGTTGTTAAAGCAATGGCAGCAACTAAAGAGTTTGAAGAACGGGATGATATGGAGGATGAGGAGGATGCTGAAAGAGAACTCCAAGAAGCAGAGAGAAAGCACCAAGAAGAAATTGAAAAGCTTGAAAAGGGTGATTCAAGATGATTAAGCTGAACTTTTTTTGTATCCTTGGTTTTACATTCACGTTCTTTACAAAGGCATTGCATTAGATAGAGCATCCAAAGGCTAACAATTTTCCAACTGTTGATTTTGCAAGTTCCCCTTACTTCTCAGTGAATTAACAGATCTATATGGCATGCACAGTCAGGAAAAATAGATCATACACTCCGAATTTTCTGTAATAGTTTGTCGTTGGCCAATAAGTATGAAATCGGTACATGCTTTATTTCATCATTCAGCCTTGAGGGCCTCCTGCTGGTTGAAATGAATTACCACTACTTTGTGTTATTCTCTTGATACTTTTCACTGAGGAAAAAATTGTTCTTTAGTACATTGAGGGATATATTATGCATAAGTAAACAGTTTAAGTTGCAATTTGCATAGTCCAATGCTTTTATTGTATTTAGAATAGCCAACAAATGGTTACATTGAATTTCATGAAGCCAAATCTATTTATCTTTATGTTTTTAGCCACTGTACAATTCTCTTCAATTTTTCAAAAATTTATATAACACTGTATATACACTTCCATACATTATAATACATTGTTTATATAGATTTCTACATTATATAGTGTATAAATGAAATAAACAAAATAGGCAATGCTTAAAACGCCCCTCATATCGTACGATAGATTTATGTATATGTCACACCAACAGAAAATTCATGTGAACGTGCGTGCATAACACTTCTATTTATGTGTATGATATGACTTATGAGAGTTGTGTATTTAGGTTTAATTAGTCATATAGCTAATTGTTTTTAAGACTATCAATAATCCGAAGACGAAACTAACAATTATGTAACTAGCTACATAGGAAATATTCTGTGGCAAATCTAAAAAGTAAAGTCGCTATGATGGAAATTATTTGAGGAGTCATTGGGTAAGGGTGGCAATTGGACTGGTTGATTTAAATTTAGGTGTGTCACGATAGCTAAGTCAATAATTTAATCAAGATCCAACCCAATCCAAGTTTACTTGGGTCAGAAAAGATTAGATCATGAGTTATACAACGGGTCAAGATCCAAGCCAATCCAATTTTTACTTAATTTGATTATTTTATTCGTTCTTTTAAACCAACATATTTTAGTATCTAATAAAATTATTTTTTTTTCTCTTTTTTATGATCATATATATAATATATCCAATTGAAAAGACATTAAAATATTTTGACAAAATATCTTAGGAGTCAATTGAGGTAAAGAAGTTTTGAGTCAAAGTAGACAGACAACCGATGTAATTATCCTAAATCATAATATGGAGCCTGCCATGTGAAGTTTTGACACATAAAAAATAAGTAGTAATTTGAATTTTTGATGCATAAAGTTCATCATTGTGCCATGTTTGGTTTGCAGTTAAATTCAGAGCAAGCATCATAGTTATCATTACATGAAATTGGGACAAAAGTTTCGACAATGAATCACTTCCACACCTAAAACTACTCAACAAAAAATGGACTCCATTCGATTCAAATTATAAATCATAACTATCCTCTTGCATTATGATCGAAATCTAATTTTTACATTAATCATACTTTTCATCCGTTCATTTTTACTTATTGAATTTTAACTTGACACACCTATTAAGAAAATAATGATTGATATAATGAATTTATAAATTTACCACTATTAACGAATAATATTTCAAATATATTTACTCGTTATATTTTTCAAAAAAAAAAAAAGAAGAATAAGTTGAATCATTTTTCAAGCAACCAAAGTATAACTCAAGTCCTCTTTATCATGTTGACCTTTATTTATTCTCGATCTCCTTTCGACAGCTTTAAACAAAAGAAATTGTACCAACCTAGGAGAGGATGGAATTGACATTTTACCAATCATTATAAATGAGATGTATTATTTTTTAAATAGAAATTAGGACCTTTTACAATTTTTATTTTATTTAGAACTTCTCTAAGAGATGTTTATAGAGAAAAGTGGATAATTAATCAAATAAAAGACGGAGGACCGACGTGAAAAAAGCACATATAGAATAATTAAAAAAGTGCTAAATGATAAAAAAAATTTGGACAAAAATTCTAAAAAACTATAGTATTTTTTCCATTTTTAGTTAAAAACAATTAAAGTTAAAAGGGTAAAAATCTAAAATTACATAGAAAAAAATTTATTGTGACCAAATTCTGGCCAAAACTTTTTTTCGTAGTAATTATATATGATTTTAGCGACATTATTAATTAGTCGTTTACAACGCTCCTATGTTTGCTTGTTGATGATGCTTAAAAACTTGGAAATTGATCATTGCATGCTAAAACACAAAACAATAATTATTAATTATCACCTCAAGGAAGAAACCCATAGAATATGTTCATTTTTCATCATCACCATATGAAAATAGGCCATACAAAAAAAAAAAAAAACAATATCCTATCAAACTTCTATGAATTGAATTGATCTGGATAGCAATAAAATAACTGAGTAGAAATATGGAATCATAGTGGATCTATATTATAGTATATTCTAAATAATAATAATATTGTATCAATATATATGATTAATAGTGTATCCTAATAATTATTTACTCGAGTAATAAATTCTATTTATCGAGTTAAAAAACGATAGATATCTTGATTTTTATACTACAACACACCTAGCTATTCTAGGCAATTTTAGTCTTTTTTGTACGTGAATTGGAAAATAAAAGAGTTAAAAGTAAATGCAAAGCTCAAGGCGGTTCATCAACTCCTTTAGCAACAAACTTATTCTCAAGAGAGATTAATGATTATATTTGAATACTGAATGTTAATCATTTTTTTAAACTAATAGTCATGTGATTATTGAAAATGTAATGCTTATTATCGAGTGAAATTATTATTACGTTGATTAGTTATTTAAATTTTCGTCGTGTAATATATACTCTCTATAATACAATTCAGGAGAGAAAAATCAATTAGGTGTAAATGAAAGAATTAGTATCATTTTACGTTTAGGAACTCACAGTCTATTCAGATATATCAAAGAAACGAATTTTTGCTACATAAGATGTGCTTATATTTTATTTACATCCAATTTCTTTTAACTCTCTCGTTTAGTCCTATATTAATCTCTTGTTTCCTTTGAGTATATAAAGAACAAGAAAAAACTCGTCAAGTATAAAAAAATAATATAATAATATGTAATTGTTGTAAAATGAGAGCAAAATATTATAATACTAAACAAGGAGGTAAGACAAATAAAAATATTAAGTAGAAGTATTATTTGATTTCTTCAATATTTTATTTCTTAAGGGTGAAGAAGACCTTTTTATAAGAGGTAGAAATCATCCGTTAACTACCTCAATCAAAATACGTTAGTAATTTTTAATTCTTGCTTTAAATTAATACAAGCATTACATTAGGTTGATGAAAAGAAATATCTATAATAAATGGATTTGTAACACTTTCCCTTGGATGTTTACCGATAATGTACCTCGTTAAAACCTTACTAGAAAAAATCCAGTGGAAAAAAATCTAGTGAAGGAAAAAGAGTACACACTTCTTGTAGTACGACTAAGTGTTGCCTCATTAAAAACCTTACCAGGAAAATTCAATGGGACAAAACCTTGGCTAAGGGAAAAAGAGTACAACACACATTTTACTCCCCCTTATGAAAAATTTATTTGATATCATGGAGACGATGCATTCCAATCTTATATCTTAGCTTCTAAAATGTTGATGTTGGCAATGCCTTAGTGAATAATCTACAAGATTATTACTCAAACGAATCTGTTGAACATTTATCTCACCATTTTGTTGAAGATCATTTGTGAAAAAGAACTTAGGTGAAATATGCTTTGTTCAGTCTCCTTTTATCCTCCATTTAATTGAGCTATGCAAGCAACATTATCTTCATACAATGTTGTTGGAATCTTCGTTTCCACAGAAAGACCACATAATTGCAAAACGTGTTAAGTCATTGATCTCAACCATACACACTCTCGACTGGCTTCATGAATGACTATTATCTCTGCATGATTTGAAGAAGAAGTAAATATTATTTGCTTCATCGAACGTCATGATATAGCTGAACCTCCACATGTGAATAAATAGCTTGTCAGAGATCGGGCTTTACGTGGGTCAGACATATCCAACATCTACATAATCAATCAATTATGACTTGGATGCATTAGAATATAAAATCCCATATCAATTGTTCCTTGAAGATATATGAATATATGCTTAACACCTTTTCAATGTCTTCTTGTCAGACATGAGCTGAATCTCACTAATAAATTTACTGCAAAACAAATATCTGGCCGGGTATTGTTGGCAAGGTACATTAGTACCCCAATAGCACTGAGATATAGTGTTTCATCACCAAGAATCTCTTCATCCTTTTCTTGAGGTCGGAATGGATCATTATTTATATCAAGAGATCTCACAATCATCGAGATAATCAATGGGTGTGATTTATCCATGTAAAATCGCTTCAAACCCTTTTAAGTATATGTTGATTGATGGATAAATATTCTATTTGTCAAATGTTCAATCTGAAGACCAAAACAAAATTTTGTCTTACAAAGATCTTTCATTTCAAATTCTTTCTTAAAAAATTCAACAACTTTTGAAAGCTCTTTAGGAGTTCCAATAATGTTCAAGTCATCAACATAAACAAATATTCTTACAAATTCAAATTTTGACCTTCATATGAAAATACAAAGACAAATTCGGTCATTCTTATGCCCTTCCTTTAGCAAGTATTCGCTAAGACGATTATACCACATTCGCCCTAATTATTTCAATCCATACAAGGATTTCTGAAGCTTTATTAAACAATTTTATTTTGAATTTTTATATGTTTCAGACACTTTATTTGCTTCAGGGATTTTCATAAAAATATTGTAGTCTAGTTAGCCATATAAATAGGTTGTGACAACGTCCACTAGATGCATTTCAAGCTTTTCATGAATTGTCATATTTATTAGATACCTGAAGGTAATTGCATCTACCACAGGAGAATACGTCTCCTCATAATCAATGTCAGACTTTTGCGAAAATTCTTGTGCCACAAGTCGTTCTTTATATCTTATAACTTTACCATTTTCATTGTGTTTTCGCACAAAAATTCTTTTATGCCCCACTGGCTGACTCCTTCAGGTTCGGACTATTAGTCCAAAAACTTCACATTTTTCAAGTGAAGTCAATTCTGTTCGAATTGTTTCCTTTCATTTTGGCCAATCATTTCTTTTCCTACATTCATTAATAGGTCTTGGTTCCAAATCCTCATCTTGTTACATTATTTCAACTGCAACATTATAAGCAAAAGTATTATCCACCACAATATTATTTTGATTTCATCTTTTCTCGTCGAGATATAATTTAAAGAGTCTCTTCATTCTCATTATTTTCAAGTATATGGACCTCCTCTATGGTGTAATCATTTATTATGTTTCGAAGCTCTTCATGAGTAATTGCCTCTATATTATGAACATCTTGATTATTTAATTTTTTTTTTTTGAAGATTTTTATCCTTGGAACCAATTGATTTACTACGTTTTAAGCGTGGTCCAGACTCATTTGCCTTGACATTTTATCCTATAGGGACATCAACATGAACTTGAGCATTAGCAGTTGGGATGTATGATATAGTAACCCGCAGAAGGTTACTAAATGCATCCAGCAGTTGATTTGCAGTATTTTGCAAATAAACTATCTTTTGAACTTCTTGCTCACATTGATTTGTTCGAGGGTCTAAATGAGATAGTGAAAGTAATTTCAATCTATCTCATTTTCCAACTGCTGTTGTTCTCCCCCTAATGTTGGGTATATTGATTCATCAAAATGACAATCAACAAATCTTGCCGCAAATAAATCTCTAGTTCTAGGTTCCAAATATTTTATAATAGAACGAGATTCATACCCAACATTTATCCCCAACCTTCTTTGGGAATCCATCTTTGTGTGTTGTGGTGGAGCAATTGGAACACACACACAACCAAAAATTCTAAGATGGGATATGTTTAGATCCTGCCCAAAAATCAATTGTAATGGGGAGTTGTCATGATAATTGGTTGGTCTTATGCACACAAGTGTTGTTGCATGAAAAATAGCATGCCCCCAAATCGAAATAGGTAACTTTGTTTTCATCAACAATGGTCTAGCTATCAATTGAAGATATTTTGAGTATGAACATGTGCAACACGTTGTTCAACCATTATTCCAGCGGACAAACAATAATCATTAAATGTCTGAGATGTAAACTCACCAGCATTACCAAGACGAATTATTTTTATTGCATAATCTGAAAATTGTGCTTTTAACCTTATTAATTAAGCCAACAACCTCACAAAATCCATATTACGAGTTGATAATAAGCACACCTAGATGCATATATTAAGACTATATAATATTTAAATTGCCTATATGCAGGGTGAATAGATCCACATATATCACTTTGTATCCGTTCCAGAAATGTAGGGGATTCCATCCCAACCTTAGCTATTGATGATTTGATAATCAACTTTCCTTATAAACAAGCACCACAAGAGAATTCCTTTGATTGAAGAACATTTTGGTTCTTCAAAGTATGCACATGTGAATTCTCAATTACTCTGCGCATCATATTATAATCGGGATGATCCAATCGGTCATATCAAAGTAAATCTTTTATTTTCTATGGCATATGATGCAATCGTACCAATATTTTTATAGTACAACCTAGAAGAAAGTGCTGACAATTTTTCATGAACAATTTTCTTATCCGCATTTATTATCGTAATATAACAGCATTTCACATTTCATTCATTCATAGTCTCACATGATAGCCGTTTTGGCGAATAACCTTGAAACTTAACAAGTTCATATGAGACTACTACAATACTAGGCATTATTAATTACCAATAATGTTCCTCCAGGTAGTAATAAGGCCGCTCTTTCAGATCTCTCAATCAATTTTGTACTACTGGATATCGTATTAATATATGCCTTTTTTATTATAAAATGAGAGAAATATTTCTTTTCTCTTAGTATCGTATGAGTTGTGGCATTGTCCAGAAAGCACATATCTCTACTACTCATCTTGGTTCCAACAGATTATTTATCTTCCTAAGAATAAAAATAAATAATAAGAAGTACCAAACACAATAAAAGAAAATTCAAGTACATGAACTTTAAATAAGACATTGAAAACCACAACCACTTATTATTTTTTGGTTCTTTTTAATTTTCAACATTGTGTCCTCAAAAGTCCTCAACTTTCAATTATAAGATCGTCGAGCCCATCAAAAGCATCATCTTTCAATGCTAAGTTTGCCTCAAATTCTCATCATATTTTTGAGAAAATCCTGCCTGAACATCATCTTTGAGAGTCAAATGTGACTTTACCCGGACATTAGAAGAGGAGGCATCACCTTTATTTTCTTTCTTTTAAAGAAATTCTGATACAGCCTGACAAAATGCTCAAGTGTCCCACATTTATTTTTCCAGTGACCTTTAAGGCCACAACGATGACAGTGATCGTCATTTTCTTTAGAAGGATTATTTTGAGAACCTATATTGTTTTTCCTTTTGTTATGACCACCACCTCAACGATTATTATATCGTCTTTTGTCTTTGCCACAGCCGCACACATTATCATGACCCAAATTATTTTATTTTATTTCAAATTGGTCGTGTGCTTCAACTGCGTGTACTTTCGTAATGGAGCACTTCCAGCGGGACAGACTTCATGATTTTTCATTAAAAGGTCACTATGTTGTTCAACCACCAGAAGACATTAGATTAATTCAAAGTATTTTTTAAAACCCTTTTCATGGTATTGCTGTTGTAATATCATATTAGAGGCATGAAAAGTAGTTAGTGTAAATTCCAACATGTCCTCATCTTGTATAACTTCCACAAATAATTTTAATTGGGAAGTGATTCTAAATACAACATAGTTATACTCAATTACGATTTTATAAATTTGAAACCATAAGTGCATCCACTTAAAACAAGCCCTTGGCAGTACCGTTGCCTTGAGGTGGTCATACCTCTTTTTCAAACCTATCCACAATTCAAGTGGATCTTCCACTGTTATGTATTCAACCTTTAGGCTTTCATTAAGATGATGATGAAGGAAAATCATAACTTTCGCTTTATCCTGACTTGATGTCATATTTCCTTCGATTATATTATCACAAACCCTAGGTGGTTAAGTGAATTTCATTTCAACAAAAGTACCCATGACAAAATAATTCTTCCGAAATGTCAAGTGTCAACAATTCCATGTTTTGACAAATTCCCGAGCGACGTGATGAAAACTATCATAATAATAAGGATGAGGTTTAATATTATGAGGTTTGGATTCTTTTTTAAATAAATTTTAAAAATAATTTGTGTCAAATGATAAAGTATATATGATTATATAGTATATTAGGAGCTATAGTATGCACGTTGAATCTCAAAAACATTAAACTAATGACGGTTTGAAAACAATAATATAATATGTATTTTAGGTTGTTCTAACAATATTTATTTTAGTTCGGTAAATAGTTAACACAACCACCATTTTTTTTGAAAGAGTTTCAAGTCATATTTACTACAATAATCTTTCTTCATTATACACACAACATCAATAGACTATCATAATGTATAATATTGTACTAGTTTTTTAACGAATATTTAATTACTCCACGAGCATATAGAATAAGAATAAACAATCCAAACTAACTTGGAAACGTATTGGAGTACTATGACACTAGAATATCATAATAATAGCTAAGAAAGGGAAGTCAAGTTTTATATATATATATATTATATATATATATATATATATCTATATCTATAGATAGTATCAATTATATAGTAATTAATATTATAGTATCAAAGATTTGTGGCAAGTCCTTAGATATGTTATTAACAAATAAATGTATACCTGATACGAAAAAAAAATTGATCAACTTTTAGAGAAGAAGATAATTCTGATTTAAGTAGGCCTTAATTGGTTAGAGAATCGTGCAGATAACGTGTGGTAAAATGAAAGCAAATATTATAATACTAAATAAGGAGGTAAGACAAATAGAAATATTACGTAGAAGTATTTTTTGACTCTAAATTTGTATTTCTAAGGGGGTGAAAGAAGTACCCTTTTATAGAGGCATGAAGAAATCATTTGTGTTTTACTGCCTCTAGCCCAAATACTTTGACCTTTATATCTTTAATTTCTTGCTTTAAATTGATACATGCATTACATTAGGTTGAAGAAAAGGAACATCCATACTAAATGGATTGTAACAGTAATGACTTAGTAAACTTTTTTTTTATAAAGAGTGTCAAACATTGAATAGTAAATTGAAAAAAATAATACTAATTTTTATAGGGATTTAGTTTGATCTTGCAAGCCATCCATATACCTCTAACCAATTAGGGCATCTCCAGCCCAATCCTCTATTTAATTCTCCAAATATAGAGTTCTCTATTTTTTCAGACAACCAACTCCTGCTCAATTATTTATCTTACTCTCTAAAAAAGATCTTTTTCTATCTCCTCAATATTATTTATTAGTTAGTATTTCATTCTTATTTATGAATATAATTCTTTATTTCTTTTTTTTTCAAATTAATTACTTATATAATTTTTAATGTGATATAAAATTATATTTTCTTCTAAATTTTAATACCCTAAATTTCAAAAAATATATGTAAGCATAAAAATAGGGACAAATCAAATAAGTGTGACATACAATTACATAAACACGCAATTTTTCAAAATCAGTCATGTCGCTCCCATAAATCTCTATTAATGCATAACGAGTTCAAATAGGCACTTTGTCCTTAATTTTTTTTTTTTTATGTCAGCTAAAATTGTCAATCAGATTTTCAACTAACCAACCCCACCATTTCTATGGTTGGAGTTGAAACCTCTACAACGTCTTGAATTGGTGCATTGAGATCACGTTCATCTTTAATTATCATGTTGTGCAGTATAATACACGTAGTCATTATATCATGCATCACTTTCATTCTCCAAAAACGTGAAGGTCCTACAATAATTGCAAAACGTGATTGCAAAACTCCGAATGGACGTTCAACATCTTTTCGACACGATTCTTGTTTCATCGCGAAAATATTTTTTCTTTTGAAAATGAGGATCATGAATAGTTTGAACAATTGTAGACCATTTAGAATATATTCCATCAGCTAAGTAAATAACCATATTGTATTTTTTTTCCTTGAATGACATAACGGGTGGGAGGCGCAATACCGCTGGCAAGATTGGAAAATAAATGTGATAACTCTAATACATTAATATCGTTATAGGTTGTCGTGGCAACCAAATAAGCATTATGGTCAATGTCATAGATTATATTGTATTTGTTAGCTTGTATTTAAATTATTTATTTTTGCATCTGTTGATTGTTTATTTTAATGTTTTAAATTAATCATATCCTTATTATTTTTAAATTTAAAATTTTCATCCTCGCCATTTTTAATTTTATTCATTCTTTATAATGAAAATTAATATAACCTCAAATGTAACTGTTGCTACAACATTAGAAAAAAATTAAACTGCTCTTCATTTAACATTAAAGTAGTCTTTCAACCCCTCTTCTCGTACATTTACCACAATTCCTAAATCTTCGTTATAACTTCCTCCCTTCCTCTCTACAAACTAATATGTTAATTCCGCACCTACTCCCCCTCCTGACACCAGTGCCCTAGCGAGTGTGAATCGTACGTTCTGTCGATTTCTCTATGCTTTGACGCCTAGATCGTCATTTTTTGGAGAACTACTATTCACACTCTCTATAAATGAAGAATAGAGGATTGATTTGAAGGTAGTTTGGAGTGTCCATTCCCTATTTTACTCTCCAAATATAGAGAATGAAGAGTAAATAGATGTGGATTGGAGATGGTCTTACCATCAAACTACAACTCACTTCACATTAGAATTGTACTTTTTAATAATTCACCCGTCCCTTTTTATATGTCATCATTCGTTATAAATAGTTAGTTTATAATACTTGTTTTTTTATAAAATTAATGCATAAATTATTATATTGTTTTTTTTTAATACCCCTGTTTGATGAGACGGAAGTAGGGATGGGATGATGCATTAGATGAATAAAGATGGATGGGAGGGAGAGAAATGAAAAGAATGGAGAGGATGTGAAGGGGGATCCAATGGAAGGTACAGATGGATAAGAGGGACCTAGAAAGGAAGAAAAAGAAAGAAAAAAGAGACATTGGGGGATATGGAAGGGGGGATGGGGAGGTAAAGGAAACGGACAGCAATCGGACGTTGAGAGAAGGGAGGAGGGGGCAACAGTTAGAGGAGAATTAGCAGAAGTTTATTAGTCTGAAAATATAGCATTTGAGCCAACTTAGAAAACTAAGTAAATTATTTCTTTTTCATTGATCTAAATTAATTATCAAAAAAATAAATTAATTCATATTTATTGATTGAAAAGTTGAGTTCCAAAAAAACTAAAAAAAGGATAGAGAATAAAGTTAAATTATTTTTTAATACAAATACAAAGTAAAAAAATGACATATAAAAATTAACGAAGAAAATATCTTTTAAGCAGGCTACAAGTAAACAAAATGTGGACACAAAGGAGTCAAATCTGGGCATTGTATAAGTTGTGTGAATACCTTTACCAATTCGCTATGTGTCTCCATTAATTTTGAGGGTGTTCAACATATTATATATATAAAGTAAGATTCGATCAATATGTATAATATAGTTTTTTAAAGAAGAGTATTTAGCAGAATAACTTGAGGCTTAACAATTGATACCATCATAGCTTCGCCTCTAATAATATGTCGAGGAAAAGGTTAATACTAATCGAATAAAATTATAAGTTCAATTTACTTTTTCGATTCGAAACTCCTTAACCGAGCTGATGGCGAAATCAAGTTACTGCACCCTCCACTCCAATACAAATGGATTTTGAACATTCTTCTATGGCTCAAAATGAATAAAATTTCCAAACCCAAAAAACATATTAATTTTTCTTTTTTTTGAAAAATTTATTACTCTTTTTATAACTTCTTCAATTATTTTACATTTTTTAGAAACATAGTATTATAGAGGAAGTATTTTTCGACACATGAACACTAATCAAAAGATTAATATTGAAAAATTATCTTTTGATTAATATTTTAATTAATATATTTAAGGGGTGCATGAGTCATATTTTAAAACTAGAACTAAGTACTATTAAAGAATCAAGATAGCAGCTATGGAAAAATTACTATTCTCTCTATTTCAATTCATGTGACATTATTTTCATTTTAATATATAAATATAAAATTATTTTTTTAATTTTTGACAAATAATTTATCCCCGCCTAACTAGTTATAATTATTTTTTATTTAAATTGTATATCATATGATTAGGGAACCACTTTTAGCCTTATGTTAAGGCTAATTTTTATTTTCGAGTCTTGGGTAATTTTACTTACTTAGTGCACTATTAATCTTTTAATTATATTAAGGCGAGTGATTTTAACTCCTTCAACTAAGAACCAAAAATTACGACAGAGTTCACTGCTAAAAAAGGTAATTCCGAATTCTAAAGTATTGCTTGAGAAAACATAATTTTTTTTTTCTTAGTAAAATCTTCGTTGCATAATTTATCCGTTCGTCGGTGTGAGCGGTGAGTATAATGCCTATCAAGTTGGTTTTTTAAATTGTAGCTCAAATCGACGAACTTATTCTTCTAGATAGAGATAGGGAAGACTTAGCTTGTTTTTCAAAGTGAAAGAATTAAAAAGGAAATACCCGAACTATTCCTTTTAGCAGTGAACTAACTGTTAATTTATTTCTGAATATATAAGTTGAAGGACTAAAATCACTTACGTAATATAATTAAAAATTAATAATATTAAATTAAATAACAAAGACTAAAATAAGAATATAATCTTAATATAGAGAATAAAAAAAATCATTTTCCCAGTGAAATAATGTCATACGAATAGGGAGGGGATAGTCGTATTAATTGTGGGAGGTAAAAAAACAAAATAATAGGCGTTGTGATTTAAAAACAGCTAACGGTGACGCAAGTGTAGGTGAAGAAAACAAAACGGAAATACGTCGTTATTATATTGACCATGCCCTTCATTAATTAACGTTTCGTTCGGTTGGAAAATATCCGTTACATAGTATATACTATATAGTACACTTTGCCTTTTGTTACATACATTATGCATTTAATTTGTTACCTAATTTTAGATTATCTCAACAAATAATTCATTTATACTTAACGAATACATCGACCGACACAAAAATATATATGTAAGCTATGTAGATATTACAAAAATAAAATAAAATTACATTAATTCAGTATTTTAAATAAAAATTAGATATTCAAAAATTATAAAAAAAATACTATAAATTATAATTTTTTTGTATATCAATATAATTAAAAAATACATCATAAAATATTAATCAAAATTTTTGTAATTTAACTCTAAAAAAAGAACATAACAATTAAAATTAAACAGAAAAAGTAATATTTAGATATAATTTAAGAATCCTCATTTCATATTTCGATCTATAACATTTACCTCTTCTATAGTTAATGACACTACCTTTGCCTCCCTTAACTTTAAAAATAAATAATCTTTCAAAAATTAATATAAATTTATTAAATCATCATTAATTTATATTTATTTATAAAAAATAAAATATAACATTATAAACCATAAAAAAATATATATTATAAAGCAAAACCTCGTGATAACTACTTTACGAGTACAATTTAGTGTGGGTACTGTTGTTAATTCGTTTGTAGTAAGGTACTATACTTTCTCTTTCAACAGCTTACTGTCTGTAATAAATGTAATGTTGGCTGCCGACATAATCGCTAAATTCTTTTTTTAACGGCATGCTAAATACTAATTATGGAGAGCTTTAATTTCTTTACTTCTTTTTTTTTTTTTTTGGTTTAGAATAATACCGTTGGGGCATCCTCCTTATTTTCAAATTCCAAAAGTTTAATTCAACAATTAAATTCTCTATCTCTTTATTTTTAGCTATATATTTAGTAACTTACCACCAATTCCTGATTCTTTTCTCTTTTTTTAATTGATGGATACTCTCCACTCTTTTTTCAGATATAACTAAGTTCTCCTTCCATTCGTGGCTTTTACAACTCCTACAATTCAGTGTGAGTTTTTTGTTTTGTTTTGTTTTATTTGATAATCGTGTGGTGTTTGAGCTATCTTTACCCATTCAAAAATGTTGTTTTGATTATCATTTGAATTATGTGGATTTGAAACTAATAATTCTCTGTTTTTTTATGTCATTATCAATGCATTTTTATTGTTTTGAGGGTTTATCGAAAATAGTTTGTCTATCTGTATGTCTTAGAAAATAAAGGGTTAAAGGTCTATGTACACACTAGTCCTCTCAGACCTCACTTGCAGAATAACACTGGGTTTGTTGTTGTTGTTGTTAATCATAAATTTTGTGTGTTTGCTTTTATTAATTAAAAGGTTTATCAGAACCAACATCTCCAGAATACATTTTAGGGATTATGTTGTTATTTTTGGCATCCCAAAATTTGGTTCTTTTTAATGCAATTATTGGTGTTGTTAACAAAGTCCCATTGTTAATGGCACAAAAAGAGGGTACTTTGAGATGTTGGTAGAACACTTTTTTAGCATAGAATTCCATCTCTTTAATTCTTTGAATAAAGGAGCAACCATTCAACTTTTGCTTTTACTTTATTTTGAATTTTTTTTTGTTTTTGCTTTCTGGGGATCACTTTAAATTGTGGGGATCACTTCTTTTTTCCCCCCTTTTGACACTCTTTAGCATTACACTTCCTTAGTGTAGTATACTTTCTTTAGTTATTCAAAATTGTTAATTATTTTTCGATAACGAAACTGTCCAACAAAACATAATTACCAATGAATAATGCACAAAATTTGTTGCTGTACTTGTTCTGCTAGCTGGATAACTGTACCTAGCAGTATTCTTTTACTTTTCTGCATTGAAAAGGTCATGGATGATATCTCAGTCCTTTCAGATTTGCTTAAATAATGAAGCTTCAACTTTTTGTGTGATGCTACATTTGTTTTACATATACAATACCAAATCTATATTATCTTTAACATGCCTTAATATTGTGATTCTGATAGCTTTATATTAGTGGGCATCTGTTTTAGGACTATTCGGAGACCATTTATCGATGCTTAATGCATCTTCACCTCCAATTATACACATAAAATACTTGGTGAACACCTCTGAAACTTCCTTAAGAATGTGAATTAACCAAACTTTAGTTTGTTGTAATGATTTGTTTATAATGATTTTTCATGTTGTCTATAGTATTTTGGCATGACGTCTTCACTTCCGTTATATACTTTTTGGACTGCTTTGAACTGTTTTTTCCTTGATTCGACCTTGTCTGCGTACATTCTGCCATCCTCGGACCCCACTTTGTGAGATTACATTACTTTCAAGAGTTTTTAGTGACTGAAAAAGACCCTACCACCCATTCTATCTTTGTTTTGTCAGTAAGGTGGGGAGATGGGAATTTGTGCTTCACTCTTTTTCTCTCAACTACTTTGTCCAAGTGAAGAAGTTCGTATAAATCCGTGTTTAGTGAAAGAAAATTTTACTAGTATATAGTTTCAAGGTTTATGCTCTTGCTTTATAGTGAACATCTTATAAAAGATTTAAAAAGTAATTGGCACCTTGCTTTTTAGTGGCCTACTATAGGGAAAAAAAATGACTTTATAGCCAAAAGGACTTTAGGCAAAGTATGCAATAAATCCTCTTCCAACTCACTTTGAAAATCTGTCTTCAGTAGTTCAATTAGTATCTGGATTGATCCATTTTCAATATGAACAGGTAGTAAATCAAATGAAGTTTCCCTTTCATTGAACAATACAACTCTCACATTCCTTTCATGCATATCATATAGGTAAGATGCCATATATTTTAGAACTAAAAGTTAGTAAGGCAAAATCTAGGCTTTGTTCGTTTTTTCGCAATAACCAAATGAATTTTTCTGTTCTGGCATTCTGAGATAGAGTTCTTCCTTTTTCGTTACTTCTTTAGCTGATATTATTTCTGTATTGTATAGTTTTCTTGCATTGTGTTAAAGCTTTTTCATTGTATTTGTTAATAGTTCTTATAGCAATCTGATTTTATCTCCCTTTCACAGCGGCTAATGAGCTGCTTCCTCTAAAGCGGAACCGGCTGATTTCGTCTAATGCTCTACAGAAGTGGTCAAAGAGAGAGGGAAGAAGTGAAGGACTGCTGTAACTAGGATCTTGTTTTTGCATTTCTGTCAGCCAGATCAGTGAACATAGGCAGCTTCCAGTCTTTTACTGGCAGCTATGTTTTGCTATTTCGCTGCTATCATTTTCGTATTTCCTAATGTTAATAGGAATCTTGCTTCGTAGACCCGGGCGCATACACTACTCTCGACTTTGCAGAATCTGTCCCTCATATCCGAAAACTCAACTGGAATTTGGCTCTCCCTATTTGCAAATCTTGGGCTGGTATAGCTTGTAACGAAGATGGAACGAGAGTCATTGCAATCCATCTCCCTGCTGTAGGACTTTTTGGTCCTATCCCAGCTAATAGTATAGGCAAGCTAGATGCTCTTAAGGTCCTTAGTCTAAGAGCCAATTATCTTAATGGAAGTGTTCCTTCTGATCTCCTTTCGATCCCGTCTCTCCAATCTGTCTACCTTCAACATAATAGCTTCTCTGGTGATATTCCTGTTTCTTTATCTCCTCGTATTGGTGTACTAGATCTCTCCTTTAACTCATTTACTGGAGAAATTCCCCCCACAATCAAGAACTTGACGCGATTATCTGTGTTGAACCTCCAGTTCAATTCATTGACAGGAGAAATCCCCAGCCTTGACACCCTCAGGTTAACTAACCTGAATTTGAGTTACAATATGCTAAATGGCTCCGTTCCATACCCCCTCCAGAAGTTTCCACTTACATCATTTGTAGGAAACTCTCATTTATGTGGGACACCTCTAAATAGCTGTTCCTCGAGCCCGTCACCTTCTCCAGCAGCTGATAACTCTGCAATCCCTGAAAAACAGAAGGCTGTCCACTCTAAGAAACTAAGTACCTCCCCCAAGTCCGCGACCTTCCCCAAAGACCACGCCAGTTACCGGCCAGCTTCGCCGGTGTATACCCCGTAATCATCGGCTGCCATTGTGGTAGTGGTTTCGATAGTAATGTTTCTCCTAGTTTTAGTAATCTCCTTCTGCTGCTTGAAAAAGAAAGTAAGTCATAGCACTAGCATAATTAAAGAGAAGGTGGCTAATGCGGGAAGGAGTGAAAAACCCGAGGACTTTGGAAGTGGTGTGCCAGATGCTGAGAAAAACAAGTTGGTGTTTTTCGAAGGTTGCTCGTACAGCTTCAATCTGGAGGATCTTCTTAGAGCTTCTGCTGAGGTTCTTGGTAAAGGGAGTTATGGTACAGCTTACAAAGCTGTTTTGGATGAGGCAACGATTGTGGTAGTGAAACGGCTGAGAGAAGTAGGGGTTGCCAAAAAGGAGTTTGAACAGCATATGGAGATTGTTGGAAGGGCTGGGAGGCACCCTAATATCGTTCCACTCCGCGCATATTATTATTCCAAGGATGAGAAACTTCTTGTTAACGAATACATGCCTGCTGGTAGCTTGTCAGCAGCCTTGCACGGTATATAATTGCTAACCTCTATCTAATCTATGTATCTCAGGCTCTCCAGAATGTTGCTGCACTCGTGTCGGATCTTCCAAGAATGCACTCACTACTTGGAGGATCCAAAATGCACTTGTCGACATTCTTGAAGAGTCCGAGCAACTAAACTTTTTTCTTGCACATTGATGGCTTTGATCATCAGTAATGATTCATATGCTTTTATTTAACGCACTCTTGATAATGACTGACAGATAATCGATGTACTGGAAGAACTCCACTAGATTGGGATTCAAGATTGAAGATATCTCAGGGAGCAGCAAAAGGAATTGCCCACATCCATACTGAAGGTGGTGTGAAATTTACTCATGGAAACATAAAGTCCTCGAATATACTCCTCACAAGAGACCTAGATGGATGCATTTCTGATTTTGGCTTAACACCTATAATGAACTACATATCATTCAAATATAGATGTGCTGGTTACCGCGCACCAGAAGTTATTGAAACACGGAAAGGGACACAAAAATCCGATGTTTATAGCTTCGGAGTACTACTCCTTGAGATGCTAACAGGTAAATCCCCTCTCCCATTACCAGGGCAGGATGAGGTAGTTGATTTGCCTAGGTGGGTCCGGTCCGTTGTTAGAGAGGAATGGACTGCTGAGGTTTTCGACGTAGAGCTGTTGAAGTACCAGAATATTGAAGAAGAGATGGTGCAGATGCTTCAGATTGGACTAGCTTGTGTAGCTAAGGTGCCTGATATGAGACCAGCTATGGGAGAAGTGGTTAGAATGATTGAAGAAATTCGACAACCACAAGGTGAAACGAGACCTTCCTCGGAGGACAGCAGATCCAAGGACTCTAATGCACAAACACCTGAATGAAAAATGCAGTTTTTAGTCATTCAGCTTTCAATTCTTGATCATTTTAAGAATGCAATTTATCTCCATTGCCAACTTTTGCATGTTTCTTGGACATACAAGTACTGTTATTTTTTATTTTTATTTTTTATCTTGATGTAATATCTTTCAATAGAAACTTATCAGCTCAACATAAATGAGAACCTTTGTTTTCTCTATTTTTGTTTACATTCAACTTTGGTTGTACATATATCCCTCAATTTAGCCCCCTTTAATGAAATGCTCCTCTTCCTTTTTAGTCCACATAAATTGTATTTTGGTTGGTGACCTATCATAATTCCATTTTGAAGCTGACTCACAATTCACAAACAACATATTATATACAATAAGTGAAGCCAATTTAGCAAAGCAAATGTTCAATTAGAAGTGTCTTTTCAAATCAATTTGCTTCTTTTTTACGTTTTTGTACGACGTATGGACTATGGTAAAGTTTATTTATTCAGCACTGTATGAAATTTATGTGTCAAAATCAACTAAAACGTTTCAAGATATTAAAAACACAGGTCTTCTTCTTCTTTTTTTTTTTTTGGGAAAAATTATAAGAAATAGCAAACATCTAGAGTATATATATATTATGAAATATAGTTATAGTTTTAATTTGTGGTTAAAATTTTGTATTGCTATTCGGTATCCTAATTGTATAAATACAAAATTTGTATATGCTTAATACCTTAACTATTTGTGTACGATTTATGAAAAATTCATAAAGAATTACTCTATTTATAGTTTTGAAACAAAGTTTTGAAAATTTTTCTAAATTTATAAATTATACTTACCATGTTTCTATATTTGCAAGCAATAAATACAAACGAGCAAACGAAATATACAAAACAATAGCATCAATATCAAACAAAACTATAATTATGGAGCACAATTATCAAAACTATAAATATATAGCTTTATTAAGAAAATTTTCTCTTTTATTTTTATCAAGAAAAGATTCGAGAAATTGTTAAGATTAGTGTGTTAAAAGAAAAAGATATCCACTTTGCGTTTGACGCCTAATAAACTTTCTGACAAATAAGAAAAAAATTTCATATCAAAATTAGTGTCAAAAATACATTTGAACTATCTCATTTTTTTCATAACTAAACTAGTGATACGTAAACTTATCTCTTTCTTTGTTTATCAAAAACTTAACAATTATAAAGAATATAATTTAAGAAAATGTAAAAATCGTTAAAATAGGAAATACTCTCTCGAGGGCCTCATGTTAGCTTTTTTATAATATCATAAATAAAAAGACAAATTTACTAATTTACCCCTTAGAAAAACTAGTGGGGAAAGTTTTCATATGTATTCTTTAAAAAAGAATTAATACCAAGCATAATATAGGAAATTTTCAATGTAATATTTTCTTAATTTAGTAACGTGGACAAGGGATAATTATTTTCTTGAGAAGATGATAGAACTAATATGATAGGAGTTAGTTATGTAAAAGCACCAAGTCAGGAAAGCGGTTATTCATTATTCATTTGGAATTTTTTCATCTTTCCCTTTTCTCTTTTTCATCACCATTTTCGTCGCATTCTGTTAAATTAGCAAGGTGAGTCTGATTCCATTTCTTTGTCAAATGTTATTTCATATTCATCCTCTTATTACAATCGTACATTGTTTTTTTGGTTTCAAATTTCTATCTTCTCGAAATGGAAATGGTGGTTTTGTGAATGAAATTTGCCCTACATTTTTATTTTGATTGAAAACGAGGTATTATTTTGGTTGATTAGAAAGAAGGTGTTAAATTTATTGGGCATATTATGTATGAATGAATGAGCATGCCTTTTTGATTTGCTACTTGTAGGGCACTGTTGTACTTCTTCCCCTGGGGTTCACTTGCCCACCCCCTCATGGGGCAGTGCTGGACTAAGGTAATCTATCAAAATCACTTGTAAATATAATTTACATGAGAAACTTATTATCCATCCATCCAAGAAGCTCTTCACTTGCGTTTACATGCAATTTGTAGGGGGTTAGTACTAGTCTCTTAATTTCCAATGCGGCGTCGTTGTATTTGCTTTTAATATTTCTATGCCTTCATATGGTCTATTGTAAACAACTTGGTGTACATCTTTGCTGCTTTTTTCTTGGTTCTATTCGTAAGTAGGAAAAACTGTCTTTCTCTTGCAGGTAAGTAGTCAAGAAAACAATGATGTCCCTCCCACCTTTGATCTTGCTGGGGGAAACATTTGCCTTGTCACATCAATGGACAAGTGGGAAGAAAAAATGTCTGAAGCCAATCACACTGGCAAGATCGTAAGTTTCTTATCATTTTTCTCTTATCAATGTCTTTCTATCCTCAAATAAGTAACACTTTACTTTGTCTTCCAACAGGCGGTGGTAAATTTCAGTGCGTCATGGTGCAACCCATGTAGAGCAGCAGCACCAGGATATCATGAACTTGCTGATAAATACACTTCAATGATATTTCTAACCGTAGACGTGGATGAGTTACCTGTATCTTTTCTCATTCTCTCTTAATAGTTATAACTCCTCCAAAGTCGTCTAAACTCATACACATTGTTAACTTGACGCAGGAGTTAAGTACTTCGTGGGACATAAAAGCTACTCCAACATTCATTTTCTTTAGAGATGGCCGTCAAGTGGACAAACTAGTAGGCGTCAAAAACCAAGAGCTCCAACAGAAGTTGATGAATCTCGCAGAGTCTACAAGGTCCCCAGGATGATAATACTGTTGCTTCCCTGCAGTAGGAAAAAATATGAAATTCTAAAACTCTGGTTTTGTCACGTTAATTTTGCCATTTACTGCTGCTGTAACAATATTCTTACGTGTTTCTATGTATATTAAGCCAAGTACTGGGATATAACGAAGTAAAAATTTGCAGCTTGGAAACTATTTCATAGGCCTTCTGTGTTGTTAGGGTCAACATTATCTCATATAGTTGGGTTAAGACCTGACAAAGGAGCTTTTCGCAATTAAGGTTTTACAGAAATTTTTCAACACAGCATGTTCAATGGACCTTCCAAACTATATGAGATACTGTTTTCTGATATAACTCATTTGTACAAGTCACAATATAGACACTTCTTACTCAATACATCATAGAACATTCCCTATAAGTGTCTCAAGAAGTAAATAGCAGGGAATTAGAAAAAAGCTCCTATGCCTCAGAAACCATGGTAGGGTTAAGAGTGAGAGAGCACACGTGATGGTTAATTATTCTGCTGGCCGCACATAACTGAAATCCTTGAAGGGGTTATCACCAGATTTCGGACTAGCAGCAGGAGAATCTAGCAAAGGCATGCTGGTCCATTGCTCTTCAAAATTGGCAATACACAGCTTCCCTGAAACTTGGGGACAGAAACTTGGTTGAATTTCTCGAGCATCTAACTTCTTCCAATAGATAGACTTGAACCATTTGTGACTTTTTATCTCATCACTACCTATTGATCCACAGCCAAGGCGCTTGCTTGCATCCTTGTGTAGCAGCTGAAGAAATACAAACACATAAGATTGATAACAATCCTCTAGTTTCCACATTTAGCACGGTAGATGGTATTTACACATCAGTTGATACATAACACTATCTAGTAAGCAGTAGGGCCTTCCAAATTATCTTTAGCTTTGTATCCCAAGTAGAATATACAGAAGTGAGTCGTAGAGCAGCTCAAAGAGGTTTGGTTTTACTGGTAAGATGAAATTTGATCCTACTTCTTAGTAGAATTAATTACTTCATACATGGCATAAAAGTAGCATATAATAACATAAATAAGTGATATGTGATCTAAGCATTTAAATGGACCAGCAAGATATGAAGTGCCTGCTATATTAAGATTTATCAGTTAGTCGGTAACCACTCTCATATCATAGAAAGAAGTGTAGCTTACCCCTTTCAACAATGAATGTGCATCACTAGACAAAAATGCTGGCAGCTTAATCTTGTCTTTTATGATCTTTTGTTGAACTTTCTGTCGGTTCCCAACAAATGGAGGCTGAAAAAATCCACATGAGAAAAAGATTAGGTTACTGAAATACAGCTTATCTAAAGTAAACATATGAAGGATGTCATATTAAGTGAGAAATATAAATGTTAATGAAGTCATAGGAGAAGTTATTACAGACGATTGCATTAGTGTACAATAGCATAGACAACAAAGTTGCTTGATATGTGTAGACCAAGTGTAAAGAGAGACAATGATTTCCTTAACTTTTAACCTACTGATAAATAAAAAGCTTTATATTTTTTTACTACTGCTGCAACCGACTGAAGGAATTCAAAGTTAAGGGCAACTTATTAAACAAAATAACAAACCTTTCCTGTCAGCATCTCATACAATAGAACTCCCACGCTCCACCAGTCTGCAGCCTTATCATGACCTTTTCCAAGAACAATTTCAGGTGCCATATATTCAATAGTTCCACACAAAGAGTTGGATCTCGTGTTCTCATCAAATTGCTTAGCAAGGCCAAAATCAGTCAGCACTACCTGCAGCAGCCATAATACAAATTCAAAAGGTCAATTGAGGACGCCCGCAAATGATTCCAAATCCTTGTGAAACCGAACAACAAAGTTTTTTCAGTTATCCACTAATAGAACTAAAAACTAGTCCATGGTCTTTCCATGAAAATCAAAAGGAAGTAACAAGAAAGCAACGAAAAGAAGGGTTGTGGAAAAGGGATATCTTACGTGCCCATCAGCATCCAAAAGAATATTTTCTGGCTTAAGATCCCTGTGCATTATGCCATTAGAATGGAGGTGAGAAACAGCAGAAACAATCTCAGCAGTGTAGATGCGTGCCAAATCCTCCCTGAAAAGAATTAAGTTAGTTTGTTACTTGGAACCACAGTAGTCCTAGATCTTTTAGAAGGGGTATTTCATCATGCATTGCTACCTGAATAAGCCTTGCCTATGGAGTTGAAAGAAAAGGTGTCCTCCGTTAACAAAGTCAAGCACAAGGTATAGTCTGTATTTGGTCTGCATTAAGAGGAAATAGATAAAGAGAAATCAATAACACTTAAAAGTTTCATATAATGTAAGCTACTCAGATACATATTAAGGAAACAGAGGGTGTAGTTCACAGCTAAGAACCAAGTTTGAGGCTTTAAATTCCTCCTCGTAGTGGGCTGGAGTTGCATAAAATGTATGCAAGTCCAAAAAGCTGTTATAAAGAGATCAATTTATATAAAACTGTAGCAAAGAATCACCTGGAAAGAGTATCTGAGCTGCACAACAAATGGATGATCTATTTTTGTCAGTACATCCCTCTCTGTATTCATATACTCAGCGTGATCTTTCTCCAAAATCTTATCTTTCCGCATAACCTTCATTGCAAGAATTTCAGAAGTCCCAATCTTCCTCACCTGATATACTTTTCCAAATGCACCTTGTCCAACAACCTTTAAGACTTCGAAATCGTTAAGTCCCACAGACCTTGGGGTATTAGCATCAGCATGAACATCACTTTTATCAGTAACAGCAGAATCGGAAGTAGCTTCTTCAAGATGATCATTGGTCTCTCCACTATCACCCTCCACAAGCTCTAACATGTGTTCACTCTCACGAAGTGTGAGTTTGCTAAGCTTCAACGATTGACTGACATAGTTTGTCGGACCAACAAAGGAATGAGAACGGCTATAAATTACAGCTGGTTCTTCATATATAAATCCATTTGTTTCCGACATTGCAACATTCTCAGTGCTCAAAACTTGAGCTGGAGCAGGACCAAATATGTCCGAGAAATCCATATCAACATCATCAAGTGATACAACTTTGGGGTGTTGCAATGGGAGCAGCACGTGGTTGTTGAAAGGCTTCCCAGTTGGTTGTGTAGCAGAAACCATTTTGCCAATTGAGTTACACAGGGAGGGAGGGAATACAGTAGATCAACCCCAACTTCTGCACGGCTACGGGAGAACTACCCTTGAAGGTCGCCTCACGATAGCCTTGAAAAGAAGGAAATTCTCAAATACAACAAGTGTTCCGAAAAACTGGTGGAAGAGGCTGACCAAAATCCAGAAAAGTGAGCTGTTCTCGTTTCCCGCTTTACAGGAAAGAGTGGCTGCAGCAGTGCTTCTCGAATTCATGAAGAACATGCAAACCATGCGGTGTTTATTAAACCAAATACCCCTGGAAGGTTTAGAAGAGAACTGTCAGTGTATCTAGCGAGCGAGAACAACATTGACTAGTAACCTAACATTAAAAAAAATGCTCACCGGATGTTAAACAAACAAAGATGAAACAACATGAGAAGGGAATCAAAGGGAAGTAGAAACAATCAGTCGCAGGCGTCTGGACGAAATAGCAAAACTCAATGATTCCGACTTAGTTAAATGCAAATTTCATTCCTTTAAAAAGTAAATAGTGTAAAATCTGTATGAATTGTAAAAAAACACATTAATCATCTCTTATAACCTTATGTAAAGGAAGCTGAATCCTTCAATTGGATATAAATTCCAACACCCGTTGTCAAAACTATCTTAATAGTGAATTAAACCTACCTATGCTGATCACATCAATATCATCAACCAAAAAAATTTAAATGATACTCCTTTCTTGGTACAATTGAAATTTCGATATTCAACCTTTATACCACATAATTGGGACAAAGAGGTAATAATAGATTAGCTAATCTGATTTCAGTACATAACAGAAACCCTTAAACCTATAAAAATCTAACCCTACAACTCCTGATTCCCAATCTGAATCACGAATTCAATATGCATATAAGTTGAAATTTAGCTTAACATAACCGCAAATATAGCAACAGATGATCAATTCCGCAAACAAACAAAAAAAAAATCAACTTTAATAACTCAATCAGAATAAACACAAGAAAAACAAATACAGAAAAACACTCATGCATAATCAATAAAACAGTTAAAAAAAAAAACTCCAACTCCATGAAAGGGAAATAGATGTAAATTTACCTGATTGAATTAGCAGAAAGAACAGAAACAAAAGAAGAGAGAGGTATATATGATGAAATAATCCGTCGCGTGGCCGCTTATAACCAACTTTGGAACTGAAACTTATTCCTTTTACATATCGATTTTATATTAGTAATAAATTTAATTTCAAAATACTTTTTTAAATTTCGTAGCAAATTAAATTAAAATTTACTTAAAATATGCTTTGCGATCGTGGATGACGTGGCACATTTTTAGTGGCTGTTGGAATAACGTCCACCTTTGGATCCGAATCAAAAACAATTTGTTTTTTTTTTTAATGAAAAATACTTGGAAAACGTTGGCGGCATGCCAACTCAACAGTGCATTATTTCTTCACGGAAAGATTATAGTTATATTTACTTTTATACCCTCCGCACGATTATCGAGGAAACCTCTTTTGATGATCTGAAATCAATAATATATTATTCTGTGTTTTGAAATTATGGCATATTCCAATCCCCAAAAGCATAACCTTTTCTAATATACAGTTGTACACCTACCAAAATAAGGAACAAACTTTTATTTGGATTAATTCCTCACCTCATAAAATAACTTTTTTTTTTAAACTAGTGTGTGAAAATAAAATTTTTAATTAAAAAGAAATGAAAATTTAATTAGAATCATAGATGGTTTTAAAAAGTCAATTATTTCAAAAAAAAAAAAAAAAACTAAAAAAAGTTAATCTACTTCTCTTTTTAGATTTTACTTCAGGGACAATTGAATATCATATGGTTGATAAATCAGATGAGAAATACTTATACTATTAATCAAAATATTATTACATGGAAATTGACCCTCTCAATAAATAAAACTCTCTAAACGATTGCATTTGTAGATTCTATTATATTATGAAGAGAGGTCTTCAATTTATAGAGTTTCAATTTTTCTATCAAAGAAAGAATAACTCAAATATAAAAGAAAATTATATTTTCCATCCACAAAAAGTTTTTAGGATAATACTTTAACTTTTCTTTCAAGGAAAAATAAATTTTAAATAACGTAAAAAAATTAGGACAAAATCTTAACAAAAACGAGTCAAGATAACAAATGGATCATGAACTAATTCAACTCAAGTTTGTTTCGGTCAAAATGGATCAAGTAATGAATCATTACTCAACCAGTTCAATTTTACTAAATTTTAATTGTTTTTTTTTTAAAAACGAATTGTACTTCACTTAATAAATTTTTATTTTTTCTTAATTATGATATGTTAACATATGTCAATTAAGGGGGAAAAAATCTCTACCAAATTTTGATAAATTTTTCATTTTCAATTTCAATTACACATATCAAATCGGGATAATCGTATAGTAATGACAAAACTAATAATATAAATAATAAATAACTTCGTTGGATTGATTTGTGTCCATAGCAACTGTTTGGCCATCCATCTCTCTCTCGTATTCTCGCTCGCCCTTGCTCCCTCTCTGTCGATCGCTTTCTATTACATTTTAAAGCGAGAAAGTAAATTGTAATAACCCCTGTAAATATTTTAGTTCCATCTATACAATATAATTATCAATACAAATATTCTTGCCCAATCTCCTGTGGCCTTTCTCTCTTTCTTGTTTTATACAATTCGATTCAATTGTATATTCCTTGCCCAAGTCTCTTTTGCCTTTCTCTCTTTCTCGTTTTATACAAATTCAAATTGTATATAATTTCTCTTTTTCTTGTTTTATACAATTTGATTCGATTTTATACAAATTTAAATTTTATTCAGATATACAAACACATAATTGATGTGAACTCTGCTATTCCATCAAGACTCAGATTTGCTAAATGAAAACCGTTAAAGGTGAATTCGAGATCTTTTGCAGCTGCACGACCTAATGGAACATGAAAAAGCAAACCAAGAAACTGAAAAATCATGGTAACAAACAATTTCTCCATGTCTCCTCATAACTCTTCTAAGATAGTTCTGATAATAATGTTAGTCGGGCTATTTCATACAATCACAACGAGTTATACAATTGCTTTTTTGTATATATGTATAGCGAAATAGGCATAACTTTCAGTTGTATATGTATAGCGAATTATACATATATATGTTTGCTATGAAACACAATTATGCAAACTTTGCTATAACATACAAATTTGAATTTAGTGTATGCTATATGTGATCGTTATATGGCTCCTTAGTTATGATTTCTCAATTTACATTCCGTAGCTACAATTTAAAATAACTAACAAAATGTTTTTTTTTAAATAAATGCTTTAAACCTCCCAACAATATTGTCAAATATGCTTTAAATCTCAAATCACAAATAAAATAATCAAATTATTTAAAAATTTCGATTGCTTAATATGTCCATCATATAGGGAGATTGTGTTGGTAGTTGCATATGTTGTCTTCTTATTGGCTTTGAAGGACTTAGTACAAGTTTTAATGGTTTTTAATTCAAATTTGGCATTATGTTTCTGGTGGTTTTTAGTATAAATTTATCATCTAAGTAAATATTTGATTATATCAATTCAATTTTAAATCTCTATCATTATATAAAAATATTTCGGATAGAACTCTATAGGAAAATATTTTTTTTAAATCACATTAAAGCGTAACTAAATTTGAATTCATGTTAAAAAATCTCATATAAAAAATAAAGATTTTCTAATAAAGATGACTTCATATAAGGAGATTTAATCGAAACCTCTTATTAAGAATGAGAAAGTATTTATTATTTCACCACATTTCTTTTTTATTATCAGAAAAGTATTATTTTATTGTATATGAGTTTTTTTCAAATTGGATTAACTTTCTTTTGTTATAAACAAAAATAATATATTAAACTTGAAAAAATTGAAATTAAAAATAAATGAAAAAATTATTAGTGGGTTTTGATTCTAATAAGTATATATTAAATACAGTTTCCTCAATACCCATAGTGGTTCCCTGTCTAGGCATTATTGATTGTAAGAGTGACCAGCATTTAATTTGCGTTTTATTTAGCGCGGGGTCGCTGCACTCCAAGATCCTCCTTGCTCCGATTGCGTCTGGTCCGTTGCGCCGTGTCGTGTGGGGATAGCGCGTGGGGACTTTCTAGGTTGCCGTCGTGTGTTTCCGTCACGGTCCCAACGTCTTGGGTGAGTTCGCCATGATGTAATTGACGGTGGGGGAGGGTGTCGCGCGCTTTTTTGCTTGCGTCGGTGCGTGCTGCGCTCGGGGGGGGGGTGTACCGAATGATCGCTGTCCTAGGCTTATGCAGGTTTTCGTTGGTCGGGGCTGTCCAGATGGTGGTCCCCAGGGTTGGCGGCGGGGGATGCGGTTTCACTGTCCTTTAACGGAGAGGTGGTGTTGAACGAATCTTATGTGTTTTGGTTGGCTTAAACTCTACGTGTCCGCCCAGGTGTTGGCTATGGTTTGTATGGGGGTATTTGCGCGCAAATAGGTTCCTTCCTTCGGAGGTCCGACTTCTGGGCGGTGGCGCGGGTTTTTAGGGTTTGTCTGCGGGGTCTGGACGGCGCGTCCGGGGTTGGTGGTCGCACCAGCGGGTTTTGTCTACCTGCGTAGGCTGGGCGGGTATGTCTCGGGCGTTTTGTAGGTTTGTGGGTTGGTCCGGAGCTGGGGCTGGCCCCGGGGCGTGGCGGTGGGGTGCTGCCGTGAGCTGTTCGGCTGGGGGTACTTGGGGTGCCCTTTGTACAGCCTGAGCGGGTTGTCTGTGGTTTGGGGTTGAAATTGTCCTGATGCGGTATTGATTGCAAAGGTGGTGGTTTTGGCCTGTGGTCGGTTCTTCCTTGGAGGTAGGCTTCCCCGTGGGGAGATGTAGATCTGTTGGGGAGGAGGTTTTTGTTGTGTTTGTGTCGATGGCCATCGAGGTTTATGTGTTGGTAGTTCGGGGGTGCGGGGGAGGGGGGTTGGTTTCAATTGTGCATTGTATAAGGCGCTTGTGGGTGTGGTGGTTTCCCGTCAGGCATGAGGTCGGGTGGTCGGCGTTAGTGCAGTTGAAGTGTCTGGGTGTGGTTGTGTCGGATGTCCGTTGCAACGGAGGGTCGGAGTCACAGCTTTTGTGCTCTTGAGTCTATTGGTGTGTGACCGTCGTGATGCGGCCATGCAGCCCGGGTCGTTTCTAGTGAGTGGCTATGTGCCTGCAGGCGCACCCCCGCCCCCCTGGGTGTTGATTTGGCGTTGCCGCGCGTGAGGTTGCTAGGGGCCTCGTGTGGGTTAGTAAATTGGGCGTCTATTGTGTGCGTTACCGTATGTTGTCCGAGTGTATCTGGGTTGGTTTTGTGGGAGCTCTTTGCGCTGTTCTGCTGTGGTTCATGTTGTCGTGGGGGCGTTGTGGGCGGTCAGGCTATTTGAAGGGTATAAGTGTTTATATAAGGTGATGAGGTTGGCGTTATGAGTATGCAGTCGTGGTTGGGGGGGTTTTGTTGTCTGCTGGTGCGTGGACATGGCTTCGTTGAGCGGGGGGGTGTGGGGAGTGGGGGATACGACGGGCGGGGGGGTTTAAGTTCCGTTGGGCGGTGGGGGCGGGTCGTGTGGGTAGTTTCGTTGTTCCCACCCGGAAAATCCACTCTGGAATTTTGTTCCCCTTGGGGGGGGCTGTTCGTTAGGTGCGTATGCGGTTGTGGTGTATCCGATCGCGTATGCGCGTTGGGGTGGGGCCGCGTTCGGATTTCTTTGGGGGGTTTGGGCCCCTTTTCGTAAGGGGCGTGGAGTGGCGGAATTTGTTATGTGATCGGTCGGGGGTTAGGGGGGGGTGCTGCGGAGGTGTCTGCTTGAGATCGTTCCGGGCCTGGGTCTAGGCCGGTAAGGGTGGTTTCTGCGTCGAGGGAGTGCATGCCGGCTCAGAAGGTTGCGCGTTGGGCGGGAGGGACAGGTCGCGTTTTGCCGTATGGCTTGGGTATTTGAGTATCGTGTATTTGTAGGGGTTGTTCGTTGGCGTCAGATCCCAGGGGTGGGTGTTCGAGATGTTTCGCTGTCGGCCCCTGGGGGGGGTTGAGTGGAGCGGGGGAGTCCGGTTGGATGCAGGGCGGGTCTCGTGTGTATTTTCCAGCCGGTGGTCATGGGTTTAGTTCGGCGGTCTCTGCTCTGGGAGTGGGTTGTGGAGTGGCTGGCTACTGTCTACGCCAGAATGTTCCTGGGTTTAATGAATGACAAGCAAAGAAAGAAGAGTGTAAAGAGATGGACAGAAGTTAGGAAAGTAGTAATTTTTTCTTTTTTTGAGTCCATCTTTTTAGGGAAAAATAAATAAATATATTTTGAACTATTGCAAATGATAAGAGAATATTCTTTGTCATATTTTTAGTTAGTTGTTGCTTCTATTGTTTAAAATCTAGAGCATATATATTATTTATACTAACATACATACACATATCATAATCTTATCCATTGACTTGATATTTATTAAATATCGGATAGACGGATACAATTGTGCCCTACGTCTCTTTTTAGTCTTTCATTAGAGCGAAGATAATATATGCTCTAATTTTTTAATAGCAGGAGCATTAATATTCCAAAAATATAACTTAAAATATCTACATATTATTTACGATAATTTAAAAACATAATCCTTTTTCCCCAATCTTTTTACTACTACCAAGGTCTATAAATCTTTTACAGGTTATGACCTGATGTAGTAATATCGGGGCTCATCACATGATATCCACAAAAAAATAACTAGTTTTAACTAGGATCATAAACATAATTTTATTACAATCTCAATAAACACCCAAAAGATAATATTATCCTATCCATTATACGTTATCTTTAAGTTTGTACTATTATTATTTTTAGTAAAAAAATTATTTTGATCATAGGGCGTATTCAGCCTAGTTCTACTCAAGCCTCATAGGTTAGCATACTTACTATGGTCGAGCTACAAGGCCTCATCTAAGGACCCATTTGACCACAGATCTTCTCGAGTAAAATTTGGAATTTGTTTTTGATAAATAGTGTTTGTCCATACAATTTGTCATTATTTGACAAATATGTTTGGCAAATAACCCAAATTTTCAAATACTAGGAAAAGTTAGTATTTCGACCAATTCTCATTATTTGGGAGCTTTTAAACCTTTAAATTCTACACCAAACTTTATATTTTACCAAAACACCATATATAATAGTTTTTTGCACTATTACATAATTTTTTATGTGAACACCAAAACAATGATGTAATATTCAGTGAATATAAAATGATGATATGGTTACTGATGAAAATGATGAACAATCGACTCGGGGTAACAAAGTCATGTGTTTCATCTACTTTATAATGTATGGAATGAAGTTTGTTGCACTAACTCCAAACAATCACATTGATCCAATGTCATGGACACTACTTTCTAATTGTTGCAACGAAGATCCAACTTGTTATGGAAGTCATGCATCTTGTTATTCTATTTTTCTATGTAATATAAACGTATAGTTAGTTTTGATAATTTTTAAAACTTATGGGTATAAATCACATTTCTTAAAAATGTGATATATGTTTTCCAAATACATGGCGCACACCATGGTGAAATCACAATCAATCATATTTGCAATTTTTTTTTTGCAAATATATTGTGAAAAATGCTATGTCCATGTATGAAAGAAAATCTAAAGTGATCTAGGGTTATAAGGGACCTTAAACACCAAGTCAAGTTCAAAGTATTCCTATTGACTATGTTCTCGCATGAGTTTATATAAAGGTCAAATTTAAACACTCATATTTCTCATAATATATTGAAGTAGGTGTCCTATGATCTATCAAATTAAAGTTCTATGAGTCTTCTATCCAATGTCATCAAAGTTTTCTTATTTTGAGTTTGGAGCAAAAAGTGATGGTTGTTTTACTAGAACATACTCGAGCTAGAAAATTTGGCGAACTCACCTGCTCAATTGGTGATTCCCTAAATGGGTTGGCGAATCACCGAATTAACCTGAAAACCATAACCTTTTGTTGATTTGGTCACCTAAATTCCAATGGGTGATCCGTCGAGTATTTTTGGCTAGGAGACCTCCAGATCACCGATTTGGCCGACAAGATTCATTAAAAGGTCACCTTCTTTGATTTTTATGATTTTCTTATGTTCCTAGAAGGGTATTATTGACCTTTTATCCAAGTTAACTTTTCTAAGTCCATCTTACAACCTAATAACATCATAATATGTCTATAAAATCTCAAAACCCCCAATTTTCATCCTTCCAAAGATCAAGAACTCCAAGAAAAGGATTTTTCCAATTTTTCAAGACCGAAAGACTCCAAGTTCAATATTCTCTTTAAGAATCCTTATGTTTTTAATCCAAGGTTATTCCCCACCCTTCATCTCCAAGAAAAGTGCAAGAAAGATGAAATCTAGGGTTTCAAGCCTTCAAATCAAGTTCTTCTTCAAACTTTAATGTTATCATTATGTTGGACTGCATCATGATCGTGCCCTACATCTACTTTCAGATCAGTAAAAAATTTATCTAGGTTTATATCCTTAGATTTGAGTATTCTTGAATTGAGTTGATATTGAATTTTGAGTTCTTGAGTACTGATTATTGAATTCTATTTCCCGATTATTCAGTTGTTATATCTTGTATTGAGATTCTTGATTTGAATGTTCAGGTCTTTTTTTCAACAAAACCCCTAATTTTTGAGTATCCTTTAGTTCTTATGGAGAATCTTTTAAACAAAACTTAATTGTTTAAACTGAGTTTTCAGAAAGTGAAGAGGAGTTCGAGAAAGAGCATAAACGAGATCTCAACCCAAAGAATGTTATTTCACATTGAGCAAAGAGAAATCTTGTTTCTAAATGAGCAAAGAGTTTTCAAAATATTTGAGAGCAGTTATCTCATTTAAGAGGAAAGTTTGAACAATTATATCAAACCTAAGAAAGAGTATGAATTATACATTTGAACAAGAGTATATATATTATTGGGAGTAGTATTGAGCACCGATATGAGAGAGTTCAGAAACTCACAACCCCCATAAATCATATCTTGCCAACATTGGTATAGGATTATACTTTTTAGATGAATCCTTTTTTTTTTTGGTGGATCCACTTAGTTGAGAGGTTCAATATCCTGGCACGATATATGACACTTTTGACAGTGTGGACAAGACATTGTATCATCACGTAGCTCATAGTGATGGTTGTTGATTAGAGAATCTCTCAATAGAGTTAAAACATATTTTATATACCACTTATTATGTTGAGCTCAATAAAATGAAAGTATTTTGTAAATATTTTAAATTATCTAACTCATTTATTTCGTAAATCTTTTAAATGATCTAACTCATTTATTTCCTTACATTCAATTTGGGTATATTGTTATATATTTCAATACCATCATTAAGTTATTTCACCTCGGCTATACTACATACTTGTGCATATAAATGTACTAATGTCATTCGACGTGCTGATACAAGTTTTCAAGATCATCAACACGCACTCCGATAAGATCACTCTTCACTCCATATAATTTTGGTGAGCCTCATTGCATTCCAAAGGACTTCACATTTACTTTTGATCTATTTGTTTTGAGGCGTCATGGGTTCTGTTCCGATACATATTCTAAACATTAGAGGTTCCATAGGTAGATAGAGTTGAAGAGTCTATTGATGTTTACTTTTCCTTGAAATCTTTTTGCAAACTATTATACATAGGTTATTGAGTATCTTCATAGACAATTTGAGTTGAGTATTTACTTTGAGTTTAACTATTCAAAATTCTATATTAAGACCTTTATCACTTGAGTAAGTCTTCTGCTAAGTAGTCAGCCAGATCCAAGGGTTTGCTTGTGGACCAACAATGGTTCTCAAGTGTCGGTTATATCCAGGGTGTAGGCTCGGAGAGTGAAAAACTTGGTATGAAAGCAAAGAGATCAAACGTCCCAAGAGTGCTACAAACTCATCCTAGTAGGATCCAATTTATGGTTGTGAGGGCTCCACTCATTCGATAAGGGACTACAAACATTAAAGAAAAATTTCCATTCTACCCTAAATCTTGCGATAGAATTTTACCATAACTAATTTATTCAAACTCGTGCATTTTTCAAATCCATTCGACTACCCCTAACACTTAAGGTGGTTGAAAAGAAAAACACAAACCCTTATCGATGAATTACTCTCAAGAAAAGTCGTTAGAAAATCATGAGACTGCAGTGGAACTTGAAAGAAGCCCATGAGTAAGCTTAAGCATTTGTATTCGAAAAAATACACTCTTATTCACGTGATTCATGTGTTCGAGCTAAAAGTGAGACGATGTGTCCCAAACTCTCTTTTGTAAGCCTTGCTTCATGTGATACGCTTTAAGAGAGAAGTATGTTTTAGAGCTCAAATAGTATGAGTTACGATGTTATAAGAAAGAGTAGTAGAAGTGCCCATAGTTAGAAGTATGCATTTAGAGGTGTAGTAACCTAAGAAATGGGGATAGTTATTGAGTAAAGTGTGTAGTTGTAGTCATGTACCTAGTAAATCATTTATGAGGAAAGTGTAGGCTAAGGAGTTGTAATCTTGTGTAAATTCATGATAGAAAGCAGTGTAATGATTATCAGTTAGGATGAATTAGAGTATACCTTAACTAGATATGAATTTATGTGGATATTTCATTGTGTTAGTGAAGATAAAGTATAGGTTTTTAATAGAAGAACATAGTAATCCTGAGGTAATAGATCTAAGCTAAAGTTGTTTTTATTAAGGAGAGTCATAATATATAAAGAGTTAAGAACGAATTAGCAATGACGTATAGTGAATGGGTAAATAGTAATTAAGTTGTAAAAAGGAATGTAAAGGTAATCTTAAACTGCTACTACCGATAAAAATTACTACTTGTCAATGTTCTAAGAGTTTAGTTGTTTTAAATTTTATCTAGTGGTAATAAGTTAGTATAATATGTGAGTAATTGTATTAATATTTGTGCTTAGTACTAGACACTAAGCTTGAATTTGAGATAAGAATCGTGATTAAAAAAATGAAGGCATTATGAGGGAGAGGATGTTAGTTTTGAGATCTGATCTAGAAGGTTTGACATAAAGTAGGTGAAAAGTTAAGGTGTTAGTTTGCAATGAATGTTTGTGATACAAGAGTGGTATTTTGACCCTTAGATGAGAGCAATAAAGTGTGCCTAAGTCATCAGATTAACAAGGACATTAAGAGATGTGCCCGAGATCTTATGTAGTTAGAGGAGGCTATAATTAATTTTACAAAAAAATTCATATGTGCCCAGATTGTATATAGGAGCTGTCAATATGGAATAGGCTGATGCAAACATTATTTTTTTCCTTAGGAGTTACATTAAGAAACTTTATAAATCAATGCAGGTAACTGTTATAGAAAGTCTTTTTATAGAATCCGTAAGAAGTTATGAGATGTAACTCTGATAGAAGACTTAGAAGGAACCTTAGTGCCTATACGTGAAGAGTTCAGTATCCATGAGATTAGCATATCCTGAGTATTAGAGTAAAGCGAATAGAGACTAGTTTAGAATTTAAAGAATAGATCCATAGCTCTAAAGTATCAGCTTGAGACCTAAGGGGAAGATGATAAGATAGGAACCGAGTCAAGTGTTGAAATAGATAGTGATATGTTCACAAAGAGTTTTAGTGATATATGAATCCATTCATAATTTACTGTATTCCTTAGAGTTCAGTCATTACAACATCGGGTTGATTCTTCTAATATCAAAATTATGTTCATGATTTATGCTCATGCACTTCAGACAGATTCACATTTATCACGACACAGACCATCGTGATTGATATCCACACTATCCCTCTGGTGAGACAACCATTACAATAACCCAAACTAACAAATTTTATGAAAACTAAAGCGTCTAAAGTTACAAAAGCGGGTTTAAATGACGATAAAATTGGAGCCCCCCTAAACTACAATGTTTTTACCGATAACTAGCCAAACTAATGCGGAAGAATAACCTCTAGAACCTGAAAGTCATTGTACCAAAACTCTACTAATGAAACTTCTAAGAACAAGAGGTACAACCCTGAAACTAAACAACACCTTAACAATAGTCTGAGTCCGAAAAGAGTGGACTTAAACAAGAAAATACATGTCGCCTGAAAGATTGTGCTAACCCTTGAATCCGCTCACGCTTTATAGTCACCTAGATGAGGTCTATCAATAGCCGCCTGAAGATGCCCTATACTTAACAAAGAACAACCAACTGCAGTATCAATACACAACCACTGTGTACTGGTAGGATTACATTATCCCAAAAGGTGAAACATCTATAAGTCAGTACAACAATAATAAACATGCATATACTGAACATATACAATGTTAGTCATTACATACAAACAAGACACTTTCAAATTTCTTAAGATATATAGTTATGTCAAGTCAATGGTCTTCTCATGGAACCCAATTCAATGGTACTCTCATCAACCCAAACCCAAAATGTTAACATACCGGAACGTGGTACCCGGTACAAAAAGATCCCATTATTATGCCGGAACGTGGCAACCGATTTCAATTAGTGTGTCGAACGTAAAACCGATCCGTTCAACAAGCTACAATGATAATCACAATATACATTCTCATAATCTACAATAAATTCATGATTTTATGGCATAATTATTCAATTAACATTATTTATGAAGAGTGTGATCAATAACGTAATATTCACATACATACATGCATCATAATATAGTAATTGCAAACATATATCACACCAACATGAAATCACAATCATCACCTACCTCGAATCCAAGCTTGAATCCCCCAAGGCACTTGAATCTTCCCTTTCCAGATTCTTTCTGTTTAATCTAGGTCTACAAACAATAATTTATATGCAAGGATCAAGAATCAAAACCCAATTACCCGGATCATAATTAATAATATCAACTCTTGGTCAGACCCTTTATCTCTATACCCATATTAAGTAGTTCCCACCATCCAAACAGTTCCAAAGTACTTTCCCAACAATAGTCACCCAAGAAACTTAGTTTTACGGATCGAAAAATGAATTTAGGGAGTGAAAACCTTACCTTTAGCATAAAAAATGGTGGAACACTATCAAGAGAACCCTTGGGTTCGTTCCTTATCTCTCAATTTTGAAAAGTGCAGAATAAACATTTGTATGTTTTTATTCTGACTTATGTCACATTTGTCCCGCTACGGTGGGACCTGATACAATTCTAAATCAATACTCTCTACAGTTAGAGGTGAACCTGAACCAACCAACACACACTCATAGTACCAAAAAATGATAGTTCTTATCAACATCTCCATCTTACGACATAAATTTCCATAAGCTTAAGTTACAAAATTTTGGTCTTTAGACATCATATACTTTCTGAAGGATATGTACAAGCATACAAACCCTCTAAGAACACTATCTAAATGCTAGATATAGTAATTATAGATAACCTCTTAAGAACAGTAGAATCAGATTCAATCATTCGAGCACACATAATCGATACATGACCTCAACAAAAGAGAAAATATTAGATTGTCGGACAACCATAGATACTCATGATAGCTCTATAAATTCTCATAAGAAAGGTGGTAAAAGTAGAACCACTAAAGTATTGTAACAACTCCAACACAATACTAATTATATCATTCAAAATAACCAAATCTTTCCAATCTTCCTACTCAACCAAAAGACGATGGTACCCTTTATTCACCACTAGGGATACACCCACAAAAGTGAAACACCTAAGAGCATAGCAGTGAATCATACTAACAATACTAACAACCATCATAAGCCTCCGACCATTTACCTTCTTATAATCCAACATTTTTTAAATAAAACCTTTTGTAGGTAATTAACAATCAATATTAATAAACTTTACGACTCAACCCAGGTTTAAGTCCTTTCAAAGGTTCAATACATTATACATTGATCATTCTCACCTTACCAATTCATACCATGAAAAAATATCTTACCACAAATTTAGACTTATAATGAAATATCTGAATTGTAAATTTAATCATATGACACTATTTCTTATCTATCAACATTAGCTTGTTCCTTGAAGATTCTTATGAATTTGTGGATCTTTGTTTATAATTGGTTTCATCTCCATCGATCTTACAATATCCTTCGCTAAAAGTTCTATCGTACTCATTTCTAAACTAAAAAACAAAACCAAAGCACTTATCATAACACTCGAGCTAATGTCTATAAACTCGTTTCTCAAGTTATTTTGAATAATTTTTAACCAATCTGACGAACTTGTGACATTATTATCATAGCCACAACAAAATGAATGAAATTGTGCATCTCTGAACCTAATTATCTACCCCTCTGAAGTTACCGCTTTAGCCTTTGCAATCAAATAAAATATTTTTGCTCTCGCCTCTCTCTCTCTAAAGGTTGTATTACATCCCTCTATTTTTCTTCACTATGACTCTAACTCTTTGATTCCTATTCGAATAGTGTCCCACTATCTGTTAAAACTTTCCATAGAACCACGTTAATCACCAAATATTAGAAAATCACAACCTTAGCTACTCGCGTAATCACTATACACAAATTTCGCTTAACCAACTATCTTATTATATATTTTCATCTCATCACAATCCATCACGAACTCATATTACCATTACGCTTAGTCAGCCTTGACTATCAATACAAAATCAACATTTTCCTCACCATGACACCTTTACTCAAGTATATTCATCAAATTCAAATGACTAACCCAATTTTTATACGTCCTTTCTTACTAAAATCTTTAATTGCCTTCACCCAAGTATACTCAATGGGACTTTCTTTATCCATAAGTTTGTCATTCTGATATTAATCCACTTCCTTATGGCTTTAAGATAAAATAATCAGTCCTCATGCTATTCTTCTTATTAACAAACAAGACAGGAGCACCCTACGGGAAAGCATTAGGACGGATGAAACCTTAATCAAGAAGCCCTTGGATTTGAGCTTTAAACTCTCTTAATTCTAAAACAATAAGAATGTACTCAATAGAGGGAGATTCAAACATTCCAAATATGAGACAATTACACTAAACAATCCTGCCCCACAAATTTCATACCCCGCATGTAAGATATGACCTTAGGTGACTTAGGCTTGTACCTCTTCCCTATCTAACCTTTTCCTACCCACGATCTCTAGAGTTATCGACTTAGTATTACAATTAAGATTGGTATAATAGGGGGACAACCAAGTCATGCCCAAGATTATATCAAGTCAGTCATATCCAACATAACCAAAATAACCAAAATCTTAAAATTCATAACACAACAGGGTAACACTATATACATGGCTGACTATCACTAACTCTTCAACTAGGGTAGATACATAGATGGATGAGGACATCAATTATATCACAAATCATATCAAATTCTGAGGCAAATAGCATAGACACGTAAGAATAAGTAGAACCTGAATTAAACAACACATTAGTCATCCAGTCACAAACAATAATAGTACTTGTGATCCCTACATCCGACCCTTATATGCCAAGGTTCTCCACAATTTTAACATAATAACTTAACCAAGTAAGCATTGTTTCTATTGAAGTAGCCGTATTGTGGCCCTCCTTGATATACAAACAATCATTGAAATTGTTGTATAGGTTCTTGAATGTTGCCACCTATAAACTTAAATTTGCAAATCTGAACTTAATCCCTTCACAAGCAACGATGGTAGCTAACGATCTCCATAAAACTCTTAATTTCAGTCACAAAATTAAGTTGAACACAATTCCTGACTGCTTCAATCTTTTGGGGATGTATCATTACCCTTCCCTTGAAACTATATGTCTAATAAAGGCAACTGAATTTAACCAAAATTCACTCTTAAAAATTTTTGCACACCCCTTTTGTTTTTGTTAGCATAGGGATACTAGTTTTTCTGTTGTTCTTTTACAACATTTAATTTATTACAAGATTTTATAATCTATCCTCGATCGTTGAACAATGATTAGATTGCATAAGTTAGTTCAAATTTGATCCAGGTTCTATAAGGAGACTTGGGGAAAATAGAGGAGTCATGGCTAAGGTTCTGTCTCGCCCCATCTCGCTCCGGCGGAAAAATCCTACCCCGGTTGCTTAGCCGAAATCAATACCTAAGCAATAAATTTTTCTGAGGTTTTTCTCTTTTCTAAATCTCCCAAGGATTTTCAGCTTTCTTGAGCAATTTAGGATATTCCTCTTAACTAGGATAATTCTACCTTGAGTCAATCCAATGATAAACATTCCAACTCATTTTGATTAGTTTACCACCATAATCCACATATCCCCAGGATACACCCAGACACTCTCGTGATTATTAGTGAAAGTGCAAGACACATCCAGATCTTTTTTACGAACCACCTCGTATATTATCTAGACCTTTGCATTGAACTTATTCATGACCTTTTTGTCATAACAAGTTTCATGATACTCAGGAATTACAACTTGTAAAGAAGCCTGATTTCTAAATTATTTTGTTCCATAAATGACCATTACCGATCTCCCCATACAAGAGTAAAAAGAATGTAAATTGATGTACCCTGTAACTGGTCAAAAGATCATCTATCTGAGGTAGTGGATACTTGTTTGAATGGTGACTCTATTAAATTGTTGGTAGTCTATACACATCCTCTTTCTACCGTTTTTATTGCTCTAGTTCGGACCATAGAATGAAGGAGGAAAGATATCAATATGTATCATGCAGATACTAATTGGATTCAAGTCATAGCACGAAGGAGTAGAAATAAGTGAGTTTTTCTTAAAGTCCTATAGCCTTTGGAAGAAAAGTACGGACGTCATCGTACCGTTTCACAAGACTATGCTAGAATCATTTTGGTAAAATGATATCAACAAACCTAGGGATTTAATATCAATTTTATCACGATCCAAATCATCGTGATTGGCACACACACTAACCCTCCGATGGGAGAACCATTACACCCAAGCTAACAAATTTATGAAAACTAAGGCATTTAGAGTTACAGAAGCAGGTTTTAATGCAATAAAATTGGAGTCCCCATAAACTCCAAAGTTTTAACAAACAATTAATCAACTTAATGCGGAAGAACAACCCCTAGAACCTGAAAGTCATTGTACAAAAACTGTATTAACGACAAGTCTAAGAACAATGGGTACAACATAAAAAATAAACAACACCTTAACAATAGTCTGAGTTCGAAAAGAGTAGACTTTAAACAAGAAAGATACATGGCAGCCTAAAAGGACTAGCTCACCCTTGAATCTAGATACGCTCAATAGTCACCTAGCTGAGGTCTATCAATAGCCGATTGAAGATGCTTGTACTCAACAAAGAACAACTACGTGCAGTACACAACCATCATTATTGGTAGGATCACGTGTCTATCCCAAAAGGTGAAAAATATATAAGTCATTACAATAATAATAAACATTCATATACCGAATATATAAAATATTGTCATCACTTATGAACAACACACAATTCTTAAGATATACAGTTATGTCAAGTCAATGGTCCTCTCATGGAACCTAATTCAATGGTCCTCTCATGGAACCCAAACCCAAATGTTAGCTTACCGAAATATGGTACCCAATCCAATATTTATGCCAAAGTGTGGCAACTGATCCTATTGTTAAATTAAACGTGACAACCTATACTAATTAGTGTGTCCAAACGTAACGCCCGATCCATTCAACAAGTCACAATTATAATCACAATGTACATTCTTACAATCATACGATCAATTCATGATTTCATGGCATACAATTATTCAATCAACATTATTTACGAGTGGTGTGATCAATAACGCAACATTCACATACATACATGCATCATAATGTAGTAATTGCAAACATATATCACACTAATATGAAATCACAACCATCACCTACCGTGAATCAAAGCTTGAATCCCCTAAGACACTTGAATCTTCACTTTTGGAATTATTTCCGCTTGTTCTAAGTCTACAAATAACAATTTATATGCAACGATAAAAAATCAAGACCCAATTACCAAGATCGTAATCAATAATATTAACCCTAGGTCAGACCCTTGATCCCCATACCCAGATTAAGGATTTTTCCACCATCCAAACAGCTCCAAAACCCTTCCTTAACAATAATCACCTAAGAAAGAAGTTTTACGGATCGAAAAACAGATTCGGGGAGTGAAAACCTTACTTTTTTCCTTAAGAATGGTAAAAGACTATCAAGAAAACTCTTAGGGTTTTTCCTTAGCTCTCAAAATCGAAAAGTGCATAATAAAATATCTTTAGAATTTTATTTCAGACTTAAGTTGCATTTGTCCCGCTACGACGGGACGCATCCCATTGCAGCGGCCCCGCCAGCTGTCGTGTGACAACGGCGTGCATGAAGATAAAATGCTTGAATTTGGATTCCAAGTCCCCATTTCACAACATACCTCCAACCCTTGACATTCAAAGACCATTCGTCACGCTAAGATCATTTTCAGGAGTTGTACTCGCCCAAATTCAATTCAGTAAAGTCGTACGGGTTCCATAAAGTCTTAGTTATACATTTATGTAATCAAATTCATAATTAATCCCAGTTGTTACCAAATTTCTCTATACTTTACTGACTCCTATTCTGTTCAAATTTGGACTAAACTAGAAAATTCCAAGTAACTAGCAAAATCTTTCTAACCATAATTCTTTCTCCATTGGTTTTTTTAACGACGAAAATTCAGTCGTTAAAATATCGATGCTCAGTTCCCATAATAAGAGTCAAAGACTTTAGCTCATTGATCTCAATCTTTCCATAAAATTATGGATATCACCCCGTATATCAACATATTCAAATACGAATTCATGTCTCATAGTATGCTCTATCTAAGAAATTCATGATTTCTCCTCAACTATTTACCAGCATAAAATTATATCAGAATATTTGTTATAAAAAATATATTTTTTTAAAAAAACTTCATATCATAAGTCATAGTAAAAGTTACTATTACAAGGTCAAATCTACGAAAATTATCTAAAATTGTCAAAATTTAAATTATTAAAATTGTAAGTTGTGAGCACTATATAGAAAAACACTAGTATTGTTTTTTTTTTTTAACAAATTCATATAAAATGAATATTTATTAAAACTATGAGATATACATAAATTTGTGAGCCACCATTAATCTAAACAATCAAAATGTAAAATGTGATGGTAAATAAAACATGGACACACCGTGGATTACTCTGAATCTATCACTTTGCTTTTATTCATCACTTTTAATTAGAGCAGCTTTGATATTGATAAAGTAAATATCTATTTTATTTGTTACATATTGTTTTACTTATCCATATTTGTGATCTTTTATCTTGTAGCAATCATTCCTTAGGTTACAACACTATTATTAACTGAGTTTATTTAATTATACTAGTTGGTATAATACCGTGTTTCAAACATATTACTTCTTGTTGTACTCTACTTAAACATAATTATCATATCATATCATATATCATATATTATTATTATTATTATTATAAGTGGAAGGCTCAATTTTAAAAGTTAAATTACTTTTTTACCCTTTTACTTAATAAAAATATTTAATAAATAAAAGTATCTAATCTAATTAGTAGTATATTTGAATTGTCACGTACATAATTACTGCACCCTAATGTAATAAATAAAGGAAAAATGCACAAGTACCCTCCTAGACTATAATCGAAATTTCAGAGACACACTTTAACTAAACTAAGGTCCTATTACCCAATGAACTTATTTCTTTTTTGTAATTTTATGTACCTTTTGTCTTACGTGACACACTCCGTAGGCGCGGGGTGATATTTGAATGCCACATAAGCAAAAAAGGTGCACAAAATTACAAATAAAATAAGTTCGAGGGTGGGGGTGGGGTGGTGGTAATATGACCTTACTTTCGTTAAGGTGTGTCTCTGAGATTTCCGTCATAGTATAGGGGGATAATTGTGTATTTTTACATAAATAAAATATCCACTCTAATTAAATAGGAGTAATATTTTAATTATCACACAATTACAACAACCTATATTAAATGTCTTGGAATTGCTAGCTTTTTCATCTTCCTAAAAAATTGTCTCTATAATATTTGATCTTCGTTTCCCCAACTTTCTAAATTGTTGAAAACTTTATTGTAAAAGTTTTGAAGCTATTAAGCCTTTTATGGTAATTATCTTTACTATATAATTATATGCACTTATCCATAATTTTCAAATTTGTTATTCTTTTAAATTTTCATCCGTTAGAAAACTTTAATGTACTATATAAGTTTTATACAATTACCCCCCCCCCCACCTAACATTTTAAAAAAATATAGGATGTGTAGTTCAGTTGATTCGTTGGGTTGTTGTCACAGTACATTAGATAAGTGTATTAATATTCAAATTCTATCATATAATTGAAAGAACTCCCGAGAATTCTTATATTCGATTGGAAGATTTAGAGGAGCAGATGTGGGCGGGGTGTTGTAGCACTGTCAAAGACCCATTTGTGGTAGGTTTACTTCTCAGGGATGATCGGATTAATGATGTAAAATTGTTGTTTTATTTTATGTTGTCTAATTCTTTGATCTATGTGTTACACTTTAATATGTATTGCATGTATGCTTATAGAAAAACAATATTATATATGAGATTATTCAGCTACTTTAGAGGTTTAATAAAAAAATTGAAAGGTATTAGTCTAAGGCTGTGGTGTTGCAATGTGCATGAAAACACACTGATTTTAATAGCTTGTCAAGCTACATTCGATATCATATATATAATAGATATATAAGTTATTATATCTCTTATATATTGTACTGGTACGTGTATGTGTTTTTTGGGGTTTTTTTATTATGTATATATATATTATATATATATATATATATATAATTGATTAATTCAATTAACTTCAACTAAAAGTAATATATAGTGTTTTACAAAAAAAAAATAAAATAAAATAGTTGGAAGTGTCTAATTAAGTTACGTGTGTCATATAACTATCGAGTGTACTATTCTACAAATGTACACCTGATGCACACCAGACATAGAATAATAAAACTTAAGTTTCACTGTCAAATTTTATTGTTACAAGTATAAATCCTTGCACTGAATACAAGTGTTAGGATTTTCTTCTTCAAGGATTCTATTTAAATACGTTTCCTCTCTATGTTCTATACTTCACTCATATTCTATTTTTGATTGGGAACTGTTCTTCAAAGTGTAGAGAGAAGAAAAAATGGGGGTTGCTTATGGGAGTCATCGATCACAACTTCCTCAATCTGCTTGATTGCTCAAACAACTGCACCCTAAATATGGTATGAACACGTTCTGTGTTTTTTGATAGCTTATATGTCGATTATGAGGCGAAATTATTCTTTTTAAATAATTTTTCATGTTGCTTTGAAATTTAATTGTAATTGTCGCATATATTGCTAGAAATTATGAAGTCTAGAAATCATTTTTGTTTTTTCATTTATTGAGAAGTACATCTAAACATTTGGAATAGTTCCAATTGTAGATTGATGAATGACGAGATTTTGATCAAAGAGAAATACATTGAAAGTTAGAGGAAAATATTTTTGACATATGTGTTAGATTTTTACGAAAACTTTGCCGAAAGGTGTTTGTTGGGTTGTGATAGGCGATGTGATTAAGGTGGGTGTAGGGTGAGGGGACCAAGTTTCCATTGAACCGACATAATAATCCCATTTAAAACAGACACAAGATAATCTTCCTTTTCAAGTTCATATAACTTATTGCACATTTAATCTAATATTATTTTTTTTAAAAAAGTATTTAACGTGGGATACACGTGCGTTACGCGTGTTCGAGAGCTAGTATTATAATATTTTCTTCTTGATCAATAAGAGTATAAAATTTATTTATTCAAATTCACAATTTATTTATTCAAATTCAAGTTATACATGATTTTTTTCGAGATTCAAATAATATAAATTTGATCAGTATTATTTTAAGCATTTAACATAATACAAAACGAAACTTTTAATACTTTTTATGTATAGTTTCTAAATAACTATTTATTTAACAATTGATCTAATTCAATAAAATTTCAAATAAAAGTTAAAATATAGTGTTTTTCCAAAAAAATAAAAAAATATCTGGATTATTTTTTTGAGTTGCGTGTCAGATAAATATCGGGTGTACTATTATACAAATGTACACCTCAGGAACACCACACATAGAATAAGTCTAAGTTTCTCCATCAAATTTTATTGTTACACGTCTAAATCCTTGCAACGAGTATAAGTGTTATGATTTTCTTCTTCAAGGTTTCTACTTAAATACGTTTCCTCTCTATGTTATATGCTTCACACACATCCTTTTTTTTTTTGTGAACTGTTCTTTAAACTGTCGAGAGAAGAAAAAATGGGGGATTCTTATGGGAGTCGTCAATCAGAACTTTTTCAATCTGCTGGATTGCTTAAGCAACTGCTCCCTGAATATGGTATGAACACGTTCTGTGTTTTTTGATAGCATATATTCGAGTTGGAGGCGAAATAATTTTTAAAAATATTTTTTAGTGGTCCTTCGAAATTGAATTGTAATTATCACTTAGATTGCTAGAAATTATAAATTCAGAAATCATTTTTGTTTTTTCATTGATTGGGAACTACATCTAAACATTTGGAATAGTTCCAATTGTAGATTAATGAATGATGAGATTTTGAAGAAAGATAAATAAATTGAAAGTTAGAGGAAAAATATTTTGTCATATGTGTTAAATTTTGACGAACTTTGGAGAGAGTGAAAAAGATCAGTTCCATTGAATCAACATAATTAAACAGTTAAAATCAGACAACGATCATTTTCTTCAAATTACTCTCTATCAGTTGACACTTTCTCTAATCTCATCTGAGAACCGTATTTAGCGGTGAAATACCAGTGGCGCTTTATTGCAATCGTGTTCGAGAACCTACTAATAACTGATACTATTCTTGCCTTCACATACTTCCCTCTCCGACAGATCCTAATAGTAAAGTTTTAGATGGGTCCTACCTCGTTCTCACTCCGTGACAGTCCCACACACCGACACCTGTTATTTACAATTGACACTCTAAGTCAACATGTAACTTAACCACACACTAAAAACACTAAATGAGACCCCCCCCACACATCACACGGAAATAGAATAATACCCAAGTCTAAGGTTCTCTGTCACACCCGGTCCCAAATTAATTTTATAAGTTAAACCTTGGATTGAGTACACGTATTAGGATTTTCTTCTTCAGAGTTTCTACGTAAATATGTTTTCTCTGTATGTTATATACTTCACCCGTATCCTTTTTTTGATTGTGAGTTGTTCATTAAAGTGTAGAGAGAAGAAAAAATAGGAAATGTTATGGGAGTCATTAATCACAACTTCCTCAATCTACTGGATTGCTCAAACAATTGCTCCCTAAATATGGTATGAATAAGTTCTGTGTTTTTTGATAGCTTCTATTCGATTAGGAGGGGAATGAGATTTAAAATATTTTCATGGGGTTTCTTTGAATTGAATTGTAATGATCACTATATTGCTATAAATTAATCACACACCTTCCGACACATTTTTGTACCTGCATCCTGACCTGAGACAACAGCACCCCACCACTCTACCATTTGTTAATAGTTCCACTTGTAAGATTGCTGAATGATGAGCTTTTGAAGAAAGAGCAAAATATATGAAAGTTTAGAGGAACAATAATTTGTCATTGGTCTAGATTTTACGAACTTTGGAAACAGTAGTAGAGAAGATAAGTTTCACCTAACAAAAATCACGAACATAATAATCCAATTGAAATCAGACCAAAGATTATATTCCCTTGCAATTCATATAAGCTCATTGCACATTTAATTTAATATTATTTTTAAAAAAGTATTTAGCGTGACGTGTTCGAGAACTTGTATTATAAATATTTTATTCTTCATCCAAAAGAGTAAAAAATTTATTTATTCAAATTCAAGTGATACATGTTTCTTTTCGAGGTTCAAATATTACAAATTTTGATCAGTATTATTTTAAGTATTTAACATAATACAAAAACGCAAAATATTTATTTAACAATTGATCTAATTCAATATATCTTCAAATAAAAGTTAAAATATAGTGTTCTTACAATAAAAATAAAAATAAAAATATCTGGATTATGTATTTGAGTTACGTGTCAGATAACTATCGGGTGTACTATTATACAAATGTAAACCTCAGGCACACCACATGTAGAATAATAAAGCCTAAATTTCTCCGTCAAATTTTATTGTTACACGTCTAAATCCTTGCACGGAGTACAAGTGTTAGGATTTTCTTTTTCAAGGTTTCTACTTAAATACGTTTCGTCTCTATGTTATATACTTCGCTCGTATCCAATTTCTTTATCGTGAACTGTTCTTTAAAGTGTAGAGAGAAGAAAAAATGGGAGATGCTTATGGAAGTCGTCAATCACAACTTTCTCAATCTGTTGGATTGCTCAAACAACTACTCTCTAAATATGGTATGAACACGTTCGGTGTTTTTTGATAGCTTATATTCGAGTTGGAGGCGAAATAATTCTTCATGTTGATTTGAAATTGAATTGTAATATCGCTTTGGTTACAAGAAATTATAACATCCGGAAATCATTTTTTATTTTTCATTGATTGAGAACTACATCTAAACATTTAGAATAGATCCAACTGTATATTGGTGAATGATGAGATTTTGACGAAAGATAAATACATTGAAAGTTAGAAGAAAATATTTTTGTCATATGTGTTAGATTTTTACGAACACGCCCTTGGAGACCAGTATAGCACAAGAAATACGTATCCATTTGAACCCCCCATAATAATCCCATTGAATAGACACAAAGACAATATTCTTTCAAATTAACTATAACTCACTGCCCATGTAATCTAATATTGTTATTCTTTTGACGAAAAAAAATTTGAGCTTCACATCACACGTGGTTGCACGGGTTCCCCCCCCCCGAAACGGATATAAATCTTTTCTCTTCAACCGATAGAGTATAAATTTTATTTATCCGCTTCACGTCGATACATATTTACCACTTTATAGCGAGACTTCACAACATATTCCACTTACCCAAGATCCAGTCTTCCTTCAAGACACCGCCAGAGCACGTAATCTGCAACCAACCAACCTCCTACTTACCACCCCTTAGAAGACAGACCCTAGGATAGCAGAGATTAATGTAAATATTTATTTCCACCCAACATTGATCTAGTCAAGTACTCTCAAATAAAAGTTAAAATATAGTTCCAAGACAAAAAAGACCCATACAAAAAAATAATAAAAAAAAACAATTGCATTATTATTTGAGATACAGGTTAGATTCACAGGCCAAACCCACATAGAATAATTAGCCTACGTTCTCCGTAAATTTTAGTGTTTACAAGTCTAAAAATCCTTGACGAGTACAAGTGTTAGAATTTTCTTCTCCAATGTTTCTACTTAAATACATTTTCTCTCTTTATTATATACTTCACCCGTACCCTTTTTTTTTTCTTTTTATTGTGAACTTTTCTTTAAAGTATCGATAGAAGAAAAAAATGGGGGATTCTTATGGGAGTCGTCAATCACAACTTTCTCAATCTGCTGGATTGCTTCAACAACTGATCCCTAAATATGGTATGAACGTGTTCTATGCTTTTTGATGGCTTATATTCGATTAGAAGGGGAAATAATTTTTTAGAAATATTTTTTCGTGTTGCTTTGAAATTGAATTGTAATTATCACTTCGATTGCTAGAAATTGTAAATACAGAAATCATTTTTAGTTTTTCATTGATTGAGAACTACATCTAAACATTTGAAATAGTTCCAATTGTAGATTGATGAATGATGAGATTTTGAAGAAAGAGAAATAAATTGAAAGTTAGAGGAAAAATATTTTTGTCATATGTGTTAGATTTTTACGAAATTTCGAGAGAGTAGAGAAGATAAGTTCCATTGAATCAACATAATAATCCCATTTAAATGAGACAAAAGATAATCTTCTCTTTAAAATTCATATAACTCATTGCACATTTAATCTAATATTATTTTTTTAAAAAAATTATTTAGCGTGAAATACACGTGCGTTGAACGTGTTCGAGAATTTATATTATAAATATTTTCTTCTTGATCTAAAAGAGTATAAAATGTATTTATTTCTTCAGAGGTAAGACTCTTTTGGTAGTTTGAGCGCTTAGAGAATTTTATTTCTTAGAATACTTTCCTTATAGAGTCTAATGGCCAATTGGACTTATTAGTAATGAGTAATTATGAAATTAGTGGGGATATTCAAATAATTTTTACTTAAGTAGTGGTTTTTTAAAGAAAATATAGAAAAATTATGGAATCACTTTACCCTTTTTTATTTTCAGCGTATACAATTTAGGTTAATAATGATCTATAAAAAAAGGTTTAGATAAGAAACATCTCTCATCCTCGAAGAAGACGACGGACTCAGGTGAAATAGTATCCAAACTTATAATAAATTACTGTATTAAATTTTGTTTTGTGTAGCTTGAATATAGTATAGCGTTAATGTATGGACTGCTGGTTGAAACCTGGATGAGAAAAGTAAAGGAAGAATATGGTTTTATAGTGTTTGAAGGGTATTATATATATAATATATACTATATATATATATATATATATATATATTATAGTATATATATATATATTAGATTATCTATATGTGAGTAGATATCCTAAAATAGGATTGGTTATTGTGATTTAGAAGAATCGCCCAATGGCCGTGGCTTTAACTTTAAGCATTATTATTATTATTATTATTATTATTATTGTTATTATTATTATTATTATGATGCATGCTGACTTTGGAGACGAATTTGGTTTACAGATTGGCTGAATTTTTGATGAAAGGGAGGAAGTTAATAATTTAATAAGGATATTAATAATTGGAATATAAACAAGTATGGTATACATTTAAGTGTTTGCTGCCACTGGTTCCTAACCAGTGGTTTTAACTATTAAACATTGCAATTTTGTTATTATATTATAAATTATATTTTGATATATTGATATAGATAATTAAATATTAGATATATTTAATTATTTAAAATCTCATTAAAGATATGCTAAGTTGGAGGAGTTATGACTTACCCTTTGGTTTGAAATTTAGGAATTAATTATAAAATTAAGGTGAGTTGTGTGTTCTAATAAATGAGCGGTTTATAGAATCTTTATTGTACAAATAGATATTATACTTGATAGTTGGAAAGGTTTCGGGGCATTGAGGAAGGAAAAAGTATGGAGAAGGAGCTTGCTTGACTTGATTTCTTCGTGAGGTAGGTTATGGTTTTGCTACTTTGATAGCAAACTCTTAATAGTGATTGAATGCCACGGAAATGATATGGTGTAATTTTTTAATGTACTTGATTGTGTGGGTGTGTGTTAGTTGTGTGTTTTCGGATTGGTATGAAATCGAGACGTGAAACTAACTCTTGAAACCTTCTTTATAAAGTGATGCCTTGAATAAAGAAGGCTTCATGAAATATTATCAATGAATTGAAAGTGCTGATAATGAATGATAAATTAATGATATAATTGAATCGAAGTGTCACGTTCCGACACGGTATTCTTGAATTGGAGTGTCACGTTCCGACACAGTATTCTTGGATCGGAGTGTCACGTTACGACACGATATAATTGGATCGGAGTGCCACGTTCCGACACAATAACATTAAAAGAAAAGATATGAAATTAACTTAATGTACACAATCTCAAAGAACCTATTTCGTAAATGAGCGTGGCGTGGAGGCATGAGTCCTCATGGGTATGCTTGATATTCTGGTTGATATGTATTAACTATTCATGCCTGTTTGTTTATTCCACTGTTAAGGGCTGTGTGCGTTCATACTATATATTCTGATATTAGTTACTATTTTGAGTGACCGATGATACTTACTCAGTAAATGTTGCCTCGTATGAGTCATACTTGTATTTTTCTTTGTTTTCTTTATATGGAGTGCCAGCAAGTGTTACGACGAATTTGAATCGCCCTACGCTCTATCAAGTCTCGACATATCAGTTCAAGGTGCATTATTCAATTCGAGCTTGGGGTATTCTCTCAGTATACCTTATATCCTGTAGTTCGCGACCCGAAATTACTTTAATAATTATTTTGGTATCTTTGCTACTTTTAGACTGTGTAATTGAGATTAGATTTCCTTGTGTGATGACTTTAGGTTTTGGAAAAAGATATCTCGTAAGGTTTTTCAGCTTCCGCATTATGATTTAGTTTTGTTAAATTGAGGGTTAAATTCGGTTGGGTCTTCACATATGGTGTTTAAATGGGGGGTCACTCACAACTCGTTTTGAGTCATGACACCAGATTCCAGTGATACATGTTTCTTTTATAGATTAAAATGCTATAAATTTTGATCTATATTATTTTAAGCATTTAACATAATACAAATCACAACTTTTAATACTTTTCTCTATAGTTTATAAATAACTGTTTATATCACAATTAATCTAATTCGATCTAACTTTAAATAAAAGTTAAAATATGGTATTCTTACAAAAAATAAAGAAACAAAACTATCTGAAATTTCTATTTGAGTTATGTGTCAGATAATTATCGAGTGTAATATTATACAAATGTACAATTCATGCACAATAGACATAGAATAATAAAGTCTAAGTTTCTTTGTCAAATTTTATTATTACAAGTCTAAATCCTTGCACTGAGTACATGTGTTAGGATTTTCTTCTTCAAAGTTTCTACTTAAATATGTTTCCTCTGTATGTTATATACTTCACTTGTATCCTTTTTTTTTGATTGTGAGTTGTTCATTAAAGTGTAGAGAGAAGAAAAAATGGGGGATGCTTATGGGAGTCATCAATCACAACTTCCTCAATCTATTGGATTGCTCAAACAACTACTCCCTAAATATGGTATGAACAAAATCTGTGTTTTTTGATAGCTTATATTCGGTTAGGAGGGAAAATAATTTATTAAAAATATTTTTTTGTGTCGCTTTGAAATTGAATTGTAATTATCACATAGATTTCTAGAAATTATGTCACGCCTTGAGCTACCCCCGAGACGCGGACACGGAACCCTAGGACCACAAGTGATCTCAAGCTAACCCTGCTAGCATGATCATGAGCATTCTAAAAATAATAAACTGTTGTGGAAGATAAATCATACTTAAAATGAAAATATGGGGAATACCCATATTCTATAACTCAGATATTTGAACAATGAGTTTAATACAAAAGAAATATTAACCCAATACTAAGTTGAATCTAACTATGTCTGGAAATAGCCTCTAAACTAGACTAGAAATACTAGGACAAGCCCCAGCTAAATCTAGAAAAAACTGATACTAAATGACTAAAGACTGAAATGAAAATCAGAGACTATTGTCTCGGAGAATGAAGATCACCATGATCTGCGGAACTGGAAATCGGGAATCGAATCGATGCGTGGCTGATCGGATGTGAGAACCTGAACCTAATCACGAGAAGATGTAGCGCAATACACACTACCAAAGGTATAAAAGGATGCTGGCGTGTAGACTAAACTGATTGCCCACAGAGGCGGACTTACAACTTACTCGGTAGTCGTTCTGGAACTGTGGGTACACTAAACCTATTATGATATCCAATGAATTTTGTAATTAGCTCGACATATATTGAATTATTGTAAATACTCGATAGCTCAAACTGACATGCAAATTGAGAATGAAAAATTATCTAGGTAATCATGCATTTATAATGAGGAATCGTATACGGAAGTGTCTGAAATATATGACCTAGCATGTGTAATGCAAGAACTAAAGAAATACACATCTAGGGTTCTGAAATTCATGCGATAATCTTAGTGAGTTAATGAATATGATAATCTGATTGGAACATATATTTAATAAATTCATGAAGTTATATCAAATTTCTAGACACTCTATGGTTTCTAGTCTAATGAGAATCAGAACTGACTGAAACTACGGACCCAAGGTGAAAGGAAACCCACTAGGAAATCCACATGCATAGTGATGAAATCCACGGAAAATCAAGTAAGTTTCTGGGCTGGTGGACGCTGGAGCAGGTGCGTTATTGAATAGGGTCTGAGTTTTTCTCCTCTATTGCTACTAACTTTCTAAGTTTTGATTAATGTTTGCCTGGATATGTTTCATCAATGTTGTCTAGCTTAAACTGACTACATCTGATGATTTAGGGTCAAAACGAGTACTTAGGGGTTTAACGGAGAGGGAAGGGTCAAAGACCCCTGGGAAGGTGGTGTCAGGCCTACGACGGCAGGTATTGACGGCCGTTATTGCGCCGACACCCGTCGTTGGGGTCCGTCGTGAGGGCCTTGTTCACATGCCTTTTACTAAATGGGCGAGGGCATAACTTTTACTGAAAAAGTCTGATTTTAGCAAGGTCGGTGGCTATGAAAATATAATTCAATTATATATCTATGGGTAGGTAATGGGAGATTAATTCATTTTTTGCTAAGAGTTATGACATTTTAAGTTGATCCAACTGCAATTCCCCTTAACTGGCTGCAATTTTCCACTCGGACCGTAGTCATCTAGAACACCTGGGTCATCCATTAGCTCTTGTTAGAGAGTGGGGTTGAAGGGAATCTTGATCGTGGTCACGGCTACGGACCGTCGTTTGACCCCTTAGGACCGTAAGTCCGTCAGTGTTCCAAGATTAAACCAATTTTCTAGGTTGAACATTTTAGGAGTTTCTGATCCCATCGAAGGTTGTCTGTGATGGACGGATCCGTGGGTCAGGATAAATCCGTCGATGCCCACCATTGGTTTTAGCACATGCAGATTGTTCTTGAAAACTAATTTTTGGTCTTTTTGGATTACGGGGGGGTTATATTATCTCCCCCTTGGCAACATTCGTTCGAATGAAGACTAAAACTAGCGTAAATAGAGGAGAGAGAGCAAACCCATACTAAACACTAAAGAACTGAGTTCTGACTGCATTCAGTTCTGAGTACTGCAATTACGCTATAAAATAAGTACAAACTAAGAAGCAATGATTCTAAACTGATTTACTCATGAATGACTGTAAAACATTGAAGAGGAACTATTCACCAAGCTTGATTGGGAATAGGAAAGCGAAAAGCGTTGGTAAGGATACTGGCTTTCATGGATGCTTTGCTTCCCAAGTCGCTCCCACTACGGACTTCGACTCCTTCCAACAAAACCTTTGATGGAGAGACTTCTTTGTTCTCAACATTCTAACATGACGGTCAAGAATTCAACTGCGACATCCTCAGAAGAAAAGAATATCTTTCACCGCCACCATCTCTACGGCACTATAGATGGATGGGGTCACCCACGCACTTATTTAGGAGTAGATGTGAAGAATGGAGGCACTGTCTCTAATTCGATGGCAACTCTAATCTCATATGCCAACTGCAATCCCTTTTCAAGATCTGTTAGGGGTGCCCTACATTATCTAGGATTAGCTTCCCTTTCTTGCGCAAAATCTAATCACCCCTTGTATAGGTGAGTCTTTCATGAAAAACACAATCCATCAACTTGGAACTCTATTTCCTTCTCTTACATCTGCACTGTGGGCTGTCTCCGTATTATAACTGAGTTGCCACTTTTCAATAGATAAACGACTGAATCTGGCCTATTATCAAAGTTGTTTGACCTACTTCAAACCAACACCAAACATGATATCTACTCTACGCCAGCAATATAGAAGCCTCATAAGGGGCCATCTGAATGAAGGAATGGTAGTTATTATTGTAGACAAACTCAATAAGAGAGGTAATCATCCCAATACCTTGAAATCGATCACAAAAGCTATCAACAATCCTCTAAGGTCTTGAATGGTACGCCTATGCCTGCCCATCCGTCGTGGATGAAATGTTGTACTAAGGTTAACTTGAGTACCAAGACCTTTTTTTGAAATGACTTCCAGAAATGAGAGATAATTGAGGCACCTTATCTGAGATGAAGACAAAGAACCCCAGCAACCTTCAAAATCAGTAAGGTAAAGCTTGGCACTAGTCCTCTGCCGATATGTCGTTTTGACAGCAAAAAGCGAGAAGAATTAGTCATCCGATCAACTATCACCCAAAATTGGAGTCCTGCTTCGGCAAGTACGAGGGAACCTGTGAATGAAATCCATATGATCACATTCCCACATCAAGAGGAGAAATATCAATCTCTTGAGTCATCCATACTGGTTTCTGATGTTCTACCTGATTTGATGGCAATGGGCAATTATCACAAAAGTCTTGCTATATCCTCTTCATGCCATTCCACCAATAGGATTCTCGCAGATCGCTCATTGGGACATCTTAGAGTCACCTGGATGAATAGAATACCTGGCTGTTATGAGCTTCTGCAACTCTCCACTCCGGGAACCACAATCTACTTGGTAGCAAAGTACACCATCTCCTCCTTGGGAGAAAACCTCACTATCTGATTGTTGACTGGCACCATTTAGTGCAAGCAGATCGATCACTCTTCTTACTTTTCTTAACCTCCAACTACCAAAGACGATTTTCCCCATCTGAAATGTCTAACCCCGGCGGTTGTGCTATGCTCATAAGGAGGAACTCCCAAGCGAGCAAGCCTATGAACATCCTTCCTAGCTCTTTCTTTTTTACCCTCACACATGGCTAACTACCCATAGATAATCTACTAAGAGCAGCAGGCACTACATTTCACCTTTCCAGATGATATAATGGACCCTCATATCATTAATCCTTAAAGGAACTCAATCTATTCTAGGCGAAGATTCAAACAAATTTTCTGGGTGACGGTGAAACACATCCTGCAAGGCTCTTAATCGAGTGAAACACACTACATGAACACCATACAAGTTAGTGTCTCCATATCTGATTGCAAACACCACTGCTTCAAGCTCTAGGTCATGAGTTGGGTAGTCTTCTCATGCGCCTTAAGGTTTATAGAGGCATAAGATATAAAAAACCCCCTTATATTCTTGCATTAAAACACACAACCAAGGCCAACTCTGGATTGCATCACCAAGATCACATAAACTAATCTGAAACCTCTGGTAGAAGTCAAGACATGAGCTTAGTCAATTTATGTTGCAATTCTTTGAAGACTTTTCGTCACCAATCATCTGACCATTGGAATTGACCAATCTTATGAGTCAAAAACTAGTCAAAGGTTGAGGAATGGGGGGGGGTTTGGCGTGGTGATGAAAATCCCTCCACGAACCTTCGTAATACCATGCTAGAACCTAAGAAACTTGAATCTGTACAGAGGTAGTTCTGGGGCCATTGTTTCACTGCTTCCCTTAAATCTTTTAGAATCTACGCGAATCCCCTTCGAGTCGACACAATGGACCTATGGGGAAAGCAAGGATTGCAACAAAACCCACATTACTAAACTTAGTGAATTAAATCGTCAAATCTTTCAGAGTTGACAGAAAAACTCTCAAATTCCTTGCATGTTCTCCTCACTCATAGAGTGAATGAGGATATCATCAATGACGACGATAAGAAACAAGACTAACGTACTGTTTGAAACAACTCTGTTTCATCAAATCCATTGAAAGCTGCAGGAGCATGGGTTTAGTCCAAATGAATAACTACAAATTCATAATGACCATACCGAGTTCTGAGGTATTTGTTGGAAAATGTCACTATCTATGAACTTGAGTTGATGAAACCCGATGGGGAGTATATCTTTGAAAAATGACTAGCACCTTGGAAGTTGATATCAAAACAAGTCATCACTCCTGGGGATGGATACGTATTCGTGATTATGACCTTGTTCAACTGTCTATAGTTCAATGACACATTCGAGAGAACCATCTTCTTTTTCTCCGAAACAATACATGTGCACCCCATGCGTGAATACTGGTTGCCTGAATTGAAACCCTTATCTAGAGGTCTTTGAACTGATCTTTCAATTCCTTAAGCTCTGCTGGAAGTCATTATGTAAGGAGGAATAGAAAAGGCGGGTATCTGGAAGGAATCAATTCCAAATTGATTTCCCTTCGGGAGGGAACCCAAGAAGATCTTTGGAACTACTTTGGAATCGGAAAATTCACAGACTACTGGAACTGACGGCAAGAGATGGGGTTCAAGGTAGAATCCTTAACACCGACCCTTAGATATTATTCTTCTGGCCTCCCTTAATGTACGAAATAAATCGACCCATAGGCTCTAGGTCTACCTTTCCATTCTAAGATTGGTTCGTCGGGAATGAAAAAGAACATCTAGTTCTAACATCGACTGCAGCAATAACATGAGTGGAAAATCCATGCCTAGAATGACATCCAAGTCTACCATGTTAACTCTCTACATCTGCTGAGGTGAATTTCTAAGGCAGACTATGACAAGGAATTCTGTATACCCGTATAGCATGAACTGCCGTTCACCGACTGGAGTAGAGATGAGAAGGGTTCTGAGAGAGTTTCTTGAATGACACTGAATTGGACTGCTATATAAGGAGTTACCAAAGAAAGAGTATCCCCTGGATCTAAACAATGCCTATAAAAATCAAGGACAAAGACTCGTAACGATACCAGTGACGAAATTCAAGAAAACCTTCGATCGCTGGAGAGCCTGAAGAGCATTAAGTTTGTTTCTGGCGCGACGCCACCTTGTACCGATGAGTACCCTGCTGAGTCTGGGCGGACGGTTGGTTGCGTTGATGAATTGTGACTGATATCTACCTTATCAACCTCCTGACCCTGTCTAGAAGGACAGTCCCTCAACCTGTGACCAGACTGATCACATCTAAAACATCCTTCTTTTCCTGCAAGTCACACGCCCGTATGGTTCTTACCACACTTTGGGCAAGTGGGGTAAGTGTTGGTGCCTAAAATACTTCCCTGAGACTTAGAGCCTGGTGCTCTGCCCTTCTGGTAATTCCTATTCTTCGAGGATGGAACATTAGCTGATGAAGGGGATGGAGCTGAAAACTTCTGCTGACCCTGCAAGCGATTTCCACCACCCGAATTCTACTGAGAATAGTCATAGTTCCCATCCTTCTTATTTTCCTTAGCTTGTTCCCTAAGCTTATCACCCTCAACCTGGTGAGCATGAGTCATAAGCCTAGAGATGTTCATATCTCCCGGCAACATAGCAATTCTGCACTGGTCTTCCACCAAATATGATACTCCATACAAGACTATTATCTGAGGCCCTGGAGGACAACAACCATGTGAGGATCATACCTGGGGTTGGTTAAACTTCAGCCCCATAATCTTGGATTGTCATGTTCCCTACCTCAAGTTCATGAATTCTGGGACTTTGCTCTCTACAATCTATTGGGAAAAAAACTGTCGCAGAAAGTCTACTGAAGCACTCCCAAGTAATAGGAGCTGCATTTGTTTTTTTTTTTTTCCCACCCCCTATTCTTCTTCCACTGAGTGTTTGTAACAGATATTGCGCCAAGTACTTTCCGCGGTTATGATGCCAACTACCCGATTAATCCTAGTAACCTGCATCACCTCAAAGATATTTTTGATTTCATCCAAGAAATTATGAGGATCCTTCATTAGTCTGTGATTCCTAAGAACTAGGCAATGGAGACTTTTGATATATGGGATGGAGGGAGCACTGCGTTTGCATTCATGGCATTCGCATTCATAGCGTTAGCTTACGAGAGGTATGATCTTCGCGCTCTACGTCGAGTTGAATGGCAATAGATCATACCTTACGCACAATAAGAGTAACAAGAGGTGAAGGTTTTTCCTAAAACACTTTATTAGCCTCCCTCTAATTAGATGTGGTACACTTACCACCCATGAAAAACGACCAGTGCAGCTTTTTTCAGACAGCCGAGGCTCTTGAACCTAGTGCTCTGATACCAAGTTTTGTCACGCCTCGAGCTACCCCCGAGACGCGGACCGGGACTTAGCACCACAAGTGATCCCAAAGCTAACCCTGCTAGCTGATCCTGCAGCCCATACTAAGATTAATAAAACTTGTTGGGAGCTAAATCATACTTTAAAATGAAAAGATGGGGACTACCCAATATTATATAACGAGATCTTTGAGCCTAATGAGTTTAATACAAGAGAAATATTAACTCAATCTAAATGATCCTAACTATGTCTGAAGAGCCCTTCAAAATAGACTAGAAATACTGAGACAACCCCAAACTAAATCTAGCACAAAAAAGAAACTAAATGACTTTAAAAACTGAAATGAAATCATGACTGGTTGTCCTTGGAGAATGAGGACTCACCATGAATGGGGAACTGGAGGATCGGAAATTGATCTATGCGTGATCTGGATGCTGAGAAACCTGAACCTACATCACAAGAAGATAGGCACAAAACAAGTAATAATTCTGGAACGTGATGCGCTGATTCTGAGCTAACTAGATGCACAGAACCACTTATACATGGGGAAATAAATACTGAATATACTGATAAAATGGTCAATGCAGAGAGTCTGACTGAACTGGTGGGAGCTACTCATAACTGATAATAAAACATGAGACTAAATATGGAGTCGATGTATTACGCCCCATCGCAAGAGGACCAATCTACCCACCAAAGTATAAAGGCATGCTGGCGGATTACTAAACTGAATTGCCCAAAGGGGGACATACAACCACTGGCTCGTGTTTCTGAACTGTGGGGTACAACTAAACCTAGTCTCCAACTCGGTATATGCTACTCTCAAACGGAATTCTGTAATTTAACTGATTATGCTGAATTTTTGTAAATACTGGATAGCTCGAATTGAAAAATTGTGCACAACGAGAATGCAACATTAATCTGGCAATCGATGCATTTAGAATGAAGGCATCTATATCGGAAGTGTCTGAATGACTATACTGACATAGCACTGTTGTAATTCAAGAACTAAAGAAATACAAACTAGGGTTCTGAAGCGATAAATGAGAGTAAACAACATGATAATTAATTTGGAACTATATTTAATAAATCATGAAAGTTAGGATATCAAGTTCTATAAAAACCCTAGGTTTATCATTATAAGATAATCAAGAAAAGAAATGAGTTGAAACTAAGACCCAATGGGTGAAAGGAACCACACTAGTGAAATCCCAATGCCTTAGGTGATGAAATCCACGGGGAAAAATACTTAAGTTTCGGGGCTGAACTGCTGGAGCTCTGTGGAGTTCTTGAACTAGGGTTCCTGAGCTTTCTTTCTTCCTCTCTTTCTTCTAATTTTCTAAGTGTTTGATGTAATGATTGGGACTTGGATTTGTTAATTCCGTTTCTCGGCTTAAACTTATCCAATCTGATTGAGTTAGGACTCAACGCACGAAATTAGGTTTACACGGAGTGGGAAGGGCAAAAAGACCCATGAGAAGGTTCGCGTGTCGGGCATCACGACGAGCCAAGATGCCGGTCCGTCGTGACGCCGACACCCCATCGTTGGGGTCCGTGTGAGGACTGTTCGACATGCCTTTACTAAAATGGGCATAAATTTGTACGGGGGGTCTTCTAATTTTAGCAAGGTCGGTGGTATGAAAATTATAATTCCATTATATATATGCTTGGTATGGTAATGGGAGACTAGTAATTGCGGCTAAGAGTTATGATCATTTAAGTTGACCCCCCAACTGCATTTTGACCTTTAACTGGTGCAAAGTTTCCACATCGGACGTAGGTCCACCTAGGAACATTGATGTCATACATAGCTCTTGCCAGAGAGTGGTTGGTTGAAGGGAAATCTTGATAGACAGTCCGGAATACGCGATCTTCATTGGGACTACAGACCGTAACATCCGTAGTCGTCCAGTACTTAACAAATTTTTCTAGACTGAAATTTTTGGGAGTTTCCTGATTCCAGCCGACGGTTTGTGCCGGACGGACGTGGTTCATCTACGGTCCGTCGGATGCCACCGTGGTAGAACGGCAGGATTTTTTGAAAAACTAATTGTGGTGTTTTGCTACGGGGGTTACAAATGATAAATTCAAAACTCATTTGGTTTTATGATGATAACTACAATCTAATATCGGGAATAGTTTCAAGTTTGTGTATTTATGAATGATGAGTGAGATTTTGAAGAAAGAGTAAATACATTTGAAAGTTAGAGGAAATATTTTTGTCAATGGTTTTAGATTTTTCCGAACTTGAAAACAAAGTAGACAAGATTAATGTTCCATTGAATCGACATAATAATCCCATTTAAATTAGATAAATGATAATCTTCCCCTTCAAAATAATATAATTCATAGCACATTAAATCTAATATATTAAAAAAAAAGTATTTAGGGTGACATACACGTGCGCTGCACGTGTTCGAGAACTAGTATGCTGAATATTTTATTTTTCATCCAAAAGAGTATAAAATTTATTTATTCAAATTCAAGTGATACGTGTTTCATTTCGAGATTCAAATATTATAAATTATATCAGTATTATTTTAAGCATTTCAAATAATAAAAAACACAAATTATTTATTTAACAATTGATCTAATTCAATATATCTTCAAATAAAAGTTAAAATATAGTGTTCTTACAAAAAGAAAATCTGAATTATCTATTTGAGTTACGTGTCAGATAACTATCGGGTGTACTATTATACAAATGTACACCTCAGGCCCACCACACATAGAATAATAAAGCCTAAGTTTCTCCGTCAAATTTTATTGTTAAACATCTATATCCTTGCACGGAGTACAAGTGTTTTGATTTTCTTGTTCAAGGTTTCTACTTAAATACGACTCCTCTCTTTGTTATGTACTTCACTCGTATCCATTTTTTATTGTGAAATGTTCTTTAAAGTGTAGAGAGAAGAAAAAATGGGGGATGAATATGGAAGTCGTCAATCACAACGTTCTCAATCTGTTGAACTGCTCAAACAACTACTCCCTAAATATGGTATGAACACGTTATGTGTTTTTTGATAGCTTATATTCGAGTTAAGGCGAAATAATTTTTAAAAAATAATTTTTCATGTTGTTTTAAAATTGAATTGTAATTATCGCTTGTAAGTGCGGAGAAAATTATAAAAAGTGGAAATCTTTCTGGATTTCATTGATTGGACACTACATCTAAACATTTAGAATAGTTCCAATTGTAGATTGATGGAATGATGAGATTTTGAAGAAGAAAAATACATTGAAAGTTAGATTGAGAAATATTTGGTCAATGTGTTATAGATTTTACGAATTTGGAGATAGTAGAGAAGATAAGTCATCAACGAATATAATATACATTTCAAATTAGACAAAATAAAATCATTTCTTCTAATAAGATAACTCCAGGGCACATTTAATATAATATTATCATTTAAAAAAATTAATGAGTGTGAAATACATGTGCGTTGCACGTGTTCGAGAACTAGTATTATAAATATTTCTTCTTCAACCAAAAGAGTATAAATTTTATTTATCCAGATTCAAGTGATACATGTTTCTTTTTTAGATTCAAATATTATAAACTTTGATCTGTATTAATTCAAGCATTTAACTAATACGAAAACAACTTTAATACGTTTCATAGAGAGTTCTATATAAACTATTATTTACAATGATCTAATTCAATATATCTTCAAATAAAAGTTAAAATATAGTGTTCTTAAAAAAACTAATAAATAAAAACATCTGAATTATCTATTTGATTTACATGTTAGATTACTATTGGATGTACTATTATACAAATGTACATTTCAGGCACACCATACATCAATAATAAAGCCTAAGTTTCTCCCTCAAATTTTATTGTTACACGTCAAAATCCTTGCACCGAGTACAAGTGTTAGAATCATGTCCAAGGTTTTTATTTAAATATGTTTCCTCTCGATGTTACATACTTCACTCGTATTTTTTTTATTATTGTAAACTGTTCTTTAAAGTGTCGAGAGAAGAAAAAATGGGGGATGCTTATGGGAGTCGTCAATCAAAACTTTCTCAATCTGCTGGATTGCTCAAACAACTTCTCCCTAAATATGGAATTAACACATTCTGTTTTTTTATAGCTTATATTCTATTAGAAGGGGAAATAATTTTTTAAAAAGATTTATTCGTGTTGTTAAGAAATTGAATTGTAATTATCACTTAGATTTCTAGAAATTATAAATTCGGAAATCATTTTTAATTTTTCATTGATTAAGAACAACATCTAAACATTTGAAATAGTTCCAGTTATAGATTGATTAAAGATGAGATTTTGGAGAAAGAGAAATACATTGAAAGTTGAAAGAAAATATTTTTTTCATATGTGTTAGATTTTTACGAACTTTGAAGATAGTAGAGAAGATAAGTTTCGTTGAACCGACATAATAATCCCATATAAATCAGACAAAAGATAATCTTCCCTTTCAAATTCATATAACTCATTGCACATTTAATCTAATTTTTTTAAAAAAAAAATTATTTAGCGTGAAATACATTTGCATTGAACATGTTCGAGAACTAGTATTATAAATATTTTCTTCTTGATCCAAAAGAGTGTAAAATTTATTTATCCAGATTAAAGTAATATATATTTCTTTTCGAGATTCAACTATTATCAATTTTGATCAGTATTATTTTTAGCATTTAACATAATACGAATCACAACTAGTAATACTTTTCATGTATAGTTTCTAAATAACTATTTATTTATTAATTGATCTAATTCAATCTAACTTCAAATAAAAGTTAAAATATAGTGTTCTTACAAAAAAAAAATCTATCCAAAATGTCTATTTGAGTTTCGTGTAGGATAATTATCGAGTGTACTATTATACAAATATACACCTCATGCACAACAGACATAGAAAACTAAAGTCTAAGTTTCTCTGTCAAATTTTATTGTTACAAGTCTAAATCATTTCACGGAGTACACATGTTAGAATTTTGTAATTATCACTTAGATTGATAGAAATTATAAATTCGAAAATCATGTTTGGTTTTTCATTGATTGAGAACTAAATTTAAACATTTGAAATAGTTCCAATTGTAGATTGATAAATGATGAGATTTTGAAGATAGAGAAATGCATTGGAAGTCAGAAGAAAATATTTTTGTCATATGAGTTAGATTTTTAAGAACTTTGGAGACGATAGAGAAGATAAGTTCCATTGAATCGACATAATAATCTCATTTAAATCAGACAAAAGATAATCTTTTCTTTCAAATTCATATAACTCATTGCACATTTAATCTAATATTTTTTTTTTTAAAAAAAATATTTGGCGTACAATTGCATGTGAGTTGAACGTATTCGAGAGAACTATTATAGATATTTTCGTCTTGATCAAAAGAGTATAAAGAGTTATAACAATTATTTATCCAGATTCAAGTGATTACATGTTTTATTTTTGAGATCTTTTAATATATAAATTGGATCAGTATTATTTTAAGTATTTAACATAAAACAAAACGCAATTTTTAATACTTTCCATATATATTTTCTAAATAACTATTTATTTAGCAATTGATCTAATTCAATACAACTTGAAATAAAATTTAAAATATAGTGTTCTTCAAAAAATAAAAATAAAAAACATCTCAATTATCTATTTGAGTTACGTGTCAGATAACTATCAGGTGTACTGTTATACAAATGTACACCTCATGCACACCACACATAGAATAATAAAGCCTAAGTTTCTCCGTCAAATTTTATTGTTACACGTCTATATCCTTGCACGGAGTACAAGTGTTAGGATTTTCTTATTCAAGGTTTCTACTTAAATACGACTCCTCTCTATGTTATATACTTCACTCGTATTCATTTTTTATTGTGAAATGTTCTTTAAAGTGTAGAGAGAAGAAAAACAGGAGGATGCTTATGGAAGTCGTCAATCACAACTTTCTCAATCTGTTGGATTGCTCAAATAACTACTCCCTAAATATGGTATGAACACGTTCTGTGTTTTTAGATAGCTTATATTCGAGTTGTAGGCGAAATAATTTTTAAAAAATAATATTTCATGTTGTTTTGAAATTAAATTTTAATTATTAGTTTGATTACTAGAAATTATAAAATCTGGAAATTATTTTTGGTTTTTCATTGATTGAGAACTACATTTAAACATTTGGAATAGTTCCAATTGTAGATTGATGAATGATGAGTTTTTGAAGAAAGAGAAATACATTGAAAGTTAGAAGAAAATATTTTTGTTACATGTGTTAGATTTTTATGAAATTTGGAAAGTAGAGAAGATAAGTTCCAATGAACCGACATAATAATCCAATTTAAATTAGACAAAATACAATCTTTCCTTTCAAATTCAGATAACTCATTGCACATTTAATCTAATAATATCTTTTGGAAAAAAATACTGAGTGTGAAATACACGTGCGTTGCACGTGTTCGAGAACTAGTAATATAAATACTTTCTTCTTCATCCAAAAGAGTATAAAATTTATTTATCCAGATTCAAGTGATACATGTTTCTTTTCGAGATTCAAATATTATAAATTTAGATCAGTATTATTTCAAGCATTTAACATAATACGAAAAACAACTTCTAATACTTTTCATATATAGTTTCTGATAACTATAGTTAACAATTGGATCTCATCAAATAATTTCAAATAAAAAATTTTAACATAGAGTGTTCTTAATAAAAACCTTAAATAAATTAAAAACACTAGATTTATCTATTTGAGATACGTGCCATATAACTTATAGGGTTATGTACTATTACTATGAATATCCAGCTAGGCACACAACAACTAGCATAATAAAACCCCTTTATTCTTCGTCAAATTTTATTATTACACGTCTAAATCCACTCACTGAGTATAAGTGTTTGAATTTTCTTCCTCTAGGTTTTTACTTAAATATGTTTGCCTCTATGTTAATAATTCCACTTGTTATGAACAAAATTTGGAGGGTTTATGGGAGGCTCAATCACAAATTTCTTCAATCTATAGATTGCTTAAAAACTGCTCCCTAATCTGGTACTGAACACGTTTATGCGGTTTTTTGATAGCTATATTCGTTTAGAAGGGAGATAACTAATTATTAAAATATTTTTTCGTGTTGCTTGACATGGAAATTGTAATTATCACCTTAGATTGCTAGACCATTTTCTAATTTCGAAAAATCATTTTTGTTTTTTCATTGATTGAGAACTACATCGAAACATTTGAAATAATTCCAATTTAGATTGATGAATGATGAGATTTTGAAGAAAGAGAAATAAATTCAAAGTTAGAGGAAAAATATTTTTGTCAAATGTGTTAGATTTTTACGAACTTTGGAGAGAGTAGAGAAGATAAGTTTCATTGAATCAACATAATAATCCAATTTAAATCAGACAAAAGATAATCTTTCCTTTCAAATTCATACAACTCATTGCACATTTAATCTAATATTATTTTTTTAAAAAAATTATTTGAGTGAATAAAAGGCATTGACTGGTTCGAGGAACTAGTATTCTAAATATTACTTCTTCATCCAAAAGAGTATAAACTTTATTTCATCAGATTCCAGTGATACCATGTTTAGGTGAGAGTTGCTTTTAACTATTAGATTTTGTAACATATTATTTAAGCATTTTTATATACGGAACACAACTTTTACTACTTTCAACTTAGTTCTAAAAATGGTTACTTAACAATAATCTAATTCAACTAACTTTCATAAAAGTTAAAATATTAGGGTCGTGTACAAAAAATAAAGAAAACTATTGGATGTCTATTTGAGTTACGTTTCAGGTAATTATGGAGTTTAATATTATGCAAATGTACACCCCACGCACAATAGACATAGAATAATAAAGTCTAAGTTTCTCTGTCAAATTTTATTGTTGCAAGGCAATATCCTTGCACTAGGTACACGTGTTAGGATTTTCTTCTTCAAGGTTTCCGCTTAAATTTGTCTCCTCTGTATGTTGTATACTTCACTCGTATCCTTTTTTTGATTGTGAGTTGTTCATTAAAGTGTAGAGAGAAGAAAAAATGGGGAATGCATATAGGAGTCATCAATCACAACTTCCTCAATCTATTGGATTGCTCAAAAAACTGCTACCTAAATATGGTTTGAACGAGTTCTATGTTTTTTGATAGCTTATATTCGATTAGGAGGGAAAATAATTTTTTTAAAATATTTTTTCATGTTGCTTTGAAATTTAATTGTAATTATCACTTACATTGCTAGAAATAATAAATCCGAAGATCATTTTTGGTATGTCATTGATTGAGAACTACATCTAAACATTTGGAATAGTTCCAATTGTAGATTAATTAATGATGAGATTATGAAGAAAGAGAAATAAATTGAAAGTTAGAAGAAAATATTTTCGTAATATGTGTTAGAGTTTTAAGAAATTTGGAGACAGTAGAGAAATTAAGTTCCACTGAATCGACATAATAATACCGTTTAAATCAAACAAAAGATAATCTTTCCTTTCAAATTTATATAACTCACTGCACATTTAATCTAATATTATGTTTAAAAGAAAATTATTTAGCTTGAAAGAATTAGTATTATAAATATTTTCTTCTTCAACCAAAAGAGTATAAAATTTATTTATCCAGATTCATGTGATACATGTTTCTTTTTGATATTCAAATATTATAAGTATTGATCAGTATTATTTTAAGCATTTAACATAATAGGAAAAGCATCTTTTAATACTTTCATATATAATTTCTAATAACTATTTATTTATCTTTGATCTAATTCAATATAATTTCAAATAAAAGTTAAAATATAGTGTTCTTACAAAAAAATAATAAATAAATACATCTAGATTATCTATTTGAGTTACGTGTCAGATAACTATCGAGCGTACTATTATATAAATGTACACCTCAGGCACATCACACATAAAATAATAAACCCTAAGTTTCTCCGTCAAATTTTATTTTTTCATGTTTAAATCCTTGCACCGAGTATGTGTTAGAATTTTCATCTTCAAGGTTTCTACTTAAATACGTTTCCTTTCTATGTTATATACTTCACTCGTATCATTTTTTTTATTGTGAACTGTTCTTTATCGAGATAAGAAAAAATGGGGAATCCTTATGGGAGTCATCAATCACAACTTTTTCAATCTGCTGGATTGCTTAAACAACTGTTCCCTAAATATGGTATGAACATGTTCTGTGTTTTTTAATAGCTTATATTCTGTTAGAAGGGGAAATAATTTTTTAAAAGTATTTTTTAGTGTTTCTTTGAAATTGAATTGTAATTATCACTTAGATTGCTAAAAATTACAAAATCTAAAAACCATTTTTGATTTTTTATTGATTGAGGACTATATCTATACATTTGGAATAGATCCAATTGTAGATTGATGAATGATGAGATTTTGAAGAAAGACAAATACATTAAAAGTTAGAGGAAAATATTTTTGTCACAAGTGTTAGAATTTTACTAACTTTGGAGACAGTAGAGAAGATAAGTTCCATTGAATCGACATAATAATCCCATTTAAATCAGACAAAAGATAATCTTCTCTTTAAAATTCATATAACTCATTGCACATTTAATCTAATATTATTTTTTACAAGAAATTATTTTGCATGATATACACGTGCGTTTAACGTGTTCGAGAACTAGTATTATAAATATTTTCTTCTTGATCCAAAACAGTATAAAATTTATTTATCCAGATTAAAGTGATACAACTGCTGTTCGTTTGAGATTCAAGAATATTATAAATTTGATCAGTGTGAGTTAAAGCATTTAACATAATACGAATCACAATTTAATACTTTCATGGATAGTTCTAAATAAATATTTAATTGTAAACAATTGATCTATTTCCAATCGAGCCTTCAATTAAATAATAAAGTTAATATGTAGGTCTTACCAAAAATAACTAAATAAATCATTGAAATGTCATTTGAGTGACCTGTAAGATTTATTATCGGATGTATAAATACAAATGGTACACCTCATGCATAACCGGACATTTAAATAATAAAATATAAAGTTTCTTGTCAAATGTATGTTACAGTCGAAATCCTTTGCACGGAAGTCACACTTAGGCTGTTCTTCTCCATGTTTTATTAACTATGTTTTTTCTCTATGTTGTATACTTCACTCGTATTCTTTTTTTAATCGTAAACTGTTTTTTAAAGTGTAGAGAGAAGAAAAAATGGGGGATGCTTATGGGAGTCGTCAAACACAACTTTCACAATCTGCTGGATTTTTTACACAATTGCTCCCTAAATTTGGTATGAACATGTTCTGTGTTTTTTGATATCCTATATTCGATTAGAAGGAAAATAGTTTTTTAGAAACATTTTTTCGTGTTGCTTTTAAATTGAATTGTAATTATCACTTAGATTGCTAGAAATTATAAATCCAAAAATTATGTTTGGTTTTTCATTGATTGAGAACTACATATAATCATTTGGAATTTTTCCAATTGTAGATTGATAAATGATGAGATTTTTAAGAAAGAGAAATGCATTGAAAGTGAGAAGAAAATATTTTCGTCATATGAGTTAGATTTTTAAGAAATTTGGAGACGATAGAGAAGATAAGTTCCATTGAATCGACATAATAATCACATTTCATTAAGACAAAAGATAATCTTTTCTTTCAAATTCATATAACTCATTGCACATTTAATCTAAAATTATTTTTTAAAAAAAATATTTGGCGTGAAATTCATGTGCGATTGAACGTATTGGAGAACTAGTATTATAAATATTTTCTTCTTGATCCAAAAGAGTATAAAATTTATTTATCTAGATTCAAGTATACATGTTTGTTTTCGAGATTCAAATACTATAAATTGGATTAGTATTATTTTAAATATTTAACATAATACAAAATGCAATTTTTAATACTTTTCATATATAGTTTCTAAATAACTATTTATTTAGCAATTGATAAAATTCAATACAACTTCAAATAAATTTTAAAATATAGTGGTTTTTCAAAAAAAAAAAAACAAAAAAAAAACATCTAAATTATCTATTTGAGTTACGTGTCAGATAACTATCGGGTGTACTATTATACAAATGTACACCTCAGGCACACCACACATAGAATAATAAAGCCTAAGTTTCTACGTCAAATTTTATTGTTACACGTCTATATCCTTGCACGGAGTACAAGTGTTAGGATTTTCTTGTTGAACGTTTCTACTTAAATACGACTTCTACCTATGTTATATACTTCACTCGTATCCATTTTTTTATTGTGAAATGTTCTTTAAAGTGTAGAGAGAAGAAAAACAGGAGGATGCTTATGGAGCGGCAATCCACAACTTCCAATCTTTGGATTGATAAACAACTACTCCCTAAATATGGTATGAACACATTCTATGTTTAGATAAGATTATATCTCGGAGTAGTTGGAGGTGAAATAAGTTCTTAAAAAATAAATGAATTCAGTTGGTTGGCAATTTAAATTTTAATATATCACTTTGATTACTAGAAATTATAAAATTCGGAAATTATTTTTGGTTTTTCATTGATTGAGAACTACATCTAAACATTTGGAATAATTCCAATTGTAGATTGATGAATGATGAGATTATGAAGAAAGAGAAATACTTTGAAAGTTAGAAGAAAATATTTTTGTTACATGTGTTAGATTTTTACAAAATTTGGAGACAGTAGAAAAGATAACTTCCATTGTGTAATGGCCCGAAAAAAATCATATTTGGAAGTTGTAAAGATATTTGTTAATTATGATTGTTTAGTTGACGGGTGATTTGAAATAATTATTTTAGTTGGTGGTTAATGGGCTAAGTCCATAATTTAGTTAAAATATGATACTAATTGGCTCATATATATTAAAATAAAATAAATCAGTAAATTTTTTCAGTTTTATAATTAAGTAATCTAAAAAAAAGGGAAAAATGAAACCAAGGAAAACGGAGAAGAAAAAGTCTCGTGCAAGAGCGGCCGGCACAAGAACTTCTGAACACCACGTTTTTTGAAATTTCTAATGCATTAATTCTTGGTTAATATTAATTAGAGTGAATTAAGGATGGTGAATGTAATCGGAGGATTTTAGATAATTATTTGATAAAAAAATAAGAGAGTATATTTACATTATTTATGGGTGGAGTTGCACTGTATCACTCGTGAAGGGTTGCGTGAAAATGGTGGGACCAAAGATAAATCATCAATTTTATAATTAATTAGGTCATTATTACAAAATAGTTAACGTACAGGGAGTTGAGTATCTTTGTGTATCAAAGCTATTGTAACCTTTGATTTCAGAACTGTGATTCCCATATTTAGTAATTCTTTTTTTACTCATAAGATATTATTATATTATGTTTGATATATTGAGAAGTAATTAAAGAACGGGTTGGATTATAGTCTATTGAAAGCTATTAGAATGTGTAATCTTGGAATAAATTAGGATTAACCTTATAGGCTTGAAATTTTGAGGAAAATTGAAAGAGTTAGATATGTAATTGGTGTCAAGATTTAGGAACTTGCGAATGTTTGGATAAGTTTTTGGATCGAAGCTAGGAATATAGTGGCTCCTACCGGGTGTGCTAATTTTGAAATCTATGGTGAATTGTATTGAATAGATAACATTGATTCAAAGCTTTATGAAATGGGGCGGAGGCTAAGTCCTAGAGTGAGTGTTCGACTATCTGAGTCAAGTTGTCACGACCCAAAGTCAGGGAGCACTGGCCCAACATTCACCCTTCTATGTGAGCGAACCAATCCCTATCTAAACCTTAACATTTCAAGAATATCAAAGGAAAAATAATGCGGAGACCTTCTTAAATCATTAACTACAAAAACAAGTCACACTATATATTATCCCCAAAAATCACGGAAGTTCATTATAACAAGAACATCTATCTCAAATTACTTAACTAGGAATGTCTAGCAACAAAATTTAAACTAAAAAAGCAAGATAGTCCATGCGGAAGTTCAAGGCTCAAGACTTGAAGAAGGAGACGCCAGTCCAAGCTAGACGTTAGCTCACCCTGACTTTCGATTGAAGTGAAGACTGGCTTAGATTGTGTTGTGTTGAAGTTGACTGAACGTTTGCTGCATTTGCACCAATAACAAGGGAAAAACATGAAAGGCGGGGGTCAGTACAACCAACGTTAATGAGTAGATATCATCGGCCCCGGCCCAACTCAAAATAGGGACCAGTATAATCAATAATAAGGTAAATCAATACAATAATAAAATGTAGCAATAACAACATTGAATTCATGCAATAACTACAACCGAGTTCACACTGAGGACTATAGCCTCCAATACCATATTATTGGGTGATTAGTTCATTAGATTAGTATATTCATTATCTTTCAAGATTCATTATCTTTCTTCATTCTTGTGTCGGTACGTGAACACTCGCTCCTCTAGTTCTATCCCTGATCGGTGCCGGAACGTGGGCACTACGATTCATCCATGCTATCCATGGTAACGGCAACGTGGCACCCGGATCCATCACCACCCAATTCATTATTCCTGGTGTAGGAACGTGACAATCCAGATTCATCATATTAATTCTACTCCTCCGTGGCTACCGGAAGTGGCACCCGATCCATATCCTATCCTCGGTGTCGGCAACGACACTCCGCTCCTCTATTCATTATCCTGGTACCGGAACGTGGGCCCCGCTCCCATACTCTATCCTGGAGGTCGGAACGTGGACATACGATCATCATTCTTTCCTGAGGTACCGGAAAGTGGGCACCCGATCCCCTAATCAGTCAAGCCTTCTTTTACCCACTTACGGCCTCTCATTCTCATTATATAATTTATAGCCTCGTCTACGAAGGCATCATCCATTCTCCTTCTATAATATATCAAGTGAATTAGGGGTTCTTTCAGATGGGGATTCAATACTTCATCTGCAATTTTGTTAATTCATGACAATTTCTAATCATAATCATGCAAGCATAACAACTTAAGCACATTAGCAGGGTTTCGGTTTACAATATTTCAACACAAATATTCATAGTAGTAAGGTTCACTACGAATATCGTAATAAACCAGGTAAACCTACCTCCACCGAAAAGATTAGGATCAACAAGACTATCTTCTCAAAATCCTTGATATCTCTTCGTTTCTCTCTCTCTACTCGTTGTTTCTCTCTTTTCTGTCTTTTCTTTGTTCTTTACTATTTTCTATCAAAATACCATCTTTCTTTTCCCCTAATAATATATAATAAGAATGAAAGATGGAAAAATAACCCACTAAATTAACCTTAAGGTTACCTCCTTTTAACCCCCACATAAAATTAAGATTATTAACATTACACCATTCAAACTTTATAATTTAAAGCAGGAAAGAGGAATAGTCAAAAACGTCGCCTTTAAAAGTGTAAAGAACTCCACCCGAAAATTGGGATTGGTATTGAGCCAGTGAAGGGCAGTACGCACCTGCGACGGTCAGCCCCTGCTGTCCGTCGGTGACAACAGAGAGTCAATCTACAGTGAGAGGGCACTGTGCACGGGAAGTCGCGACCTGCGCGGTTCACGTCCTGCCACTCAGTCAAGACGTCAGAGATCGATTTCCAGTACCCAATTTCAGAATTTTCTAAGTGTTTTGAAAAGACACAATCCACGACGTCCGTCGTGCCTGTGACGGTCCGTCGTGGGCCTCCTTCACCTCTGCCAGTTTTTCCAGAATAAAATCTGTTGCTCAAAAACGACTAAACAGGTCGTTACAATAGATACCAATTTACCCATCGTTCGTCCCCGAACGATCACAAGAAGGAAAACAGGGCGAAAAGGATACCTGAATCTGTAAATAGATGTGGGTATCTTTTCTCGCATATCTGCCTCCTCTCCCAAGGGCTCTTCAACGGGTCGATTCTCCTTTGAACTTTGATAGATGCAATCTCCCTTGACCTCACTTGCGAACTTCTCTATCTAAAATAGCACTGGTTCCTCTCATAAGACAAATTCCATCAAGCAAAACTGAATCCCAACGGATAATGTAATTTCCATCCCCATGGTATCTTTTCAACATGGACACATGAAATACCGGATGCACTCCGGACAGCCCTGGGGGCAAGGCTAATTCATAAGCCCACCTCCCCTATTCGCTTTAGTACCTCAAATGGTCCAATATACCTTGGACTTAGCTTCCTCTTTTGCCAAACCGCATCACCCCTTTCATGGGTGAAACCTTCACAAGACTTGTTCACCTCCATGAACTCCAAGTCTCTAACCTTCCGATCTGCATACTCCTTTTGTCTACTTTGCGCCCGCTAGAAGCTTTTCTTGAATGCCCTTCACCTTTTCTAACGAATCCCCTCAATAGATCGGTACCCCAAGGTCCACATCGAATGCATCAAACCAACCAATGGGAGATCTACATCTCCTCCCATACAATGCTTCAAATGGAGCCATATCAATACTGAGTGATAGCTATTATTGTACGAAAACTCTGCCAAAGGTAAGAAGCTATCCCAATGGCCACCAAACTCTATCACTCATGCGCGAAGCATATCCTCAACACTTGAATCGTTCGCTCTCAGACTGTCCATCGTCGAGGATGGAACGCGGTACTAAGTCCAACCTAGTACCCAATTCTGCATGCAATGTTTTCCAAAACTTAGAAGTAAACTGCATGCTACCTCTATCTGATATAATGGATAGTGGAACCCCATGCAATCGAACGATTTCTGAGATGTAGATTTTTGCTACCTTCTCTGCATTGTAAGTCACCTTAACCGGAATAAATGAGCAGACTTAGTTAATCTGTCCACAATCACCCAAATGGAGTCGAACTTCCCAAGGTCTTTGGAAGACCAACCACAAAGTCCATTGCAATTCTCTCCCACTTCCACTCCGGAATGGGCATTCTTTGAAGTGTTCCTCCTCGGGCCTTTGTGTTCATATTTCACTTGTTGACATGTTTGGACACTTGGCATAAAGTCAACAATATTGCGCTTCATTCTACTCCACCAAAAGTGTTGTTTTAGGTCGCGATACATCTTGGTTGCACCCGGATGTATAGAATACCTTAAACTATGAGCTTCTGCCAGAATAGTGGTTGATCAAATCATCAATGCGGGGTACACATACCCTTCCCTTAATCCTCAACACACCTCCTCGTCGAAAGCAGTCTTTGGCACATCCGTTGCCCGTATTTTCAATTGATGATAACCGGTCTCAAGTCAATCTAGAGAAGACACAAGCACCTTGTAATTGATCGAATAAGCATCAATCATGCGAGGAGAGGATACTTGTTCTTAATAGTTACCTTGTTCAACTGCCGTTGTCTATGCACATCCGAAAACTCCCATCTTTCTTCTTCACCAACCAAACCGGAGCAACCCAAGGAGATGCACTTGGTCTAATGACGCCCTTCTCAACAACTCTTGAGTTGAGCCTTTAACTCTCTTAACTCCGCTGGAGCATTGCTAATAACGGTGTATAGAAATGGGGCGCGTCCCGTTCAAGATCGATACCACAGAAGTAATATCCCTATCCGGGTGCGATACCCGGAAGATCTGCAGGAATACATCAAGAAACTCCCGGACCCCCCGAACCGACTCAATCGAAGGTCCTGGGTAGTGTCATCCTTGAGATGGGCCCAAGAAAGCTAAACAACCCTTTATACCCATTTTCTTTAGCACGAAGAAATATATTGATAACTCACCGATTTGTGGAATTGTAGTCACCCTCCCAACAACTAACGGATCTGTCCCAATGAGGCTTGGCCACTTTCACAGTTTTTGGCATTACAATCGCAGATCGCGAAATTTGGAACAGCCAAGTCCTACCAGAATTAGCATAAAAGTCACCCCCATTTCTACAATACCAATCTACATAAGTGTTCTCCCCACAAAGTTCACACCACACAAACCTTGTCCTTTTTTGTCACCTCACAGACTCACCCATCGGTGTAGAAACACAATAGGCATGTCAATTAATTCACAATCAATTTTAGACCATTAGTCAAATGATGAAGGAGCATAATGAAAACGTTGGAGCCAGGGTCCAATAATACATATGCCATTCAATCAACAACCAAAAGATTACCTGTGATAACCGCATCCGACGCCTCCGGCTTCAGATCTCTCCCGGAAAAGCGTAACAATGGGCCTATCGTTTGCGTGCCATTGCCCCCTTACCTTTTGCGTAGTAGTGGCTCCATTTGCCCATCACACCTCCTGGCCGTTGTGATGACCACCATTACCTCTACCACCACTCCTCCAGAAAGCGGCCTCTACCAACCATTACCACCTCTTACTCTAGCTATGGTTCTGTAACCTGGTTTGGACCATACTCTTGATTTTCCACCAACCTCTCCCACATCCATAACACTCTCGGGTTTCATCATGGGCTTCGGTATTAATGTTGACCTTTTGTGGTGGAACCCCCCAACTACAGTCTGTAGTGAAGACTGAATTGGGTTCTATTTGAGTAACCTCCGGACTCTGTCCTCTAGAGATGAGACCATTAAACTCCCTACCCTTCGAACCTTTTCGAATGTCGCTTTCGTGTGAGTGTCTGGCTTGCACTCCCTTCCACCTCTAATCACAAAGTCTAGAATCCTACCCACCTCCTTGGAAGGATGTTGCCCCTGTAGGCCGCTACCTGTAAAGGCTAAATCCCGCAACTCTACCTCAACCCCTTCACAAAACGGCTAATCCGTTCTTGGTTGACTTAAACAACATTGGGTGGCGTCTCTGGATAGTGCGCGAAATTTAGCCTCTAAAACGCGTTACTGTCAGCTCCCTTTGTTCTAAGCTCAAGACTCGTCCTTTTTCTATCTCTCAAAAGCCTTGGGATATCCTTCTCCCATAAACAAGAGTAGAGGAATGATTCCCAAGTCATAGGTGGTTCCTCTGTTGGTTGACACTCAACAGTGTGACCTGCCACCCGCCACATTTTGCTTTCCCTTGAAACTGATCGCTCACTAACTCAACGCCAAACCGAACTTCTACTATACCCATCTTGTGTAGTAGCTTCAATGACAATCAACCAGAAATCGTAGGCATCCTCTGATTCTGCGCCCGTAAAGACTGGAGATTTTAATTGTCAAAACTTACTGAAAAGTCATGCTGATCATTTTCATAATAGGCCCCAGTTATTCAACTTGGAAATGTGCCTATTCCCAATATGTCATGTGTCCATGCGGGTGAGGCCATATTAAGCCGCGATGTCGTACCTCTGAAACCGGAGGTGTGGTGCAGAAACCACTGGAGGTTCCTGACCCTGATCGGATAACCCACTAAGATAAGCCAGTACTGGTGATCCTCTCTGTTAGGTTGGGTGGCATTTCCCTCCTCAGTCTGCCCTTTGTTCATTCTCCCCCCTTCCTCCCCCTCTCTTATCCACCTCCTCGGTCGGTGAGGAGTCAACCGCCTAGTATCAGATGGGCTAGGGGCTTTGTCTCTTCCTCCTAGTAGGACGTCCCCACACCTCTCCCAACGCCTCTTGCCGTTGCTCTGCCTCGAGCTACAAGCCCCAAGTGCGGTCTCAGTCGTTTCTTGTCTTCTCCGTTGTTTGCTGCTGGTGCGGTCGTTGCTCTAGTTCTCACCATCCTGCGAATAGAGGAAGATGTCATATACCAATTCGTATCGGGCCCAGATACCAATTGGACTCAGCAAGTAGTAGCACGAAAGAAGAATGCAAGAGTGAAATTTTCCTAAAGTCTTAATAGCCTCTCAGGAAAGAGTACATGCGCCCCCCGACCGTTCCTTAAGAACCTACTAGACCTGTTCTTGGTGATGAGAACCATAACCTATGCTCTGATACCAAGCTTTGTCACTATACCCAAATCAGGGACGGCTTACTGGCAACCCACATTTACCCTTCTCATGTGAGCGAACCAAACCCATCTAAAAAACCTTAAATTTCAAGATATATCAGAATCACAGAATAATGCGGAAGAGACTTAAAACTCATTAATAAAAACACTCATACTATTATTATTATCCCCAAACATCTGGAAGTCTCATCACAAAACATCTATCGTCAAATGTACTACTTTAACTAGAATGGTCTAAGAACAAAATAACTAAAAGCTAAGCTAGTCCATGCCGGAAGTTGCAGGCATCAAGACTTGAAAAGGAGACCCAGTTCCAAGCTAGACGCATACCTCACCCTGATTTCCGATGAAGTGAAGACTGGCTATATCTGCTGTTGCTTTGAATGTTGACTGAACGTTTGCGTGCATTGCCCAAATAACAAAAAGGAAAACATGAACGTAGGGGGTAGTACAACCACACGTCTGAGTAGATATCATCGGCCAACTCAAATGGGACAGTATAATCAATAATAATGTAATAACTACAATACTCACATGTAGCAATAACACATGAATTCATCAATACTACAACCGAGTTCACACATTATGACGCAAGCCTCAATACCATACTTTTTGGGAATTAGTTCATTAGATTGATTCTATTCATTATCTTTCAATGTTCATTCCCTTTCTTCCTCTTGTGTCGGTACGTGACACTCGCTTACCATCCGATCCTCTATTTCTATCTGGTGCCGGAACGTGGCACTCCGTCCTCATTCTATATCCTTGTACCGGGAACGGGCACCCGCGATCCATATTCTATCCTGTTGTCGGAACGTGACACTACTCCGATCCCTCATATTCATTCTATCCTGGTAACGGGGTGACGTGCACCCCTATCCATATTCTATCGGTGTGTCGGTAACTTGACCTCTGATCCTCATATTTCATTCTATCCTTGTACCGGAACTGGCACCCCGACTCCCTATTCCTCTCCTGTGTCGGAACGTGACACTGCGCCGCTCGCTCATTCTATCCTGGTACCGTAACGTGGCACCCGATCCCCCTAATTCCATCAATCCTTCTTTTATTCTTTTACACGAAGGCATCATCATTCTCATTATCTAATTTATCAAGCCTTCTTTCATACGAAGGCATCATCATTCCTTCTTATATAATTATAAGTGACATTAGGTTTCTTTCAAGATTTGGGATGCAATAACTTCTCATGCATTTGTTAATTCATCACAATTTTTATAATCATAAATCATGCAAGCATACAAACTTTAAGCACATATCAGGGTTTAACAATATTATCAACACATAATATGCACTATTATAGTTCAACTAACGAATATCGTAAATAACCATAACCTACCTTCCCCGAAGATTAGTGATCAACAATCTATCTTCTCTAAAAACTCCTTGCTATCCTCTTCGTTTCTCTTCTCTACTCGTTCGTCTCTCTCTTTCTGTTCTTTTCTTTTGTCTTTCTATTTTCTTATTCAAATAAACCCTCTTTCTTTTACCCTACTTAATATATAATTAAAGACTGAAATGGCAATACGAACCCCTAATTAACTTAAGTTCCCTCTTTTTACCCCAGAAAATTAAGATTTATTACATTAACTCTAACTTTATAATTAAGCAGGAATAGTCAAAACGTCCTTCAAACGTGTAAAGAAATCCGACCCGAACTGGGAATTGCTAGCCCGTGACGGGCCGTCGCACCTGCGACGTTCCGCCCTGGCTGTCCGTCCGCGTGCAACAAGATGTCAATCTTCAGTGGGATAGCCTGTGACTGGCCGTCCGCGCCTGCGCCGGTCCTTCCTGCCACTCCGTCACGACGTTCCGAGAGTCTATTTTCAGTACCCAAGTTCAATTTTCTAAGTGTTTTTGAAAGACACATCCACGACGGTCCGTCGTGTTCCTGTTACGGTCCGTCGTGGCCTCCTTCACACCTCTGCCAGTTTTCCAGAATAAATCTGTTTCTCAAACGACTAAACAGGTCGTTACACAAGTGGATCTCTAAACCTTTCTGCGAAGTTATTAAATGCGTGTATTTTCCTTGTTTAATATGTTGGGAGTAATTGTACTTGGTGATGGTTGACTTGTCCACTTGATTAATTCTAATATAATACAAACCAAGGGTAACAAAAGGCAATGTAATAATTATTTGTGTGTGATGTGTATATGGAGAATGTTTTGAAAGACTTCTTGAATGCGATTTTGATGTTGTTGTGAATTGGTTCAATGTTATTAAAATGATCATATCCTCTTATATGTGTGAACATTCATTGCATTATTTAAGCATTGGTTTTGTGACAAGTGTTACATGCATTGAAAACGAATGAGACCTTAAAGAGCATATAACCCATTTTCCGAGGGACTCTCGCGTTCCGCGATGGACGATATTTTTGAGGACGTTCCGCGCCCCGCGATAGTAACTATTATCGAGAGTCCTGTCATGCGCCGCGACAGATGCAGGACTATAATTGTCCCCATGGGTCCCCAACTGGCGAGACAGCGGGTTGTTTATCAACTAGGTCAAACATGCAATCATTATAGCTTTACATTCATTCCAACTTCATTGCAACATGCGTTATGTTTAGTGCACTTGATGATTTTGTTTTTGCTGATCTTGTGAATCCTTTTTCTGTGGACTTGTGATTGATGAATCCTGAGCTTGTTGTGAGGATATAAAATTTGTTACAGTATTTTTGTTGAGGATATGTAATTTGGCAAAGTATCGTTGTTTAGGATATGTGGTATTTGTCAAAGTGTTGTTGTTGAGAATATGAATAATTTGTCAAGTTTGTTGAGGATATTTAATTTGGTCCACGTGTTTGTTTTTGACATATGGTAACTTTCTAGACTAGATTTTTGTTGTTGAGATATGTCCCTATGTAAATTGTGAGTTGTTTTGTTTGGACTGATTTTTATGCAGGGTTTGTAGTCTTTTGGAGGTCGGTTAAGTGATAGGAGTACCCGTACTTCCCATCCCCTTAGCTTGTTTTAGAGGTTTACTTGTTGAGTACCGTGTGGTTGGTACTGTCCCCTTGCTTCTACAATTTTTTATGTGACTACCTGGACCTTATGATATATTCTCTAGTCTCTTCTTTCCAAGCTTTCATGGAGATTTGTGAGGTCGTTGGTGGGGTCATCTCACCAAGCATCCCTCCTTACTCTTGTTTATGAATTTTTTCTCCCTAGCGACAATATTATAGAGACTTAGATTTCTTGATTCATTAGGATATTTTAAGAGACTTGGACACTACACCAGATTTTGGGTATAAACTGTAAGTTGATAGTAAATTTTTCCCATTTTATCGTAATAGCGGTTTTTAGGCTGACTTGTCTTGGTGGTGATAAGATAAGTGCCATCCCTACCTTCTTTTTGGGGTCTGACACATTGACCTGCATAATAATCCAATGTAAATAAGACAAAATAACATCTTTCCCTCCTTTCAAATTCATATACTCATTACACATTTATCTAATTTGTCTTTGAAAAAAATAGTGAGTGTGAAAATACACGTGCGTTGTCCAACGTGTTCAGACCTAGTATTAAATATTTTCTTCTGCAATCCAAAAGTATAAAATTTATTTAACCATATTCAAGTGATACATGTTTCTTTTCGAGATTAAAATATTATAAATTTTGATCAGTACTATTTCAAGCATTTAACATAATACGAAAAGCAACTTTTAATACTTTTCATATATAGTTTCTGATAACTATTTATTTAACAATTGATCTAATTCAATATATCTTCAAATAAAATTTAAAATATAGTGTTCTTAATAAAATTAATAAATAAAAACATCTAGATTATCTATTTGAGATACGTGTCATATTACTATCGGGTATACTATTATATGAATGTCCAGCTCAGGCACACCAACAATAGAATAATAAAGCCTTTGATTCTTCATCAAATTTTATTATTACACGTCTAAATCCACTCACTGAGTATAAGTGTTTGAATTTTCTTCCTCTAGGTTTTTACTTAAATATGTTTCCTCTCTATGTTATATATTTCACTCGTATGAAAAAATGGGATGCTTATGGGAGTCGTCAATCACATGTTTCTCAATCTGACTAGATTGCTTAAACAACTGCTCCCTAAATATGGTATGAACAGGTTACGCGTTTTTTGATAACTTATATTCGTTTAGAAGGGGAAATAATTTATTAAAAATATTTTTTCGTTTTGCTTTGAAATTGTATTGTAATTATCACTTAGATTGCTAGAAATTCTAGATCCGAAAATTATTTTTTGTTTTTCATTGATTGAGGAATACATCGAAACATTTGAAATAGTTCCAATTGTTGATTAATGAAGGATGAGATTTTGAAGAAAGAGAAATAAATTTAAAGTTAGAGGAAAAATATTTTTGTCGAATGTGTTAGATTTTTACGAACTTTGGAGAGAGTAGAGAAGATAAGTTTCATTGAATCAACATAATAATCCAATTTAAATCAGACAAAAGATAATCTTTCCTTTCAAATTCATATAACTCATTGCATATTTAATCTAATATTCTTTTAAAAAAAATACTATTTAAAGTGAAATGCACGGGCATTGAACGTGTTCGAGAACTAGTATTATAAATATTTTATTCTTCATCCTAAAGAGTATAAAATTTATTCATCCAGATTCCAGTGATACATGTTTCTTTTCGAGATTCAAATATTATAAATTTTTATAAGTATTATTTTAAGCATTTAACATAATACGAATCACAACTTGTAATACTTTTCATCTATAGTTTCAAAATAACTATTTATTTAACAATTGATCTACTTCAATCTAGCTTCAAATAAAAGTTAATATATAGTGTTCTTACAAAAATAAACAAATAAATCTATCTGAAATGTCTATTTGAGTTACGTGTCGGATAATTATCGGATGTAATGTTATACAAATGTACACCTCATTCACAACAGACATAGAATAATAAAGTCTAAGTTTCTCTGTCAAATTTTATTATTACAAGTTTAAATTCATTCACTGGGTACACATGTTAGGATTTTTTTCTTCAAGGTTTCTACTTAAATATGTTTCCTCTGTATGTTATATACTTCACTGGTATCCTTTTTTTGATTGTGAGTTGTTCATTAAATTGAAGAGATAAGAAAAAATGAGGGATGCTTAAGGGAGTCATCAATCACAACTTCCTCAATCTAATGGATTGCTCAAACAACTGCTCCCTAAATATGGTATGAATAAGTTCTATGTTTTTTGATAGCTTATATTATATTAGGAGGGAAAATAATTTTTCAAAAATATTTTTTCGTGTTGCTTTGAAATTGAATTGTAATTATCACTTAGATTGCTAGATTATAAATTAGCAAATCATTTTTTGTTTTTCATTGATTGAAAACTACATCTAAAAATCTGGAATAGATCCAATTGTAGATTCATGAATGATGATGTCACGACTGGAATCTAGACCCCAGATGAGACTGGCGTCGTTGACCTATTAGAAGTCGCAAACAAGCCTACTTACGTCATTCTTACTTTACATAGGTTAATTTTAGCGAAAAATTTAAATTTTTTTATTCCTTTAATCATACTTCTAAATATTCTTTATATTTCCTAATCGTTCATCATCAACAATCTCACAATTACGAGATAAGCAACTGACGAAATATTCATTAAGTATTAATTGTATAATCGTCAAAATAGCACCATAAATAAAGTCCTGACCAAAATAGGAAAGAACGCTAGTGGAACATGCTCCACTAGCTCAACTCTAAAACTACGCTAGAATGTTAAAAGTAGCATCCTCAAAAGCATGAGGACCTCCAACTCCGGAGTGAATGCTCAGCGTCCGGAATAGCTGCAACAACGAACCTGTAGCTCTACCGTCCACCTGTGCCACACCTAAACGTAGATGTTTGTTATGGAATTAAGTACACATTTGTACTATATATGGGTATATTCAAGCCACACACATGGACATGCCATGAGGAAAAAATGCTCTTTCCTAACAAAATCATTTTTTGGGGGAAGACAATCAGTGAACTTGCAAAATATATTGGGAAAGTTATGCCATGATAGTGCATACAATCATGCTAGTTATCGTATTGCACACAACATATTTATCTTCATATATCACATACTATATAACACATAGCTTCTTCATATTACTTTATCTAATATGCCATTAGACACTTGTTATCGTAACTTGACCTTAAGACTTTCAAAATGAGGCTAACTAATGGGACCTTCAACTAGTTAGCCTTCTTAGCAAACACATATCTGTTGGCATTCCTTCCTACCTTATTTCATTTCAATTCATTCATAGGCCAGTGCCGGACACCAGCTATACCTAGGATGTATTTAAAGAATTTGGATCAGGTTGTTTGGCATGATCAGGGAATAAGCCTAATGTCATATTACCTTACTCTAGCTCACCTCTTTATTATCCTATCCTAACCCGTCAGATCATTCATTTCTTTATATATTCATTTGAGCTTCCTCATTCATTCATTGGAACTTAACTTTAACCTCAAAGATGATGTGATCATCATGAAATGCAGTGTCTCCCCCCCACCGAAAAGAGTGGAATCCCAGCCAAGTGACTCAATAACATGGCTCGCATATATGGGCATTTAACCCCCGCCAGATCCCTATAGTGGCAATATAGGTTTCAAAGACTATAGGAGATTATGGAGCACCCATACCCGGTAAGCCCGGACAGTCTCATCTCATGAGAGTTACGTGAACCGCCGCCCTTCCGAAAAAGGCATCACCGATCATAGCTATTCCTATCGGTGCTCAGATAAAGTTCCATTACATTCAACTCATAACATCCTGATTGGGCTTCTAGTATGAGGACTCATATTGGTCAATAGATGATTTCTCTCATCTCATCCCATTAGTATTAAGTTTTTAAACTCATATTTTGCATTAGAGTGTTCATCGATACTGTGTTCTCTTCATTATTTTACAACTCTCATTTTGTGATTACGTATTGGTACATTTACTTAGGTCATTTGAGCATTGCTCTCATCATATACATTCCCTCACTATGTTGTCCCTACATTCTTCATTACTAGCACCTTTATTTTTTCATAGTTTACTCACCTCTTATTACGTGAATGTATCATTTCCTTTCTCATTTATTACGTTATCTAGGTTCACTTATTCTGAACGTATGTTAAGTTATTGTATACATACAAGCCATGGGCAATATCATTATAGTTCGTTAAGTGATTATTATTTTCGTAAGTTAATATGTATTACAGCCTATGTTATCTTGTATTGCATTATTCTTGAATATTTTACCACGCATGAATTTATATCAATACATAGGTTGGGCACGGGAACCCAAATCTTGAATCCTTGATTCATTTCTTTTTCAATTGATTTTATTTCTAATATTCCATGAAATTAAGAACTCTAAATTAAAGCTCAACATGTTCATGAATAATTAATTTTCTTTTTATTAGTATTTCTAAAAAAATTTGCAATCTCGACCTTTAAGAGAAAGAATAAATTTTCTATTTTTAAATAATTAAATTCTAATTAATCTCAATAAGTACATAACAGAATTTTTCTAATTGTTAATTAGAATTTGTAATTAAATCGAAACATTTAACGATGGAAAGAATAAATTTTCTATTTTTAATTAGAATCGAAATTAATCTCAATAATTACATAAAAAAAATTAATTTTCTATTTTAAAATTTAGAATTTTCTCATTTCAATCCCCTTTTTTCTGTTCTTTTCTTTTTTTTTTTGAATAATCGCTGAATAGGGAGGGTTGTTTGGTTCGAACACCCCCACAACACCGCCCCTCTTATTTTTTAATCAATTTCACTGAGGAGGAGGATGTGAGGTGGTGGGTTCGAAACCCCACAGCCCCTCCTTCTTTAATTTATTTAAATGAGCGACTGCATTGAGGTTGTGGGATCGAATACCCACAGCCTCATTTTTTTAAAAACAATTTTCGCCTAGTGAGGTCGTGGGATCGATTCCCACGCCTCGTATTTCCTTCTTCTTTTTTTTGCGCGTATCGGGAGGTCGTTGGTTCGAATCCCACGCCTCCCATTTTTTTCCTTTTTCCTTATTTTTCCCTTTCCCCAGGTCGCGTGTTCGATTCCCCACCCCAGCCCCATTTTTTCCCCCTTTTTCGCGAACTCAGTGGCCAGCAGTTCGATTCCCCCCAGCCTCGTGTTTTTTTTTCTTTTTGCGTACTGGGGGTCGTGGGTTCGATTCCCGCCCCCATCCCCTTTTTTTCTTGCACTGGCAGGTATACGGGTGAGGTCACGGGTTCGAATCCTGGTGGCCTCACCCCTTTAAATTTTTATTAAATTTTCAGATTCTTTTATTAAACTTAGTTGTTAAATTAAATTGCAAATTGGTGCTCGACATTTTTTGTCCTTCTCTCTCCAACCATTTTTGAAGGTGCAATTTTCATAATTTTAAATATCTATAAGATGGTTATCATTCAACTATACTTCTCATAATGGGAACATCACATTGTACACCCATTATACACATAAAATACGACAATAAATAACAGAACTTATGCACCCTACCCCAAAACAGTGCCTAAAACACTGCTCTATACACAACACCTATTCATCAACTTTTCCGGTCATATTTTTATGGTCTTTCGTATTTTTCCCCCACATAAACACATTCAGATTTAATTTAAACACATCATTCATGCAAAAATCAGCACCAACATACCTATCCTACAAATGCGTTTAGGGATCTAAGGAGCATGTACATACGAAGGGGAACTGCAAAACTCCTAGTTTCAAGAGTTTCAGAAACATTCGAGAAAGGTACTACTCTCCTGGAGAAGATTTCATGAGAGAACTCATACCTTTATTATGTTCAAAACGAGATTCGCCACCCAAAACCTCTCTCCAAAAAAAAGTTCCAATTACCACCTCAACGTCACACCACTCAACGAAACCCCCCAAACTTCTCTTCGCCTTAATGTTTTTTTGGTTGCTTTGTTTTTCTTAAAAATTTCAATGTGATTTTTCACGCGTGAGAACTGTTGAGTATTCTCTGGTTTTTATTGTGCTTTGCAGAAGTAAAGTGGAGAAAATTGAGCAACGTGAGAGAGAGAGTGAGTTAAGCAGCCGTGAGGAGAGGAACTCTTATGATTATGAGACTACTTCAACGACTTAGTCAATAGAATTTAATTAAATTAATACAATCTGTTTAACTTTTAATTAATCCTCGAAGGACCATTATGCCCTTAAAATGTTAGATTTTTAAATTAATAATTAAATCACCTTAAGTACCCCGTATTCTATTATTTATTTCCTTTTTTTTTCAAAGAATCGTTACACCATTACCCCCCCCCCCCCCGATCTCCCCCCCGCCCCCCTCCCCCTTAGGACATTCGTCCTCGAATGACCCTAGCATTACACATTGTCATGCAATTCAGTCATAACTTAATCGCTATGTCACATACAACCAATAGCAACAAATACAGAATGGAACTATAGTCTTAAGAGTAGGAGTCCTAACCCATAGTTGAAAAGATGGGATATAGGGATCTCCGTCGTTCCTCCAGCCTCCCACGTAGCCACACCCTCCACCGAATGATTTCTCCACAATACCTTTTAACTGTGGCCAATCTCCTTGTTTCCTCAGCCGCTTAACCTTTCTGTTTTTTCTAACGATCTCAAACAGGTTTCCTCTCATAGGACAAGTCTTCACCAACCCCCAAACCTTCAACAGGTAGATTGAGATGCTGGGATCACCCAAAAAGCCCACAAACATTCTTTTTCGACATAGAGACATGAAAATGTATGAACATAAGATAGCTTCCTGCAAGGCATGCTAACTCAATTAGGCCCCTCACCCCACTTTGTAGGATCTTCATATGGCCCCACATACCTCGGACTCTCCCAGCTTCCCTTTTCTAACCAAATCTCATCACCCCTTTCATAGGCGATATCTTCAGTAAACCTGTCACCAACGTTAAATTCTAAGGGCTGCTTTCTGTTGTCTCATAATATTTCTGTCGCTGTAAGCAGACCAACATGTCCCTAAGATTTCTACTTTCTCCATCTCCAATGCCTCATGAATGATCTTTGGACCCAAAATGGTGACTCTCCAACCTCGTACCACCCCAACTGGAGATCTACACTCCATACTATATAATGCCCTTCCACGTGCCATCCCAATGCTGGAGTGAAGCTATTGTATTATACGAGAACTCTTTCACAGGGTAGCATGCCATCCCAGTTACCTCAAAGTCAATCACACATGCCTTCAACTGTCCTTCTAACTGTCTGAATGGTGCCCGTGCCTGGCCCATCTTCTGATGATGAAAGGCGTGCTAAGTTGCCCCTCGTTGCCTTAGCTTTTCGGAAGATTCTCCAAATGCGAAGTAAACTCGAGCTCCTCTATTGAAATTATAAGACAACGGAATCCCCTGCCATCATCACCATCTCATTACTGTAAGTCTCGCGTAATCCCTCTTCCCCTGTAAGTAGACTTCACAGGGATAAAGTGGGCAGACTTAGTCAATTTGTTCCACATAACCATATGGAGTCATGCTGCCTCTAGTCCTCGTAATACCCACCACGAAGTTCCTATTATCTGAGTCAGACCACCAGGCTTAGATGCTCTTCCTAACCTGCGACAATTAGACACTTAGCCACATGTCTGAAATTCCTTCTTCAGGGCGATCCCACCAATAAATATGGCTGGATATCATGATAAACATTTTGTTGGAACCTGGAGTATATCCTGTAACCCAGGGCCTCTTAACAATCCTGGGTCCGTAAATCATCTAATCTACATCTTGTACACACAACCGTTTCTTGTATCTAAGTATGCCATCATCTCCCAAAGCAAAAGACTCGTTCATTTTTAAATAACAAACATTGAGTCTTCAGCTCCATAAACCAGGATTCAAGATGCTGACCCTTTTGACTTCCCCTATCAGTGATGATCAGAACTAGGGTGAACTGAAATACCTCTAGCTAGTATAGTCAACAACGCAAAACCCCCAGTCGGGCCAGTCTGTGTAACCTCTTTGCTAGCTCCTTCATTCTTCACCGCAACGTGGGTTGTACTTCCATGCTCATCCTGCTCAAAGCATCAGCCGACCACTATTAGCCTTACTTTGGATGGTAATGCACATTCATGTCATAATCCTTCAAGCTCCAACCATCCTGTGTTTACCGTATATTCAACTCCTCTGCTTGAACACGTACTGGAGGACCTTAGGATCTGTGAACACATCCACATGTACTCCATAACAAATAATACCTCCACAGCTTCAATGCAACACTATAGCTGTCCAACCCAAGGTCATGAGTGGGATAATTCTTTTCATAAACCTTGAGCTGTCTAAAGCATGTAGGCTATCACACCTACATCCTGTATAAGAAACCCATCCCAAACCAACTCTAATGCATCACAAATAGACATGTAATTCTCTCCATTCCTTAGGCAGATTAAGCAAAACCCCGGGGCTGAATGAGTTTATCCTTGGTCTCCTGGAAACTCTTCTCCAAGTCTCCGTCCTTCAAACTGGATTTTCTTTCCTTTATCAATGGCTGTAAGTGGGCAAAACAACACTGGAAGAAAAGCCCTCCATAAACATGCGGTATGTAACCATCCAATCCTATAAAGCTACGGATATCGGGTGGGAGTAATAGGCTTTGGGGGCCAGTTCTTAACAGCTTCATTCTTTCCGGGGTCCACTTTCTATCTACACTTGATCCGACACAGACATGGCCAGGAAGTCCTGAACATCAGACAGAATCACATTTGCTGAATTTGGCAACAACTAATTTGTCTAAGTACCCGCTGCAAGGTTGTCCAATGTTGTTCAGGCTCTTCCTTGGTCTTAGGAGTAGATGAGAATGTCTCATTAATACTATGACGCAAGAGACAAGGTTAATTCAGGAAGACTCTGTTCATGAGATCCTAAGGCAGCATGTGCATTCGTGAAGACCCGAATGACATAACCAAGAACTCATACAATGACCACTAACGGATACGAAGTTGTTTTTGGGACGATCCTCCACCCTAACCCTAAGCTGATATACCCTGAACGAAGATCAATCTATAGAAGAAACTAGACCTTGTAGTGATGAAACAAATCATCAATTCTGAACGTGGATAACTAATTTTTTTATAGTGACTTTGTTGGGGATGCTTTCAGATAATCGATAACACATTATAAGAGTCCCATCTTTCTTCTTTACAACAACACTGGAGCTTCCCCAAGGGGATAGCTCGCTGAATGAAACCCTTATCAGTGAGATCTTTTAACTACAAACAACAGCTTCAACATCTTTCAGTTCTGCTTGAGCATTCTTAAGGAGGAATTGAGATTGGTTTATTATCAGGTTCTAAGTCAATTGATACCAAAGTCATCTCTCGAAAAAGGAGGGCTCCCAAGCATCTTCAGGAACACATCTATATTCAATTTACTACAGCAAACGAGTCTATAGAAGAACGTCATGACAAAATAATAACCCTCACAAGATGACAGAGTAACCCCTTGGCATCATTTTATTGGCTTAAGATTTGGGAAATCAAGGGGTTTAGGAACGATTCGGATTGTACCATCCTAGACGAACTCTCTTCATTAGGGAAGTGAAACCTCACCACTCTACTACGACAATCCAAGCAAGTCATAATATTTGTGAAGCCAGTCATTGCCAAGAATAATATCCAAAATCAACATGCATGGGTAACTCAATCAAGTTTTGGGCACACATGCCTTGGCCACTCAACAACTATTGGGCACTCTTGTATACCCTATCAGTTTCTTACATTTTCTCCTAAAAGGCGTCTAACCACTAAGGTCATGCAACTTCAGGTATATTTTTCAAAAGTAAGGGCAGCAGAGGATTTATCAAGGAAAAGCGTATGACCCTGAATCAAGTAAGCAAAAAAACAGAAGTTAGAAATACTTGCCAGGCTACCTGTGAACCACATCAGCGGACTTCTCCTTGTTCCTGCTCTCCTTCCTTCCAGGCATAGAAAAATACCTCTTAGGAGGCTCGGCGCCTGTTGCACTCTGTGTGTAGGCCTAGGCTGAGCATTACCTCCTCCTGACCTCTGTTCTGGGGACAGTCCCCCACCCCCCCCCCCCCCCCCCCCCCCCCCCCCCCCCCCCCCCCCCCCCCACCCCCCCCCCCCCCCCCCCCCCCCCTCCCCCCCCCCCCCCCCCCCCCCCCCCCCCACGCCCCCCCCCCCCACACCCCACCCGCCCCCCCCCCCCCCCCCCCCACCCCCCCCCCCCCCCCCCCCCCCCCCCCCCCCCCCCCCCCCGCCCCACCCCCGCCCCCCCCCCCCCCCCTCCCCCCCCCCCCCCCCCCCCCCCCCCCCCCCCCCCCCCCACCCCCCCCCCCCCCACCCCCCCCCCCCCCCCCCCCCCCCCACCCCCCCCCGCACCGCCCCCCCCCCCCCCGCAGGACCGCCCCCCCCCCCCCCACACCCACCCCCCCCCCCGCCCCCCCCCCCCCCCCCCCCCCCCTCCGCCACCCCCCCCCCCCCCCCCCCCCCCCCCCCCCCCCACCACCCACCGCCTCCCCCCCCCACCCCACCCCCACCCCCCCCGCCACTCCCCCCCCCCCACCCCCGTCCCCTCCACCCCCCCCCATCCCACGGCCCCCCCCTCCCCCGCCTCCCCCCCCCCCCCGCCCCCCCCCCCCCCCTCCCCCTCCCCCCCCGCCCGCCCCCCCCCCCACCGCCCCCCCCCCCCCCCCCCCCCCCCTCCCCCCCCTCCACCCCTCCCCCCCGCCCCCCCCCACCACTACCTCCCCCCCCATACCGCCCCCCCCCCCCCTCCACCCACCCCCCCCCCCGCCACCCCCCCCCCCCGCACCCTCCCCTCCCCCCCCCCCCACCCACCCCCCCGCCCCTCCCCTCACCCCTCCCCCCCGCCCCCCCCTCCCCCCCCCCCACCCCCCGCCCCCCTCCCCCCCCCCCCCCACCCCCCCCGCCCCCGTCCCCCCTCCTCGCCCACTCCCCCCCGCCCCACCCTCCCCTCTCGCCCCCTTGGTTCCCCCCCCCCACACCCCCCACCCCCCCCCCCCCCCCCCCCCCCCCCCTCACCCCCCCCCCCCCCGCCTCCCCCCCTCGCCGCCCCGCCCCTCCCCCCCCGCCACCCCCCCCCCTCCCCCCCCCCCCCGCCCCCCCCCCCCCCCCCCCCCCCCCCCCCCCCCCCCCGGGCCCCCCCCCCCCCCCCCCTCGCCCCACACCCCCCCCCCCCCCCCCCCCCCCCCCCACCCCGCCCCCCCCCCCCCCTCCCCCCCCCTCCCCGCCCCCGCCCCCCCCCCCCCCCCCCCCCCCCCCCCCCCCACCCCCCCCCCTCCCCCCGCCACCGCCCCCCTCTCCCCCCCCTCCCACCCCCCCCCCCGACCCCCCCCGCCCGCCCCCCACCCCCCCCCCCCCCCCGCCCCCCCCCCCCCCCCCCCCGCCCCACCCCTCTACCCACCCCCACCCCACCCGCCGCCCCCCCCCCCCTCCCCCCCACCCCCCCCCCCCCCCCGGCCCCCCGCCCCCACCCCCCCTAGGAGGCTCGGCTGCTGTTGCACTCTGTGGGGTAGGCCTAGGCTGAGCATTACCTCCAGCCTGACCTCTGTTCTGGGGACAGTCTCTGACCATGTGTCCACTCTTACCACAACCGAAGCAGGCATTAGTGCCCTATCTGCATTCTCCACTGTGAGCTCGACCACTCTTAGCACAAGTCTTCTTTGGACGCTGCATCTCCCCTCTATTTTCCCTCTTGGGTTCGGGTCTGCCTCCTCTAGGTGTTGTATTTATTTGAGGGTTAGAATTCCCAGAACTCTGTTGCCCCTTCTTGAATTTGGGCTGCTCATGGATGCCAAAATTATTTTTGTGGCCTTCATGGCTAGGACCTGCCTGATCTTGAGGCCTAGGCCTCCTAATATCACGTACACCTCTCCTCTTTCGGCTGTCCTCTACCTGTTCGACATACACCATTAACCTAGAAATTTCCATATTATCATGGAGCATCGTAGATCGACACTCCTCCTCAAGGTCTCCATTGATTCCTGTGAGAACCTGCTCATCTCATCCCTGCTGTTTGAAACCAGGGAAGTAGCATACCTGGATAATTTCAACAAAGCTAAGTATTGTACTCATTCTTGATATTAAATATCAAGGAAAGTAACATACCTTTATAGCTTCACAAACTTCAGAGAATACTCCCTGACCGTCATAGATCCTTGTTTAAGATTGATGAACTCCTCAACCTTGGCCTCCTTCATATTTTTGGGGAAGAACCTTTCCAAAAATGTTGTCTTGAACAGCTCCCATGTGACTGGCACTCCACCTAGGACACGACTATCTTGCCACATTTTGCACCAAGTATGTGCAACATCCTTGAGCTGGTAGGAAGTCAGCTCAGCCTTCTCAATATCAGTGGCCCCCATGGCCAACAGGATCTTATGCAACTCGTCTATAAATTCCTGAGGATCTTTTGAAGTCTTAGCCCCTCTGAATATAGGAGGATTCATCCTCGTGAAATCTCACGGTCTGTCATCCATGCTGCGAACCGGTGGGTTCTCCCTCTTAACATCCTGCCGGTTGACTTGGGCAGTCATAGCCTGGGCCTGCATCATTATGGCCTGTGCCATCTGGGCTAGAGATGCCCTCATCTCCACATCAGTCAACCCAGCTGGGTTAACTGGCATGGCCACTCCTTCAGCTGGAGCCTGTGGTGGATTCTGATTACCCCTAGCTGTTGCTCCTCCCGTCCTCAGACCCTTAGTTCTCCAAGTGCTCATTCTCTGAAAACAACAAGGATTGATGTCAGACTTGTTCATAACACCAAGAATTCAGATAACAGGAAAAGCACAATAGAATTCGGAAGAAGGAATTTGTTCCTACGCATCATGTCTGCAGTCTCGAATCCCAAGATGTGTGTGGCCACTTCACTACCATGAACTTAGAACTCATCAATGTGTTGATGTGAACTCTTATTCTAGGAATTTAAACCTTGCGCTTGAATACGAACTTTGTCACTGACTAGAAGCTAGACCCCAGAGACGAGACCGTCGATCGTTGACCACTAATCGAGTCGCAAACAGCCTACTTACATCATGTCTTAACTTTACCTAGAAACATTTTAGCAAAAATTTTAAACTTTTATTCTTTAATCATACTTGATAAGATTCCTTATATTTCGTATCGTTCATCAGCAACATCTACCTTAAGAGATCAGTCAAAACTGAAAGAAATAATTCATTAACTATTAATTATATATCGGCCAAAATAGCACCAATACTAAGTCTAAACCAAACAGGAAAGAAGCCGCGCAAGCTGAACATGCTCCACTAGCTCAAACTCCTAAAATTATGCTAGAATGTAAAAATACATCCTCAAAGCAGTGAGGACCTACCAACTCGAATGAATGCTTGACTCCGGATATCTGCAACAATGAACCTGTTAGCTCTACCTGCCACGCTGTGGTCTGCACCTAAAAGTAGATGTTTGTATGGAATTAGTACATCCTTTTACTAAGTAATGGGTATATGCCAACCACACCATGGACTGCATAGAAGAATCGCTCTTTACTAAAAAATGATTTTTTGGAAGACAGTCAGTGAACTTGCCAAATTAATATTGGGAAAGTTTGATCCCTGAAGTGACATACATCATTTATTTATCGTATGCATCACAAACATATATTATATCTTCTATAGGCACATAATATTAACACATAGCTTCTTTCTATTACTTATTCATATACCATGAGACTTTGTTATCATAGCTTGACCTAAGACTTTCCAAAATGAGGGCGCAACATATGGACCTCAACTAGGGATCCTTCTTAGCAAAACATCAGAGTCTGTTTCATTCCTCATATACCATACGTATTTCATTTCAATTCATTCATAGGCCAGTGCGAACACCATCCAGCTATACCTAGGATGTAGTTTACGAATTTTCATCAGGTTTTTGTGCTGATCAGGAATAACTAATGTCCAGCCTGAATCTAGCTCCACCTCTTGATTATCCTATCCTAACATTTCTTTATACGATGCATTTGCGGCTGACTCAATTCATTCATTGGAAACTTTAACTTTAACCGACAATAGATCAGGTGAGGCATCATGAAATCCAGTGGTCTCCTCCCCCATCACCGAAAGAGGTGGAATCACCGCCAAAGTGCCTCAATAACTGCTAGCGTATATGGGAATTTACCACCCCCGCAGATCCCTATAGTGGCAATATAGGTTTCAAAGAATATGAGATTTATGGAGAACCCATAAAACCAAATCAAGCCGGACAGTCTCATCTCATGAGAGTTAACGTGAACCGCCACCTCCCCGCCCTTCCCGAAAGAAGGCATCACCCTCACCGCTCATAGCTAATCCTATCGTGCTCAGTATAATTTCCTTACATTCACTCAATCCCTCCTGGAAGTTGGCTTCTAGGATGAGGACATCATATCTCGCAATAGTGTTTCTCAAGTCTCACATCATTATAGTACGTGTTTTAAACTCAATATTTCATTAGAGTGTTCATCGAGACTGGGTCTCTCATTATCGTACACTCCTTGGTGAGTAACGTATTGGTACCATTTATCTTCGGCTCATTTGCGATTGCTCTCATCATATACTTAGCCTCACCTCATGATTTGCAGCGCACATTCTTCAATTACTAGTGCGAACCTTTATTTTCATAGTTACTCCCCCTCTTATTACGTGATGTTCATTTCTTCATTTCATAACGTCTATCTTATGGTTCACTTATTCTGAACGTATTAAAGTTTATGTGTCATACATACAAGCCATGGGGCATCATTTATGAGTTCGTTAAGTGATTATATTTTCGTAATATTATGTATTACAAGACTTATGTAATCGTTGGATGGCATTATTCTGTGAATATTTTACTCACGCAATGATTATGTATCAATACAGAGTTTGGGCCGGAACCCAAATCTTAACCTTGGAATATCATTTAATATTTTTCATTGATTTTATTCTAATATGCATGAATTAGAACTTAAATTAAATCTCAACATTTTCATGCAATCATTAATTTTCTATTTATTTAGTAATAGTATTCTAAATTAATCTCGACATTTAAGAGAAAGAATGAAATTTTCTATTGTTTATTAGAATTCTAATTAAATCTCATAATTACATAAAAAATTGATTTTTCTATTTTAATTAAATTTTAAAATTAATCTAAACCGTTACGAGAAAGAAAAATTTTTCTTTTTAATTAAAATTCTAAATTAAAAAATCTCACTCAATAATTACATAAAAAATTAATTTGCTTTTTAAATTCAGAATTCTAATTCAAATCCCCTTTTTTTTTTTTTTTGAATTAAATTCGCTTGAATAGGGAGGTTGTGGGTTCGAACTCCCACAGCCCCACTTATTTTTCAATCAATTTCGTTGAGGTGGTGGGTTTGAAACCCCACAGCCCCTCCTTCTTTAATTTATTTAAATGGGCGACCGCAGTGAGGTTGTGGGATCGAATCCCCTCAGCCTCAATTTTTTTTAAAAAAAATTTCTCCTACTGAGGTCATGGGATCGATTCCCACGCCTCGCGTTTCCTTTTTTTTCTTTTTCGCGCGTGTCGAGAGGTCATGGGTTCGAATCCCACACCTCCCATTTTTTCCTTTTTCCTTCTTTTTCCCTTTCCCCACCAAGGATCTCTTGTTCGTTCTCCACCCCAGCCCATATCTTTTCTTTTCTCTTTTTCCCTTTTCGGCGAACTCCAAGTGGGTCAGGGGTTCGATTCCCCCCAGCCTCATTTTTTTTCTTTTTGCGTACTGGGGGTCGTGGGTTCGATTCTCGCCCCCAGCTCCCTTTTTTTTTTCTGCACATGGGCAGTATTCAAATAGCGGTTAGGTCATCTGTTCGAATCCTGTGCCTCACCCATTAAAATTTTATTAAATTTTCAGATTCCAGTCTGTAAAAATTTAAGGAATCCCATAGTGTAATTCAATAATTACATTCTGTCCCGACAAGTTTAAGTAATTACAAAAAATCCTTACAATTACCTGAGCTGTGAATACAGTCGAATGTTTGATACATGGTAAATGCACATGGGTAACTTAAAAATCTAGTTAATACAAAAATAGGGGATAAAAATGGTAACTTTATGTTGTTACTGAAACAACAGCTTAATTTGTGGTAACAGATCATTAATCAGTCATAAATAAGCACTTAATGGGATATTCAATTTCAAAATTTGAAAAAATCAAGAGATTGTATTCAGTTATTTTGAAAACAATTTTTTTTAAACAGTCTGTTAAAATTGGAGCTACCAAAATTTTGTTGTTGTTGCAGTTGGTTTTTGAAGATGACATACTTCGATTTTGATGAGACATGCCGGAATTTGGTGAACGAAATTGCAGTAATGAAAGTTTACAAAATTGATGGACTCGGTGTTGGCGATTCATGTCTATAACATGTAATCAGTGATTAAAATAAAACATTATAACATGTATACATGTCTACTACATTATCATAAAAGTCGACGACTAGCACCATACACCAAGAATCTATATGTAATCATCAACTAAACTTCATTAATTGATAAAACAATGTACACACAGATTTCTCCATGTATCATCAAGCAACAGTTTATACTTTACATACACTTATTGAATGATCATTAATAATAATTTTCAAAAACGTACTGTATACATATAAGAATTTAATGAAACAACAGCAATTCACGTTCAGTTGACCCTCTAAAAAACTATAGCAACACGTTTTTCAAATGTATCAGCAAGCACACTTGATTCTTAAAATTTTACTAATTACAACAACACCATTTTTCAGTACCAAAATACTAACCCGAGAAATATAGGCCTAACAACATGTTTGCTGCGTTCTTTTTTCCTTTTTTGTTGTATTTTTCACCCTTATTGCTGTTTCGCCATGGTCTTTGTTTGAAATCCTCTTGAAGATTCATAGGATCATGCAAAGACTTTTCCATGTTTCTTTCCAATTATCATTTCGTCGGAATCATATATCCTTCTATTAATTGAACGGATCCATTACTATGATATAATAGCAACATTCACAAAAAACAAAAAATAGAAGACTATACGAATGATATGGATTAACTATAAAGAAGGGTCTGGGTTCATAACGATCAAGATTAGGAAGAAATAGTCCGGAATATGGATTAAGTAATAAAAAAGATAAGAAATAAAAAAATATGGCTGGGTTTAGAAGATTCAAAATTAGGAATAAAGAGTGGAATCAAGAGATTAAGAAGAAAAAGGAATTTAAATTTGCGTTGGTAAGAACAAAAGGGTGCGGTCTGAAGATACCCTGCGTCCTCATTTTTTGAATTTTGAAATTTACAAAATTTCAAAATTTGTTCTTTTATTTAAATTTAATTAAAATTAATAATTCAAAATCAAAAAGGTGATTAAAAAAGGTTGAGTGTTTAAATGATAAATTTAAAATGAAAAAACTGATTTAAGAGGTTGAGTGTTTTAATGGAGAAAAAATAGGCATTAAAATTGGTAATGGGTATTATAGGAGAGAGAGTGTAATGTTCTAAAACTTACACGAAAATAAAAAAATAGGGAATTATGTAATTTTAAAAAAAAGTAGGGAAATTGGAGAATACAAAATTATAGTTGTGTATTTAAGTTACATTTTTTCCCTTCTTTATAAACTTTAGCTAAATTAACATTGGCATTGTTGTTGGAAAATTTTGTCCTCTCCACAATTTTTAGGTGCAATTTTTCATAATTTTGAATAGCTCTAGATGTTTTTTTCAATCACTATACTTCTCCTAATGAACATCACATTGTACACCCATTAACACCTAAAATACTAATAAATACCAACTTATACACGCGCTCAAAACAGTGCCTAAAACACTGGCTCTATACACGCCATACCTCACTTTTCCGGTCATATATTTTTAATGGTCATTACCTTGATTTCCCGCAACATAACACATTCATATTTAATATTTAAACACCTCATTCATGCAAAATCTACGCCCAACTACCCATCCTACAAATTCGTTAGGGAGCTAAGAAACAAGGGCATACGAAGGGACAACCTTAGTTTCAAGAGTTTAAGAACGTTCGAAAGAAGTAACTCTTGGAGAAAAATTCCATTAGAGAAACCCATACCTTTTATTGACGTTCAATGAAGAAAATTTCCGCTACCCAATACTCTCTTCAACAAATAAGTTCCAAGTTACCTCAACTTCCACCCCAACTCAACGAACACTTCTCTTTCTCTTCGCCTTATGTTTTTTGGTTGCTTTGATTTTCTTAAAATTTCATGTGAGTTTTTCAAGCGTGAAGAATTGTTGATGTATTCTCTGGTTTTTGTTGTGCTTGGCAGAATAACGTGAGAAAGATAGAGAACGTGATACAGAGAGAGAGTTATGAAGCGTGAGAGAGAGAGAACTATTAGGATTAGGAGACTAAGTCAAATAGAATTTAAATTAAATTAATACAAATCTGGTTTATTTTAATTAATACGCGAAAGGACCATTATGCCCGTAAAATTTTAGATTTTTAATTAATAATTAAATCACCTCAAGTACCCATTATTCTTATTTATTTTTTTCCTCTTTTTTTTCGTTACAGATGAGATTTTGAAGAAAGAGAAATCAAAGAAAAGGAAAGATTGAGAACAAAATATTTTTATAATATGTGTTGATTTTTAAACGAACTTTATCAAACGTCATAGAAAGATAAGTTTCATTCAATTCGACATCATATCTCATTTAAAAAATCAGACCAAGATAATCTTCCCTTTCAAATTCATATAACTTATTGCATGTTTAATCTAATATTTTTTTTAAAAAAAAGTATTTTGTGTGATATACACATGCGTTGCACGTGTTCTAGAACTGGTATTATAAATATTTTCTTCTTCATCCAAAAGGGTCAAATTCATGTGATACATGTTTTTTTTCGAGATTCAGATATTATAAATTTGATCAGTATTCTTTTAAGCATTTGACATAATACAAAACGTAAACTATTTATTTAACAATTGATCTAATTCAATATATCTTCAAATAAAAGTTAAAATATAGTGTTCTTACAAAAAAAATCTGAATTATCTATTTGAGTTACGTATCAGATAACTATTGAATGTACTATTGTACAAATGTACACCTCAGGCATACCACATATAGAATAATAAAGCCTATGTTTTTCCTTTCCATCAAATTTATTGTTGGGCACGTCTAATCCTTGCACGTAGTACCAGTGTTGGGATTTTTTTCTTCAAGGTTTCCTACTTACAATACGTTTCCTCTCTATGTTATAAGTTATCACTCTATCCATTTTGTTATTGTGAATGTTTTTAAAATGTGAAGAAGAAAAAATGGTGGATTCTTATGGAATTTGGTCAATCCACAACTTTCTCAATCTGTTGGAATGCTCAAACAACACTCCCTAATAGGGGTATGAACAACGTATTTGTCTTTTGGTACTATATTCGAAGTTGGAGGCAAAATAGTTTTTCATGTTGTTTTGGAAAATAATTGGTAATTATCGCTTTGATTGCTAGAAAATTATAAATTCGGATATCAATTTGGTTTTCAGTGATTGAGAACTACATGTAAACATTTGAAAATCGTTCAAATTGTACATGATAATGATGAGAAGTTTTGAAGAAAGAGAATACATTGGAAAGTTAGAAGAAAATATTTTTTGTCATATGTGTTTAGATTCTGACAACTTTGGAAGACAATAGAGAAATAAGTTCCACTGAACCGACATAATTATCCCATTTAAATTAGATAAAAGACAATATTTCCTTTCAAGTTCATATAACTCATTGCACATTTAATCTAATATTATCTTTTGAAAAAAATTACTGATCATGAAATACACATGCGTTGCACGTGTTCGAGGACTAGTTATATAAATATTTTCTTCTTCATCCGAAAGAGTAGAAATTTTATTTATCCAAATTCAAGCGATACATGTTTCTTTTCGAGATTCAAATATTATAAATTTTGATCATTATTATTTCAAGCATTTAACATAATACAAACAACAAATTTTAATACTTTTCATATATAGTTCTAGTAACTGTTTATTTAACAATTGATCTAATACAATATTTCTTCAAATAAAAGTTAAAATATAGTGTTCTTACAAAAAATAATAAATAAAAACATAACGGATTTCTTTTGAGTTACTGTTAGATTACTATCTGGGGTGTATTATTATACAATGTAAACACCTCAGGGCATCACACACATAGAATAATAAATCCTAAGTTTCTCCGTCAAATTTTATTGTTACTCGTTTACATCCTTGCACGGTGTACAACTATTAGAATTTTCTTCTGCAACTTTTCTACTTAAATATGTTTCCTATCTATGTTATATACTTCACTCGTATCCTTTTGTTTATTGTGAATTGTTCTTTAAAGTATCAAGAGAAGAAAAAAGGGGGGATGCTTATGGGAGTCGTCAATCACAAATTTTTCAATCTGCTGGATTGCTTAAACAACTGCTTCCTAAATATGGTATGAACATGTTCTGTGTTTTTTTGATAGTGTATATTCGATTAGAAGGGGAAATAATTTTTACAAAATATTTTTTCGTGTTTCCTTGAAAATGAATTGTAATTATCACTTAGCTTGGTAGAAATTATAAATCCGAAAATCATTTTTGGTTTTTCATTGATTGAGAACTACATCTAAACAATTAGAATAGTTTCAATTATAGATTGATGAATGATGAGATTTTGAAGAAAGAGAAATACATTGAAAGTTTGAGGAATAATATTTTTGTCACATGTGTTATATTTTTACAAACTATGGAGAGGGTAGAGAAGATAAGTTCCATTGAATCGATATAATAATCTCATTTAAATCAGAAAAAAGATAATCTTCCTTTTAAAATACATATAACTCACTGGAATATTCAATCTAACTAAATATATTTTTTTACAAGAAATTTAATTTAGGCGTGAAATATACTGCGCAACGTGTTTTCGAGAACTAGTATTATAAATATTTTCTTCTTGATGCGCAAAACATATAAATTTACATTTATCCGATATCATGTGATTAGCATGTTTTCTTTTCGAGATTCAAAATATTATAAATTTTGATCATAGTATTTTAAGGCATTTGAACATAAAACGAATCACAACTTGTAAAACTTTTCATCTATAGTTTCAAAATAACTATTTATTTAACAATTGCTCTACTTCAATCTATCTTCAAATAAAAGTTAATATATAGTGTTCTTACAAAAAATAAATAAATCAATCTATCTGAAATGTCTATTTGAGTTACGTGTCGGATATTATCGATTAAAATGTATATACAAAGGACCCTCATTCACAACAGACATAGAATAATAAAGGCTAAGTTTCTCTAGCTCAAATTTATTTTACAAACGTTTAAATCATTCACTGGGTCACGTGTTAGGATTTTTTTCTTCAAGGTTTCTACTTAAATATGTTTCCTCTGTATGTTATATACTTCACTGGTATCCATTTTTTGATTGTGAGTTGTTCATTAAAGTAAAGAGAGAAGAAAAAATGGGGGATGCTTAAGGGAGTCATCAATCACAACTTCCTCAATCTAATGGATTGCTCAAACAGCTGCTCCCTAAATATGGTATGAATAAGTTCTGTGTTTTTTGATAGCTTATATTATATTAGGAGGGAAAATAATTTTTCACAAATATTTTTTCGTTTTGCTTTGAAATTGAATTGTAAATATCACTTAGATTGCTAGAAATTATAAATTCGCAAATCATTTTTTGTTTTTCGTTGATTGAAAACTACATCTAAACATCTGGAATAGTTCCAATTGTAGATTGATGAATGATGAGATTTTGAAAAAAGAGAAATACATTGAAAGTTAGAGAAAAATATTTTTGTATATGTGTTAGATTTTTACGAACTTTGGAAACAGCAGAGAAGATAAGTTCCATTCAATCGAAATAATAATCTCATTTAAATCAGACAAAAGATAATCTTCCCATTAAAATTCATATAACTCATTGCATATTTAATCTAATATTATTTTTTAAAAAAAAGTATTTTGCGTGACATACATGTGCGTTGCACGTGTTCTAGAACTGATAATATAAATATCTTCTTCTTCATCCAAAAGAGTAAAAAATTATTTAGTTAAATTCAACTAATACATGTTTCTTTTCGATATTCAAATATTATAAATTTGATCAGTATTATTTTAAGCATTTGACATAATACAAAACTATAACTATTTATTTAACAATTGATCTAATTCAATATATGTTCAAATGAATGTTAAAATAAAGTGTTCTTACAAAAAAAAATATGAATTATCTATTTGAGTTACGTATCAGATAACTATTGAATGTACTATTGTACAAATGTACACCTTAGGCATACCACATATAGAATAATAAAGCCCATCAAATTTTATTGTTGCACATCTAAATCCTTGCACGGAGTACAAGTGTTAGGATTTTTTTTCTTTCAAAGTGTTTCTACTAGAAATACGTTTCCTCTCTCAAATGTTATATAGTTCACTCGTATCCATTTTGTTATTGTTAACTGTTTTCTTTTTCTTCTTTAAAATGTAAAGAGAAGAAAAAATGTGGATGCTTATGGAAGTTTGTCAATCACTACTTTCTCAATCTGTTGGAATGCTCAAACAACTACTCCCTAATAATGGTATGAACACTTATGTGTCTTTTGGTAGGCTTATTTCGAGTTGGAGGCAAAATATTTTTCAAATGTTGTTTGGAAATATAATTGGTTCTTATCGCTTTGAATTGCTAGAAATTATAAATTCGGAATCAATTTTGATTTTCCATTCAGTGATTGATAACGACATGTAACAATTTGCAAATATTTCAACATTGTACATAGATGATGCGAGATTTTGAAGAAAGAGAATCATTGAAGTTGTAAGAAAGAAAATATTTTTGTCATATGTGTTAGATTCTTACGAACTTTGGAGACAATAAAGAAAATAAGTTCCACTTAACCGACATAATTAATCCCCATTTTCCATTAGTAACAGCCCATATTCCTTTCAACTTCATATAACTCTTGCAACATCTTTTAATCTAATATTATCTTTTGAAAAAACTACTGATCATTAATACCAACATCCGTGCACGTGTTCGAGAACAGTTTATAAATATTTCTTCCTTGGCATTCAAAGAGTATAAATTTTATTATCTAACTGCAAGCGATCAAATGTTTCTTTCGAGCTTCAATATTATAAATTTCGATCAGTATTATTTCTTAAGCTTTAATATCATACAAAAAAACAAATTTTAATACGTTCATATATACTTTCTATGTAACTATGTTCATTTAATCAATTGATCTACTATATACAATGTATTTCAAATAAAGTTAAAAATATGTGTCTTACTCAAAAAATACTAATAAAACCTTGTTCCTATTTGAGTTACGTGTTAGATTACTATCGGGTGTATTATTATACAAATGTACACCTCAGGCACACCACACATAGAATAATAAATCCTAAGTTTCTCCGTCAAATTTTATTGTTACACGTTTACATCCTTGCACCGTGTACAATTGTTAGAATTTTCTTCTGCAACTTTTCTACTAAATTACTTTTCCTATCTATGTTATATACTTCACTCTTATCCTTTTTTTTTTATTGTGAATTGTTCTTTAATGTGTCAAGAGAAGAAAAAATTGGGAATGCTTATGGGAGACGTCAATTACAAATTTTTCAATTTGCTGGATTGCTTAAACAACTGCTCCCTAAATATGGTATGCACACGTTCTCTGCTTTTTGATAGCTTATATTCGATTAGAAGGGAAAATAACTTTTTTTTAAAAATATCTTTTCGTGTTGCTTTGAAATTGAATTGTAACTACCACTTAGACTGCTAGAAATTATAAATCCGAAAATCATTTTTGGTTTTTCATTGATTGAGAACTACATCTAAACATTTAGAATAGTTTCAATTATAGATTGATGAATGATGAGTTTTTAAAGAAAGAGAAATACATTGAAAGTTAGAGGAAAAATATTTTTGTCACATGTGTTATATTTTTACAAACTATGGAGAGGGTAGAGAAGATAAGTTCCATTGAATCAATATAATTAATCCATTTAAATCAGAAAAAAGATAATCTTCCCTTTAAAATACATATAACTCATTGCATATTCAATCTAATATTATTTTTTACAAGAAATTATATAGCGTGAAATACACATGCGCTGAACGTGTTCGAGAACTAGTATTATAAATATTTTCTTCTTGATCCAAAACATTATCAATTTTATTTATCCAGATTAAAGTGATACGTGTTTCTTTTCGAGATTTAAATATTATAAGTTTTGATCAGTATTACTTTAAGCATTTAACATAATACGAATCACAACTTGTAATACTTTTCATCTATATTTTCTTAATAACTTTTATTCAACAATTAATCTAATTCAATCTAGCTTCAAATAAAAGTTAATATATAGTGTTCTTACCAAAAATAAATAAATAAATCTATCTAATGTTCTCATTTGAGTTCGTGTTAGATAATTATCGATGTAAGATTATAGCAAAATGTAAAATACAACTCAATGCACCCCAACATAGAATATAACGTCTAAGTTTCTCTGTTCAAATTTATTGTTAGCAAGAGTCTAAATTCTTTCACTGGGTACATGTGGTAGGATTTTCTTCTTCAAGGTTTCTACTTAAATATGTTTCCTCTGTATGTTATATACTTCACTGGTATCCATTTTTTAATTGTGAGTTGTTCATTGAAGTGAAGAGAGAAGAAAAAATGGGGGATGCTTAAGAGAGTTCACATCAATCACAACTTCCTCAGTCTAATGGATTGCTCAAACAACTGCTCCCCAACAAATGGTTGAATAATGTTCCTGTGTTTTTTTGATACTTATATAAATATTGAGGGAAAATAATTTTTCAAAAATATTTTTTCGTGTTACTTTGAAATTGAATTGTAATTATCACTTAGATTGCTAGAAATTATAAATTCGCAAATCATTTTTTGTTTTTCATTGATTGAAAACTACATCTAAACATCTGGAATAGTTCCAATTGTAGATTGATGAATGATGAGATTTTAAAGAAAGAGAATAACCATTTGAAAGTAAGAAAATATTTTTTGTATCGTGTTAGATTTTTACGAACTTTGGAAACAGCAGAGAAGATAAGTTCCATTCAATCGACATAATAATCTCATTTAAATCAAACAAAAGATAATCTTCCCTTTCAAATTCATATAACTCATTGCATATCTAATCTAATATTATTATTTTAAAAACAAAGTATTTTGCGTGACATTCACGAGCGTTGCACGTGTTCTAGAACTGGTATTATAAAAATCTTCTTCTTCATCCAAAAGAGTAAAAAATTATTTAGTCAAATTCAACTAATACATGTTTCTTTTCGATATTCAAATATTATAAATTTGATCAGTATTATTTTAAGCATTTGACATAATACCAAACGCAAACTATTTATTTAACAATTGATCTAATTCAATATATCTTCAAATAAATGTTAAAATATAGTGTTCTTACAAAAAAAATCTGAATTATCTATTTGAGTTACGTATCAGATAACTATTGAATGTACTATTGTACAAATGTACACCTCAGGCATACCACACATAGAATAATAAAGCCTATGTTTTTCCGTCAAATTTTATTGTTGCACATCTAAATCCTTGCACGGAGTACAAGTGTTAGGATTTTTTCCTTCAAGGTTTCTACTTAAATACGTTTCCTCTCTATGTTATATAGTTCACTCGTATCCATTTTGTTATTGTGAACTGTTCTTTAAAATGTAGAGAGAAGAAAAAATGGTGGATGCTTATGGAAGTTGTCAATCACAACTTTCTCAATCTGTTGGAATGCTCAAACAACTACTCCCTAATATGGTATGAACACGTATTGTGTCTTTTGGTAGCTTATATTCGAGTTGGAGGCAAAATAATTTTTCATGTTGTTTTGAAAATAGAATTGTAATTATCACTTTGATTGCTAGAAATTATAAAATTCGGATATCAATTTTGGTTTTTCAGTGATTGAGAACTACAAGTAAACATTTGAAATAGTTCAAATTGTACATAGATGAATGATGAGATTTCTAAGAAAGAGAAATACATTGAAAGTTAGAAGAAAATATTTTTGTCATATGTGTTAGATTCTTACGAACTTTGGAGACAATAGAGAAAATAAGTTTCACTGAACCGACATAATTATACCATTTAAAATAGATAAAAAACAATATTTCCTTTCAAATTCATATAACTCATTGCACATTTAATCTAATATTATCTTTTGGAAAAACTACTGATCATGAAATACACATACGTTGCACGTGTTCGAGAACTAGTTATATAAATATTTTCTTCTTCATCCAAAAGAGTATAAATTTTATTTATCCAAATTCAAGTGACAGCGATAAATATTTCTTTCGAGATTCAAATATTATAAATTTTGATCAGTATTATTTTAAGCATTTAATATAATACAAAAAACAAATTTTAATACTTTTCATATATAGTTTCTAGTAACTGTTTATTTAACAATTGATCTAATACAATGTATCTTCAAATAAAAGTTAAAATATAGTGTTCTTACAAAAAATAATAGATAAAAACATCTGGATTACCTATTTGAGTTACGTGTTAGATTACTATTGGGTGTATTATTATGCAAATGTACACCCCAGGCACACCACACATAGAATAATAAAATCTCAAGTTTCTCCGTCAAATTTTATTGTTACACGTTTACATCCTTGCACCGTGTACAATTGTTAGAATTTTATTCTGCAACTTTTCTACTTAATTACTTTTCCTATCTTTGTTATATACTTCACTCTTATCCTTTTTTTTATTGTGAATTGTTCTTTAATGTGTCAAGAGAAGAAAAAATGGGGGATGCTTAGAGGAGTCGTCAATTACCAATTTTTCAATCTGCTGGATTGCTTAAACAACTGCTCTCTAAATATGGTATGCACACGTTTAGAAGGGGAAATAACTTTTTTTTTAAAATATCTTTTCGTGTTGCTTTGAAATTGAATTGTAACTAACACTAGACTGCTAGAAATTATAACTCCGAAAATCATTTTTGGTTTTCATTGAGTGATACTACATCTAAACATTAGATATTTTCAATTATAGATTTAGGAATATGAGTTTTTTGAAGAAAGAGAAATATATTTAAAGTTAGAGGAACAAATTTTTGTCACATGTGTTATTTTTTTTACAACTATTGGAGAGGGTATAGAAATAAGTTTCCATGATCAAATCAATATAATATTCACATTTAAATCAGAAAAATATATCTTTCCCTTTAAAATACATATAAATCATTTGCATATTCAATCTAATTTATTTTTTAGCAAGAATATTATATAGCGAAAGCCACATGCGCTCAACGTGTTCGAGAACTATTATTAAAAAATATTTTCTTCTTGATCCCAAACATTATTAAATTTATTTATCCAGATTAAAGTGATAACGTGTTTCCTTTAGAGATTAAATATTATAATTTTGATTCCCCCACCCCCCCCCCCCCCCCCCCCCCCCCCCCCACCCCCCCCGCTTCGTGCTTATCAGACACTTGGTTATACCCCCCCCCCACCCCCCCCCCCACCCCCCCCCCCCCCCCCCCACAACCCCCGCCCCCCTCCCCCCCCCCCCCCCCCCCCCCCCCCCAAAAAAGGGTGTGCGTTTCTATTTTTGTTTTTTTTTATGTTTGTGGGTTCCTTTATTTTTTTTCTATTGTTATCTGGTATTTATACACTGTCTTTCTTTTTTGTTTCTTTTTTGCTTTTGTTTTTTGTTTTTTTTTTGTTTGTTTTATTTGTTTTTTTATGGTTGTTTGTTTTTTGTTTTATTCTTTCTTGTAGTCTTTTGGTTTTTGTTTTTTTTGTTTTTTTTTTTCTTTTTTTTTTTTTGTTTCCCCCCCCCCCCCCCCCCCCCCCCCCCCCCCCCCCTCCCCTTCCTTTTCCTCCCGCCTTTCCCCTCCTCCTCCTCCCCTGTCCTCCCTTTTGACTACTTTCTCTCCTCTCTCTTTTCTTCCTCCCTCTTTCCTCCCCCTTCGCCTCTCCTTCCCTCTCGCTTCCCCTCACCTTTCCTCCTCTCGTTCTTCTTCCACCCCCCTTCCTCCCTCCCCTCTCTCTTCCCTTTCTCTTTTCTTTCCGTTTGCTCGTTCTCCGCTGGTCCTGCTTCTCCCCCTTCTCCCCTCCTTCCCCCTCGCCCTACTCCCTCCTCCCTTCCCCTTTTTCTCTCCCACTCCCCTTTTCCCTTGTTTCCCTCTTCGGCCTCTTTTCCCTTTTCCCTTTTTTCTTTCTTTATCTTCTTCCCTTTTTCTCCCTTCCCTCTATTTTCTCTTTCCCTTTCTTTTACTCTCCTATCCCTTTGTCTCCTTTTTTTCGTTTTTTTTTGTCCTTCACCATTCCGTGCCGCGCGCCGCACCCCCTGGGCTCTTCCGGGCGCCACTCCCTTCCCCCTTCCTCCGTCTCGCTGGCTATGCTCCCCCCCCTTTCTCCCTCCTCTGGTCTTGCCCTCCGTTATGTGTTTTCTATTCTCCTTCTCTTCTCTTCCTGGCCCTCCTTTTCCCCCCTCTTTTTCTGTCGTCTTTTCCCTTTCCTTCTCCTTCTCCCTTCGCTTTCTCTCCCTTCTCCCTTCTCCCACTCCTTTTTTTTTGGGGCAGGGAGGGAAAACTACAGCGAAACATCGGGACTAGGTCAAATGGTAAAGATCGAGGGAATGAGGAGAGGGGGGAAGAAAGGAAATACAGGGACACGTTAGAGAAAAATTTTTTGTATAAGGTGTTAGATTTGACGAACGTTATAAACAGGAGAGAAATAATTCCAGTCCCAATCGACATAAGAATCTCATTTACATCAAACACACGAGTCTTCACCTTTCCACTTCAGATAACTCATTGGCCTAGTTATCTCATCATTATTTTTTTAAACAAAAAGTACTTTTGTCGTGACCTTCACGTGCGTTGGCCCGTGTTCTCGACCGTCTTCCTAAATATCTGCTTCTTCATCCAAACGAGCACCAAATTATTTCGTCACCATGCACTCCTACCCTGTATTCTTTACGATATTCAAACTATTATAACTTTGATCCGTACCAGTCTTTTTAGCATTTGACCTAATCCAACATACCGCTAACTATTTATTTAACAATTGATCTAATTCAATATATGGTTCAAATGAAGTTAAAATTCAAATAAAGTTTTCTTACAAAACAATATGAAAATATCTATTTGAGTACGTATCAGATCACTATTGATGTACTATGGTACAATGTCACCTCAGGCCTACCACACATAGTAATATAAAGCCTAAGTTTTTCCGTCAAATTTTTTATTGTTGCATCGTCTAATCCTTGCACGGATACAAGTGTTAGGATTTTTCCTATTCAAGGTTCTACTTAAATAGGTTTCCTCTCTATGTTATATAGTCCACTCGTATCCATTTTGTTATTGTGAACTGTTCTTTAAATGTGAGAGAAGGAACAAATGGTGGATGCTTATGGAAGTTGTCCATCACAACTTTCTCAAATCTTTGGAAAATGCTCAAACAACTACTCCCTAATATGGTATGACACTATGTGTGTTTTGTATGCTTATATTCGAGTTGGAGAAAAATAATTTTCTATGTTGTTTTGGAAATAGAATTGTAATTATCGCTTTGATTGCTAGAAATTATAAAATTCGGATATCAATTTTGGTTTTTTAGTGATTGAGAACTACATGTAAACATTTGAAATAGTTCAAATTGTACATAGATGAATGATGAGATTTTGAAGAAAGAGAAATACATTGAAAGTTAGAAGAAAATATTTTTATCATATGTATTAGATTCTTACGAACTTTGGAGACAATAGAGAAAATAAGTTCCACTGAACCGACATAATTATCCCATTTAAATTAGATAAATAATAATATTTTCTTTCAAATTCATATAACTCATTGCACATTTAATCTAATTTTATCTTTTGAAAAATCTACTGATCATGAAATACATATACGTTGCACGTGTTCGAGAACTAGTTATATAATTATTTTCTTCTTCATCCAAAAGAGTATAAATTTTATTTATCCAAATTCAAGCGATAAATGTTTCTTTCGAGATTCAAATATTATAAATTTTAATCAGTATTATTTTAAGCATTTAATATAATACAAAAAACAAATTTTAATACTTTTCATATATACTTTCTAGTAACTGTTTATTTAACAATTGATCTAATACAATGTATCTTCAAATAAAAGTTAAAATATAGTGTTCTTACAAAAAATAATAAATAAAAACATCTGGATTACCTATTTGAGTTACGTGTTAGATTACTATCGGGTGTATTATTATACAAATGTACACCTCAGGCACACTACACATAGAACAATAAATCCTAAGTTTCTCCGTCAAATTTTATTGTTACACGTTTACATCCTTGCACCGTGTACAATTGTTAGAATTTTCTTCTGCAACTTTTCTACTTAATTACTTTTCCTATCTATGTTATATACTTCACTCTTATCCTTTTTTTTATTGTGAATTGTTCTTTAATGTGTCAAGAGAAGAAAAAATGGGGGATGCTTAGAGGAGTCGTCAATTACAAATTTTTAAATCTGTTTGATTGCTTAAACAACTGCTCCCTAAATATGGTATGCACACGTTTTTTGCTTTTTGATAGCGTATATTCGATTAGAAGGGGAAATAACTTTTTTTTAAAAAATATCTTTTCGTGTTGGTTTGAAATTGAATTGTAACTACCACTTAGACTGCTAGAAATTATAAATCCAAAAATTATTTTTGGTTTTTCATTGGTTGAGAACTACATCTAAACATTTAGAATAGTTTAAATTATAGATTGATGAATAATGAGTTTTTGAAGAAGAGAATACATTGGAAGTTAGAGGAAAATTTTTTTTGTCACATTGTTATATTTTTATTTTAGCAAACTAGAGAGAGGGTCGAGAAGAGCAGTCCATTGAATCAATATAATAATCCCATTTAAATCAGAAAAAAGATAATCTTCCCTTTAAAATACATATAACTCATTGCATATTCAATCTAATATTATTTTTTACAAGAAATTATATAGCGTGAAATACACATGCGCTGAACGTGTTCGAGAACTAGTATTATAAATATTTTCTTCTTGATCCAAAACATTATTAATTTTATTTATCCAGATTAAAGTGATACGTGTTTCTTTTCGAGATTTAAATATTAAATTTTGATCAGTATTATTTTAAGCATTTAACATAATACGAATCACAACTTGTAATACTTTTCATCTATATTTTCTTAATAACTATTTATTCAACAATTGATCTAATTCAATCTAGCTTCAAATAAAAGTTAATATATAGTGTTCTTACCAAAAATAAATAAATAAATCTATCTGAAATGTCTATTTGAGTTACGTGTTAGATAATTATCGGATGTAATATTATACAAATGTATACCTCATGCACAACAGACATAGAATAATAAAGTCTAAGTTTCTCTGTCAAATTTTATTGTTACAAGTCTAAATTCTTTCACTGGGTACATGTGTTAGGATTTTCTTCTTCAAGGTTTCTACTTAAATATGTTTCCTCTGTATGTTATATACTTCACTGGTATCCATTTTTTAATTGTGAGTTGTTCATTGGAGTGATGAGAGAAGATAAAATGGGGGATGCTTAAGGGAGTCATCAATCACAACTTCCTCAGTCTTATGGATTGCTCAAACAACTGCTCCCTAAATATGGTATGAATAAGTTCTGTGTTTTTTGATAGCTTATATTATATTAGGAGGGAAAATAATTTTTCAAAAATATTTTTTCGTGTTTCTTTGAAATTGAATTGTAATTATCACTTAGATTGCTAGAAATTATAAATTCGCAAATCATTTTTTGTTTTTCATTGTTTGAAAACTACATCTAAACATCTGGAATAGTTCCAATTGTAGATTGATGAATGACGAGATTTTGAAGAAAGAGAAATACATTGAAAGTTAGAGAAAAATATTTTTGTATATGTGTTAGATTTTTACGAACTTTGGAAACAATAGAGAAGATAAGTTCCATTCAATCGACATAATAATCTCTTTTAAATCAGACAAAAGATAGTCTTACCTTTCAAATTCATATAACTCATTGCATATTTAATCTAATATTATTATTTTTTTAAAAAAAGTATTTTGCTTGACATTCACGTGCGTTGCACGTGTTCTAGAACTGGTATTATAAATATCTTCTTCTTCATCCAAAAGAGTAAAAAATTATTTAGTCAAATTCAACTAATACATGTTTCTTTTCGATATTCAAATATTATAAATTTGATCAGTATTATTTTTAGCATTTGACATAATACAAAACGCAAACTATTTATTTAACAATTGATCTAATTTAATATATATTCAAATAAAAGTTAAAATATAGTGTTCTTTAAAAAGAATCTGCATTATCTATTTGAGTTACGTATCAGATAAACTATTGGATGTACTATTTTACAAATGTACACCTCAGGCACATAACACATAGAATAATAAAGCCTAAGTTTCTCCGTCAAATTTTATTGTTGCACGTCTAAATCCTTGCACGGAGTACAAGTGTTAGGATTTTCTTCTTCAAGGTTTCTACTTAAATACGTTTCCTCTCTATGTTATAATACTATCACTTCACGTCGTATCCATTTTGTTATTGTACGTTTCTTTAAAATGTAGAGAGAGAAAAATGGTGGATGCTTAAATGGAAGTTGTCAACAAACAACTTTCTCAATCTGTTGGATTCTCAACCAACTACTCCCTAATAGGGTATGAACACGTATTATGTCTTTTGATAGCTTATATTCGAGTTGGAGGCAAAATAATTTTTCATGTTGTTTTGGAAATAGAATTGTAATTATCGCTTTGATTGCTAGAAATTATAAAATCCAGAAATCATTTTTGGTTTTTCATTGATTGAGAACTACATGTAATCATTTGGAATAGTTCCAATTGTACATAGATGAATGATGAGATTTTGAAGAAAGAGAAACACATTGAAGTTAGAAGAAAATATTTTTTTTATATGTGTTAGATTTTTACGAACTTTGGAGACAATAGAGAAAATAAGTTCCACTGAACCGACATAATTATCCCATTTAAATTAGATAAAAGACAATATTTCCTTTCAAATTCATATAACTCATTGCACATTTAATCTAATATTATCTTTTGAAAAAACTACTGATCAATAGAAATACCCATGGCGTTGCACTGTTCGAGACTTTATATAAATATTGCTCTATTTTTCTTCTTCATCCAAAAGAGTATAAATTTTATTTATCCAAATTCAAGCGATACATGTTTCTTTTCTAGATTCAAATATTATATGTTTCCTCTGTATGTTATATACTTCATTGATATCCTTCTTTTGATACTGAGTTGTTCATTAAAGTGTAGAGAGAAGAAAAAATGGGGAATGCTAATGGGAGTCATCAATCACAACTTCCTCAGTCTACTAGATTGCTCAAACAACTGCTCCCTAAATATGGTATGAACAAGTTCTGTGTTTTTTGATAGCTTATATTAAATTAGGAGGGAAAATAATTTTTCAAAATTATTTTTCGTGTTGCTTTGAAATTGAACTGTAATTATCACTTAGATTGCTAAAAATTATAACGCAAATTATTTTTGATTTTTCATTGATTGAAAACTACATCTAAACATCTGGAATAATTCCAATTGGTTATTGATGAATGATGAGATTTTGAAGAAAGTGAAATACATTGAGAGTTAGAGAAAAATATTTTTGTCATATGTGTTAGGTTTTTACAAACTTCAGAAATAGTAGAGAAGAAAAGTTCCATTGAATCGACATAATAATCTCATTTAAATCAGAAAAAAGTTAATCTTCCCTTTAAATTTCATAAAACTCATTGCACATTTCATCTAATATTATTTTTTAAAAAAAATAAAGTATTTAGCGTGACATAAACGCGCGTTGCACGTGTTCAGGAACTTGTATTATAAATATTTCTTCTTCATCAAAAAGAGTATAAAATTTATTTATTCAAACTTCAGTGATTCATATTTCTTTTTGAGATTCAAATATTAAAAATTTGATCAGTATTATTTTTAGCCATTTAACATAATACAAAACGCAACTTTTATTGGTTTTCATATATAGTTTCTAAATAAGTCTTTATTTAACAATGATCTAATTCAATATAACTTCAAATAAAAGCTAAAATATACTTTTCTTACAATAAATAATAAATAAAAACGTCTAGATTATTTATTTGAGTTACGTGTCAGATAACTATCGGGTGTACTATTATACAAAATGTACACCTCATGCACAACAGACATAGAATAATAAAGCTTAAGTTTCTCTATCAAATTTTATTGTTACACGTCTAAATCCTTGCATGGAGGACAAGTGTTTGGATTTTTTCTTCAAGGTTTCTACTTGAATGTGTTTCCTCTCTATGTTATATACTTCACTTGTATCCTTTTTTTTATTGTGAATTGTTCTTTAAAGTGTAGAGAGAGTAGAAAATGGGGGATGCCTATGGGAGTCGTCAATCACAACTTTCTCAATCTGTTGGATTGCTCAAATAACTTCTCTCTAAATATGGTATGAACACGTTCTCTGTTTTTTTATAGCTTATATTCGAGTTTGAGGCAAAATAATTTTTTAAAAATAATTTTTCATCTGGTTTTCAAATTGAATTGTAATTATCACTTGGATTGCTAAAAATTATAAATTCGGAAATCATATTTGGTTTTTCATTGATTGAGAACTACATCTATGTTGGAGAAAAAAGTATAAGAATCTGGAAAATAAAAGAGAAGGGAAAAACTTATGGGACAACTTTTTAATTTCTAATTGATAGGAAGTTACAGAATAACAAAATATGCCCATAAGATATATAGGCTAAGAAATAAATAACTAATCCTAAAATATAGGTCCGATAACCCACTAAAACACTATTTCAGCAACACTAAGAAACTATCTAACAGAAAGGAGAAGACTAGTTCAACCAAACTAACCAACTTTGTTTTGAATCACTTTTCAACATTCCCTCTTGATTCAAAACTACAGAGACAAAACAATTCTCTGAAGTAGCAGAATTTCTCCTTCAATAAAGCCTTTGTCAATATATCAGCCAACTGCTCTTGTGTGCTACAATATTCCAATAATATTTCCTCCTTTGCTACCAAGTCACTGATGAAATGATAACGAATATCAATATGCTTTGTCCTGCTGTGAAATGTTGGGTTCTTTGTCATGGAAATAGTTGCTTTATTGTCACAAAATATCTGTGTTGCTCCTCTCTGCTGCTGTTGAAGATCAGCTAACACTCTCCTTAACCAGACGGCTTGACAAGCTGCTGAAGTTGCTGCAATGTACTCAGCTTCTGAAGTTGACAATGATGTTGTAGCTTGCTTCTTTGAACTCCAAGTCACCACACCTGAACCTAGAGCGAAAACATTTGCTGAAACACTTCGTCTGTCATTCAATGAACTTCCATAATCGCTATCTGTGTACCCACACAATCTGAAATTATTGGTACTTGAGTACCATATGCCATAGTCCAAAGTTCAAGCAATGTACCGCAAGATTCTCTTTGCTGCTCCATAATGTACCAATGAAGGTTGGTGCATAAGCCGTGAAACAACACCAACAGCAAATGCATAATCGGGTCTAGTGTGCGTCAATATATTAGACCTCCAACCAAGCTTCTAAACCTCCTTGCATCTGCTAACTCTTCTTCATTCACCTGCTGCAATTTTTTATTTATATTCATTGGTGTAGCCGCAGGCTTGCAATTGAGCATGCCAAATTTATTGAGAAGGTCTCTGCCATATTTCCTTTGTAAAAGAAATATCCCATCATCGGTTTGGTGGACTTCAAGACCCAGAAAATAATGCAATAACCTCATATCCGACATCTCGATCTCATTCATCATTTGAGACTTAAAATTATCCACAAGAGAATTAGAAAAACTACTGTAAATGATATCATCAACATAAAGGCATACAATGATGAAATCATTACCTTCCTTCTTCAGATATAAGGTGGGTTCATTCTCACTTCTCATGTATCCATTTTCCTAAAAGTAACATCGATTTTCTATACCAGCCGCGAGGGGGCTTGTTTCAAGCCCTACACTGCCTTTTTCAGCGTAACACTTTGTTTCATTTCCTTTAGAAACCTCAAGGTGAGTTACATAGATTCTTCTTGTAAGTCTCCATTTGAAATTGCCGGAATTGACATCAAATTGTGTAATAAAAACTGGCCATTTAAACTTTGCAGCCCATGCTAGAATCAGCATCATGGTTCAAATCGAGCTTACCGGAAGGAAAAGGAAAAGAAAAATGTTTTTCAAAATCAACACCATACTGTTGTGCATAGCCTTTTGACAAGAAGAGCTTTGTGCTTTGGTAGGCACCATCGTGTCTTTCTTTTTTTTTTTTTACAGCAAATTTGTTTAACACCCACTTCATACCAATTGCATTTTTCCCTTTTGGTAAAACTCCATCATTTCCCCTGTTTCATTTTCAATGGATTTCAGTTCCTCACCTGCTTTCCTCCATTCTTCTTTTCTGGGCTTCTTCATAATTGTAGGGGGTCTTGAGACGAAAAAAGCAAATGACCAAGTCGCATAAGGTTATGAGCATACTTGGAATTTGGAGTTCTAAGCCTTGTTGATCTCTTTAATGGAACTATCCCATCTAAAGATCTTCATGAGTTGCTGAAATCGGTGACTTTAGCAACTCCATGGAAGAACCTGAAAGTGAAACTAGCAGGGGGTGTTGACCTTTTTTTCTTCTTCTTCAGTGATTCCAGAGGCATAGGAATCTCTGGTCGGACCAAATTTTAAAACTACATTCCCAGCTTGTTATTTTTAGCAAAGAACAGCCCTTCTAACTAGTTCTTTACATTAAGAGGGTTATACAATCTATATGCTTTGGATTGAATACAATCGCCAACAAAATGCATTTTTTGATTTGTCATCAAAGATTGCGAACTTGTGTGTTATCAATCATAAGCAACACATCCAAAAACCGTTAAAAGACTTACATTTGTCTCCTGCAATGCCAAGCTTCATAAAGAATTTTATTCATGAAACGGGCTTTTGTTGGTGATGAAACATTCAGGAAGTAAACAGATGCTGTCACAGATTCTGCACAAGAATTCCTTTTGCTGCAACATGCTCTGCAATCTCAAACAAATGGTACGGTTGTCTTCCGTTCAGCACACCATTTGCTCCGGAGTATAAGAGTTGTTAACTCCCTATGGGATACCATTTTTGTGACCCCAACCAGATTGAATTCATTGGACACGAAACTCCCCTCCTCTATTTGTGCAAAGAACTTTGATAATGCAATACTTTGGTTTTCCAGGGCAAAGCTTTTAAAGTTCGAAAATTTTAAATGTTTCAGACTTGCTCTGCAGAAAAACTACACCCAACTCATGCGTATATATCATCAGTTAAACAACAAGAAAATAATACTCCCCTCACGGACTTAGTCTGCATAGGACACATATCAGCATGTATTAATTCTAAAAACATTTAGAAGCTCTCCTGCATATTCCAACAGGAAAAAGATTTCTTCGTTGTTTCCATAAATGCACCCTCACATTAATCAAGGAGCTAATTTTTGGGAATCCAAGAACCATACCTTTATCACCTAGCAATTTCAAGCCCTTTATAATGAGATGACCGTACTCAAAAGCCATTAGATTAGGATTATCTTTGCACTTGCAGCGAGAGGCCAAAATTGTTCATGTCGAAAACGTCCGGCAGAAATATATGGTTTTGCTGTCTTGGTGATGTAAACCTTTTTGCCCGACACTTGCTTATTTGTATTGACACAAGCACCATTATTTCAAACAAAAAGAAAATCGTAAGCCATTAAGTTGTCCACCACTTAACAAATTGAATCATTAAATATGGTAGAATTGAACATCATCAACATTTTAGTTTTTGTCATGGCTAGTGTCTAACACCACCATGCATTTCCTCAACCTGCATGCTTTTGTGTTACCTAGCCTGCACCCTATTTTTTTTGTTTCTCATCAAGTCTTTGATATAGATTGGCCCCCTGTAATATGATTGGAACAACCCACGTATACGAACCAGGTATACACCTTGGATGTATGGTTTTTATCAATGCAAGCCATAAAAGATTAATTCTCTTTCCTCATTTTCTTCTGCTGCAAAGTTATTTTTTATCTTAAACCAACCATCAGCCTTTATATGCCCATAGTGAGGCAAGTGATGAATATGCCCAATATTTCTTCCTCTGCCTCTTCCATAACCCGGCCTCCGACCACGCGAATTCTCCTCATTCCTCGGCCTCACTTGCGGACGATATGATCTCCATTATTAGTGGTTGAGTCATTCACTTGAAATGCCTTTTTCTTCTCAACTGAACGATGATTCTTGCCTCATAGATTGAAGAGATCCCATCAGTTATCCAAGAAAAAAAACTGAATAGATCCTACGATCTCGATAGCCGCAACTACGTGATCAAATTTTGGATTCAAGCTTCTCAATACCATTTCAAACAATAATCTGATCAGTGACCTCTTTTAATATGATCTCATTTGACTGACAATTGTCATGCTCTGGACAGAAACTAGCAATTAGATCACCACTTTTCATCATCAAGATTTCGAAGTCATGCCGAAGTGATTGTAGTCTAACTTCAATGACCTTTTAATATCCTGAACTCTTTCGCCAGAATGGACCAGCCTTGCTTCGAATGTTAGTTGCTGTTGCGATCATGAAAAAAAGTTATGGACAGCATGCTGGGATAAACACAAAGCACCCTTAGCGTCTTTTTTCTGTTCTCGCAGCCTCATTTTCTTCATAGGATCTGTAAATCCACGTTTACTAAGTCCCAAGATCTTGAGACTCGGTATATAGTTTTCATAATGGTATACTCTAGGAATTCGTAGCTTTTGTGCCCGTGAAGACAGAAAATAAGTGGTTGTGCCACACTCAACGAACTACGTTAGATGTTAATGCCTTGCTATGATGCCAAATTTGTTGGCGAAAAAAGGTATAAGAATCTGGAAATAAAAGAAAAGGGAAAGCTTATGCGACAATTTTAATGTCTTATTTATAGGAAGTTACCAGAATAACCAAAATATACCCAATATGATATTGTAGGCTAAGAAATAAATAACTAATCCTATAAAATATAGGGTCTATAACACCTACTAAAAACACTATTTTAGCAACACTAAGAAACTACCTAATAGAAAGTAGAAGACTAGTTCAACCAAAGTAACCAACTTTGTTTTGAATCACTTTTCAACAATCTAAACATTTGGAATAGTTCGAATTGTAGATTGATGAATGATGAGATTTTGAAGAAAGAGAAATACATTCAAAGTTAGAGGAAAATATTTTTGTCATATGTGTTTGTCACGCCCCGAGCTACCCCCGAGACGCGGACACGGAACCTAGGACCACAAGTGATCCTAAGCTAACCCTGCTGCCATGATCATAAGCATACTATAGATAATAAACTGTTGCGGAAGCTAAATCATACTTAAAATGAAAAGATGTGGAATATTCATATTCTATAACTGAGATATTTAAAAATAATGAGTTTAATACAAAAGAAATATTATTTAATACTAAGCTGAATCTAACTATGTCTGAAAATAGCCTCTAAACTAGACTGGAAATACTGGGACAAGCCCCAACTAAATCTAGCAAAAACTGAAACTAAATGACTAAAGACTAAAATGGAACACATGACTGTTGTCCTTGGAGAATGAGGACTCACCACAGAATCTGTTGAGCTGTAGATCGGTAAATCGATCTATGCGTGACTGGATGCCTGAACATGCACCCAACCCGAGAAGATGTAGCGCACGTATCGTCAGTACTTGAAAGGTACTGAAGCATTGTAGGATAAAGGTAAAGCTGAAAGAAAACATAACTGAACAAGCTCAAAAAAACAAGTTAAATAATCTGAAACGTGATGTGCTGATTTCTGAGCTAACTGAAGCCAATGACCAATTTATAAACATGTGAAACTGATACTGAATATTTACTGAGAAATGGTCATGCAGAGAGTCTGGACTTGAACTGGGGAGTACTAATAACCGATAATAAAACCACATGAAGTAAATGTAGAGTCCAATTATACGGCCCCTCGAGATGGATCAATATACCTACCAAAGGTTATAAAGGCTTGCTGGCGTTGGCGTGATACTAAATTGATTTTCCCACAGAGGGGACTTACAAACTACTCGGTTAGTAGTTCTGGGACATTGGGTACGCTAAACCCCTATCCAACTTGGTATTATGCTACTTCCAATGAATTCTGTAAAATTACTTGGATTAATATGAATTTTGTTAAATACTGGAAGCTCGAAATTGAAACATGCAAACTGAGAATGCAAACAATTAATCTGGTATTATGCATTTATAAACTGATGGCGGCATATATATCTTGCAAAGTGTCTGAAATATATACCCAGCATATGTTTTAATTCAGCACTAAGAAATACAAAGTAGGGGTTTGAACATTCATTGCGATAATCTGAGTTAGTAATCAACATGATAAGCTGAGTTGGACACATATTAAAAAATTATGAAGTTATATCCAAAAGTTTCTAGAAAGAAACCCTGGTTTAATCCATGATAGGAGAATCAAGAACTGAATTGAAACAAGGACCCCATGGTGGTGGAAAGAAACCCACTAGTGAAAATCCAAAACCTGTGATGAATCCATAGGAAAAATACGTACGTTTCGGGGTTGGAACTGTGGAGCTGTGGCGTTCTTAAAACTAGGGTCGTGCGTTTTTTTCTCCTATCTGCTTCTAATTTTCAAGTTTGATTTAAATGATTTAACTTGGATATCTTTTAATTATGTTTCTAGGCTTAAACTAACTAAAATCTTATGATTTAGGGTCAAAATGATGTAACTTAGGGTTTAAACGGGGTGGAAAAGGTCAAAAAGACCCCTAGGAAGGTTGTTGTCGTTCCTCACGATGGCCAGGACTGACGGTCCGTCGTGCGCCCGACGACTCGTCGTTGGGTCCATCGTGAGTGCCTGTTCGACATGCCTTTACTAAAATGGGTATAACTTTTTACTCGGAAGTTTTATTTTAGCAAAGTCGGTGGCTATGAAAAGATAATTCAATTATCTATCTGTGGGTAGGTCATGGGAGACCTAATTCACTTTGTGATAAGATTTATGATCATTTTAAGTTGACCCAACTACATTTCCCCTTAGTTGTCTGCTAATTTTCCACCTACGAACCGTAGGTCCACATACGAACCATGCTAGTCATCCATAGCTCTTGTCAGAAAATGGTTGAAGGGAGTCTTGATCGACAGTCACGGACTACGGACTGGTTGACTACGGACCGTTAAGTCCGCCATTCCAAGACTTAATCAATTTTTCAGGCAGAAAACTTTGGGGTTTGTTTCTGATCCCAGTCACGGTTGTGCGGGACGGACCGTGTTCAGGCTACGTCCGTCGATTTGACAAGTTGTTAGCACCTGCAGAGTTCTGAAAAAAAACTAATTTTTGGTCAGTTTTGGTTACGGGGTGTTACAGTGTTAGATTTTTACGAACTTTGGAGAGAGTAGAGAAGATAAGTTCCATTGAATCGACATAACAATCCCATTTAAATCAGACAAAATACAATTTTCCCTTTCAAATTCATGTAACTCATTGCAAATTTAATCTAATGTTATTTTCAAAAAAAAAAATTATTTAGCGCGACATACACGTGCGTTCCACGTATTTGAGAACTAGTATTATAAATATTTTCTTCTTCATCCAAAAGAGTATAAAATTTATTTACCCAGATTCAAGTGATACATGTTTCTTTTCGAAATTCAAATATTATAAGTTTTGATCAATATTATTTTAAGCATTTAACATAATACGAAAAACAACTTTTAATACTTGTCATATATATTTTCTAATAACTATTTATTTAACAATTGATCTAATTCAGTATAACTTCAAACAAAAGTTAAAATATAGTGATCTTACAAAAAATAATAAATAAAAAATTCTGAATTATCTCTTTGAGTTACGTGTCAAATAATTATCGGGTGTACTATTATAGAATAGTAAACCTCAGCCACACCACACATAGAATAATAAAGCCTAAGTTTCTCCGTCAAATTTTATTATTACACGTCTAAATCCTTGCACCGAGTATAAGTATTAGGATCTTCTTCAAGGTTTCTACTTAAATATATTTCCTCTCTATGTTATAGACTTCACTTGTATCCTTTAATTTTATTGTGAACTGTTTTTTAAAGTGTCGAGAGAAGAAAAAATGGGGGATGCTAATGGTAGTCGTCAATCACAACTTTTTCAATCTGCTGATTGCTCAAACAATTTCTCCCTAAATATGGTATGAACACGTTCTGTGTTTTTTGATAGCTTATATTCAATTAGAAGGGGAATTTTAAAAATATTTTTTCGTGTTGCTTTGAGATTAAATTGTAGATTGCTACAAATTATAAATCCGGAAATCATTTTTGGTTCTTCATTGATTGAAAACTACATCTAAACACTTGGAATAGTTCCAATTGTAGATTGATGAATGATGAGATTTTGAACAAAGAGAAATAAATTGAAAGTTAGAGAAAATACTTTTGTCATATGTGTTAGATTTTTACGAACTTTGGAGACAGTAAAAAAGATAAATTCCATTGAATCGACGTAATAATCTCATTTAAATCAGACAAAAGATAATATTTCCTTTCAAATTCATATAACTCATTGCACATTTAGTCTAATATTATTTTTTAATAAATAATATTTAGCGTGAAATCCACGTGCGTTGAACGTGTTCGAGAACTAGTATTATAAAGACTTTCTTCTTGATCAGAAAGAGTAAAAATTTATTTATCCATATTCAAGTGATACATGTTTCTTTTTGAGATTCAAATATTATAAATTTTGATCAGTATTATTTTAAGCACTTGACATAATACGAATCACAACTTTTAATACTTTTCATCTATAGTTTCTAAATAACTATTTATTTAACAAGTCATTTAATTCAATCTAACTTCAAATAAATAAATAAATAAAACTATCGTGAATGTCTATCTGAGTTACGTGTCATATAATTATCAGGTGTACTATTATACAAATGTACACCTCATGCACAACAGACATAGAATAATAAAGTATACGTTTCTCTATGAAATTTATTGTCACAAGTCTAAATCCTTGCACTGAGTACAAGTGTTAAGATTTTCTTCTTAAAGGTTTCTACTTAAATATGTTTCCTCTTTATGTTATATACTTCACTCGTATACTTTTTTTTTTATTGTGAGTTTTTCATTAAAGTGTTGAGAGAAGAAAAAATGGGGAATGCTTATGGGAGTCGTCAATCACAACTTCCTCAATCTACTGAATTGCTCAAACAAATGCTCCCTAAATATAGTTGAACAAGTTCTGTGTTTTTTGATTGTTATATTCAACTTAGATTGGAAAAATAATTGTTTAAAATATTTTTTCAGTGCTTGAAATTTGAATTGTAATTTATTCACGTAGATTGATTAGAAATTATTAATCCGGAAATCATTTTGGTTGTTCATTGCTTAAACTTACATCTAAACATTAGGAATAGTTAAATTGTAAGATTGGATGGAATGATTGAGATTTGAAAAAAGAGAAATTCATTGAAAGTTAGAGGAAATATTTTCGTCATATGTGTTAGGTTTTTACGAACTTTGGAGATAGTAGAGAAGATAAGTTCCATCGAATCGACATAATAATCTCATTTTAATCAGACAAAATATAATCTTTCCTTTTAAATTCATATAACTCATTGCACATTTAATCTAATTTTATTTTATTTTTTTTAAAGTATTTAGTGTGGCATACACGTGCGTTGCACGTGTTCGAGAACTAGGATTATAAAAATTTTCTTCTTCATCCAAAAGAGAATAAAATTTATTTATTCAAATTCAAGTGATACATGTTTCATTTAAAGATTCAAATATTATAAATTTTATCACTATTATTTTAAGCATTTAACATAATACAAAACACAACTTTTAATACTTTTCATATATAGTTTCTAAATAACTATTTATTTTAAAAATTGATCTAATTCAATATAACTTCAAATAAAAATTAAAATATAATGTTCTTTAAAAAAATCAAAACATCTGGATTATCTATTTGAGTTATGTGTCAGCTAACTATCGGGTGCAATATTATACAAATGTACACCTCAGGCACACCACACATTGAATACTAAAGCTTAAGTTTCTCTGTCAAATTTTACGTCTAAATCCTTGCACGGAGTACAAGTGTTAGAGACGTTTCCTCTCTATGTTCTATACTTCACTCGTATCTTTCTTTTGATTGTGAAATGTTCCTTAAAGTGTAGAGAGATGAAAAATGGGGAATGCTTATGGGAGTCGTCAATCACAACTTCCTCAATCTGTTGTATTGTGCTCAAACAACGGCTCCCTAAATATGGTATGAACATGAGTGATTTTTGATAGCTTATATTCGATTAGGAGGCGAAATAATTTTTTTAAAATAATTTTTGTATGTTGCTTTGAAATTAAATTGTAATTGTCGCTTAGATTGCTAGAAATTATAAAATTGGGAAATCACTTTTGGTTTTTCATTGATTCAGAACTATATCTACATTTGGAATTGTTCCAATTGTTGATTGATGAATGATGAGATTTTGAAGAAAGAGAAATACATTGAAAGTTAGAGGAAAATATTTTTGTCATATGTGTTAGATTTTTACGAACTTTGAATACAATAGAGAAGATAAGTTCCATTGAACCGACATAATAATCCCATTTTTCCTTGTGTATGTCATTGATTAATTTAGTATTTAAAGAGATTTGAGAACTATAAATATAGTGCCTAAAATTTATACTTGAAATCTCAACGTGAATTTCCAACCCCCTTAACCATCGAAAACGAACTGACTCTATTAATAGGAGTCAAAATATTACATATGTGAAATTAAACTAAGTAATATCATATATATATATATATATATATTGGGTAAATTTTTATCGAGGGGATTTAGGTGAACATCCTCCCACTCCTAGATCCACCCATGATGTAATTTTCTTAAATCTGGATGACATTAGGGTGGTGAAGACTTGTCTTACTACATTTAAAGTCTTACTTACCCTGTTTGCTTATTTTTTCTACTAGTCATGGGCATGTGCATTGCAGGTGTGAGACATAAGTTGTTTCGTTCTCTATCAAGCGACATTTGTAAAGTTGTGTTGACATGAATGCGTGCAATACTATTGATGTAGTAGAAGGAGATAATACATAATTGCCCCATTAAATTTATACCTATTTTTCAAATAGAAACTTAATGTTTGCGAGATTCCCATTACCCCCACTAAACTATTTTCAACTAATATAAATATAGTTAATCTCAAATCCCGCGCGTGTTTTCACTCTCAATAAAATAATATTACTTTATTTTATTTCTATCTACTAATAAAGAATATGTTATCTCTTGTATTCAGATTAGCAAACCAGAAAAATAATAAAAGATGAAAGAAAAACATAAAGAACTATTCGGTCCACAGAATTCACTGTGTCCTTAAGAAATTCAATCCCCTCAAGTACACGAGGTTGCAGATTGATTTCTCCCAAGATAAAAAGGATTAACCATTAATGAAATAGTGGTACCTCAAACTTCAATAATTTCAGCGAACTCAAATGACAGCAACGAATCACCATACAAACATGATCGATCAATTTTGTTTTCTAAAAAGTGTATGCAAAAGAAAGAAAGAATTCAATGTAGAAAAATGACACAAAGTCTCTCTATTTATAGTCAACAATGGGTAAAGATCACAACTCTTTGGAAAGAAAACAACCTTTTAGAAAGGTCACAACACTTTGGAAAAGGCACAATCTTTCAAACAGTCACAACCTTTTAGAAAGGACACAATCTTTCATAAAGTTCATAACCCTTCGACGAACTGACAACCCTTCAGGAGAGTCACAGCCCTTCATTTCCAGTTCACACCTTTAAAACCCAACAATCCCTCACATGAATAGGAAATGATGTTTTTTTTGAAAAAAAAAAAAGAAACATATGCAAGAAAAACTATGTGATTCGTAAGCAAGGGTTAATCGCATTTGGATAAGTAGATTTCCCTTTAAACTTTTCGTAGTGTACATATATCGGATATACTCGATCAATTGATAGATTTGATATCTTTGAACCGTCGAGCTTTGATGTATACATAGACAAATAAGTCACACAATCAACCTTTGAACTGTTTTTGGTTCTCATTGTTTTGTTCATTTCATCCATGAACACATCTCGATTAATAAGTGCTTAGAGAATTGGCCTTACCGGGCTCTCCTTGAAGAGACTTACACTTAACACTTACATAGGTGAATTCTAAATGTGTTAGACCGTAGATACACCATTTGATATACCTTGTATCAAACTTAGAAACCATTAAAAAGTCATAATGCCTTTATCCTTGTTACTAAACATTGTCATATCATGAGTATGGACCATAAAAATAATATTTGACAATGTTTAACCGTCATTAATGACTTTGTTTGATCTCCTTGAACCTAAATCTTGGGATTTTCAGTCTTCTAGGTAGAGTTACCACCACAATGGCCTTGATATCTATCAAAACCGCTCTCTAATAGGCCTTTATAAGTGGATCTGGAATCATTCCTTTGAATTAACATAGTCAAATTATGGATAACTCGTCACTATAGAGTAGTTCTCAATGATATTTTTTCTACGTCATATATGAGAGACCTTCCGTTATCACATCATTTTATGCCCAACCGAGTGCAAATTAACTCGTCACAATGTAGGCCATATTGGAGCTAAAGGTTGGGCCAAAAATTTTGTAAGACATTTGGGAGTCATTCAAACTTCTCACCGGCCTTATCTAGAGTAAAAAATCAGATTTCATAATAGAAGCGAAGCGATATATTTCGTTTGGAATATTTCCAAGAGACTGACTCCACCAAGGAGTAAATACATATCCACTTAGTAGATTTTTTTTTTTTTTTTTTTCTTTTTCATTTGGGACCTGTTGATTCAATTTGCTTCACTATATTCTTCTGATACTTTTGAATACTAGTTATAATGCAAAGCAATAGTTTGTTAAGTATGTTTTTAAATACTCAAAACTTTTTTCAGTCATCCAATGAGTTTGATTAAGATTAAAAGTGAACCGACTCGGTTTACTAATAGAACATTTTATATCTGATCGTGTACGCTTCATGATATATATCATACTTCTCAATACTCTAGTATAATTCAATTGCGAGTAACTTTTGTCTTTATTCTTTTGAAGTACAAAGCTCAATCACATCAGTAACTTCAAGTCTTTCATATCGAAGCTACTTTCTAGCATATGCTTAGTAGCATTAATGCCAGAAATGTCTCTTTTGATGATCAACATGTCATCAACATAAAAACAAACAATGACCTTGTGATTTGGATGTCTTTAATGTAAAAACATTCATCACATTCTTGAATTCATTTGCCAACATAGTTTGGTCAAACTTCGCATGTCATTATTTGGATGCTTGTTTTTAGTCCACAAAGTGACTTGACAAGTTTACAGACTTTCTTTTCTTTACCATGAACCAAAAAACTCTCGAGTTTTTCCATGTAAATTTATTCCTCCAATTTTTTATTTTTAAGAAAAATATTTTCACATCTATTTTGATGAATTTGAAGTCCATATACAACAACTAGCACAATCAACATCTGACTTGATGTATCCTAGTTAGTGGCTATTTTGTGTCAAAATAATCAAGTCTTTCTTACTGTCTAAAGCTTATGACAACAAGTCTTGCTTTGTATTTGTCAATAGTTCCCTCAACTTTCTTTTCCTTTTGTAGATCCACTTTGAACTCAAAAGTTTATTTCATGGAGGAAGATCAACCAACTCTTAAGTATGGTTTCTTAAGATTGAATCAATCTTACTATTCACAACCTCTTTTTATCCATTTACATTTACTACCCCTCTGAATCTCTTGATTAAGTACATTCTCCTTTAGTTCATTCCAAGGTCGTTTAGACCCTTTACTTAACTATCCGATGGTTCAGACATACGGGCCATAACTTGACATGTTTTACTATTTTAGAGCATATCCAATGAACATACAATTCACAGTCTTAGATCCCTATTTTTACCATAGTTCCCTCATATCCACTTCTCATATGGAATAGACTATATTGAAAATTGTTAAATCACTATATTTCAAGAGTTATTGCTTGTATATATTTTAAGGGGTGACAAACATTCTCCATCAGGATACAACAAAGCCTGAACAAACAAAACTTTTTATTGCTCCCTTTTTTCTTTTTCTGTACAAACAATTTTTTGTTGTTCTATTTTTCTATAATGATAGCACCCCCCCCCCCCCCAAAAAAAAAATTTTGTGGTAAACCTGAACTTATAAATAGGACATTCAACATTTCCTTCAAAGTTTGGTTTTTCCTGTCAACAATTTTATTAGATTGAGGTGAAAATGTATGCAGTAATTTGATGGCTGATTCATTGTATGACAAAAAGAAGATTATTATTCGTCACATCTACACATCTAATTAGGAAAATATTCAAGACTTTCAACTTCAATTTTATATTGATCATATGTTCTATTGATTTATCACTTACCATTCAGGAATGAAGTACACATAAACAATATCTAGTGCAAGTGCATATAAAAATTTATTTGAAACACTTTTTTCACCATTAGATGGTGTGACTTCATATCACAAATGTCAGTGGTAAATCAATTCAAAAGATATTTAATTCATTCAGCAACACATACTTGAAATTGATTTATTGTACTAGAAGTTAGGCAAAGTAGGCAACAATATTAAGTGATATGTTTTTGCAAGCGTTAGGGGGGTGTTTTGTAATTGACATGTTTCAATATTTATGTCGCAAACAATTTGACTCAAGCAAGTATGAACAACAAAAATACTAATTTGAAAAGACCTCTATGAGGGAACTTTTCCCAAAAATATTTGTCTTTACTTTTGATTATTTTTCTCAATACAGATATTGTTTTAAGTCAAACACCTTGTATATGTCTTTTTAAGAAGGATTCTTCCATAAATTCAGTTTGGTATGGCGTTACCCATGATCATATTATCATGCGTCCCATTAAGGTCGATATGACCCAAAATTTGTGTTTACAACACATTTACATAACATGTAAATTTTCACCAATGTTCATTGTCTAACAAAAAAAAATATTTAATAACATATATTGCTCATGAAAATCACAATATTTTAAGTGAAATTTTTTTCATCAAAGAAAACAATTTTTTTGAACGACAATATAATTTTGTGGTTTTATACTAGTCATATCTATTACCGGTTTTTGTAAAAGAGAGGTATTAACGACCACTATATTAAATATACACCAAGAGTTTTGTGGGTTCTAACAGAATACAGAATGACAATCAAATTTTATATCTTTTTAATTTTAAAATTTAAATTAGATCGGTTAGTAATTTTGTCTTATTACAAGTAAAGAACCCCCACATTTTAAATATTTGCTCAAAAACTATTTTTCAAGTATTTGAAATTATTTTACACATCTTTTCATGCTTTCAAAATGTGTATTTACCATCAAAATACATATGGCAGCACGTACTTATTTTGGAGAGTTATCCATTGAAAACACAAATTGCAGGAACAAAAATCACTAATTTTATGTTACTAGTGTATTTTTCCTTTCTATTCACAAACTGACATACACTTAGTATTAGATACTAACAATAAAGATTTCAATATTTATACAACTTGTTTTATTTATGATGAAGTTTAAAAAAATGAACCTTAAATTTGATAGAAAGTAGTTTTTAATTCTTCGAAGCAGTTTACATAAGACAGAGTAGTTTAAAACAAAAGTTTTAATCTCCAAAACTCAAATTACAAACACTTTTTTAGCTAATGGGATGAAATTTATTGTTTTTCAAATTCATTTAGGACTTTAATATAGGACGAGATTTATTTACTCTTCCAAGAGAATATTCATTCAAACTGAATATTCGATAAATTGGTGAAGTTTCTATATTCTTCAAACCAATGCACAATCTGATTTGTTCGTGAAGTTCTTATATTCTTCAAATCAAAGGAATTAAAAATATCAGACGATTTTAGTCTTAAAAAGTCAAACACAATCAAATTTCACATGGAGTATAAACTACAAAAGGTTTTTCCCCCTCTTAACAGAATATATATTAGTAATAATCATCACATAATGACCATCTATCCTAACATTTTTTATGAGATAAATCTCGTAACTTATAAAGCATAGGAAAAATAATAATCAAGGAAAATAAAAATATAACTTGATTTTTACTCTCAGTGACTCCTATTCTATCTGTCAGCAATGATTCTATGCAAGTCATTTTCCGTGCTATTTTTTTTCTTTTCTAAGTTTCCATCATATTCCTATTTTTTTTCAAAAAGACATTTAATTTCAACAAGAAACGAAACTCAAGTTCAAATATTGTTAGAAGACAACATTTGTTCATTTACTTCTTCTCATAGTTATGTAAAATCAAGAATATAGAAAAAAAATTAAAATGCATATCTTAACCTTTATGCACAAAATAACTTTTCTTATTGAAGAGAAGACTGAATGGGTGCAATGCTTCAACGCACTTGGGAAGAAAATAAAAATAATCTCACCCATCCAAGGAAAACTTACTACAAAAAATATACTCAAACATATTAAAGTAGTACTAATTCTTCCCAAAACTCTTTTATCATATGATAAAATTATTTTCTTTTTCTTCTTTTTCTTTCAAAAAAAAACATAGAAAATAAAACTAATTTCCTTACCACAGAAAATACCATCAATATAAATTTCTTAAGCTTGTTATCTCCTTTATTCAGATTAGTAAACAGGAAAAATAATAAGAGATGAAAGAAAAACTCAAAGAACTATTTGAGAACACAGAATTCTTTGTGTCCTTAAGAAATTTAATCCCCTCAAGTACCCGAGGTTGCAGATTAATTCCTCTCAAGATAAAAAGGATTAACCATTAATGAAGTAGTGATACCTCAATCTTCAATAATTTTAGCAAACTCAAATGACAGCAACGAATCACACCCACAGACATGATCGATCAATTTTGTTTTCTAAGAAATTATGCAAAAGAAAAAAAGAATTCAATGCAGAAAAACGAGAGAAAGTCTCTCTATTTATAGTCAACAAAGGGTAAAGGTCACAACTCTTCGGAAAGAAGACAACCTTTTAGAATGGTCACAACACTTTGGAAAAGGCACAACCTTTCAAACAGTTACAACCCTTTAGAAATGACACAACCTTTCATAAAGGTCACAACCCTTCGACAAAGTGACAATCCTTCAGGAGAGTCACAACCCTTTATTTCATGTTCACACCTTTAAAACCCAACAAAGCGGGTAATACCCGAACCATTCACATATTAACCCTCAAATCTAATCGGACCACTCATTTCACTCTCCCCTCTCTCCTTTTCACTCAAACTATTGTGAAAAGTTTTCTTCTTTTATGATTTCCACCATGAACAAGAAACAATCAATTGAAAATTAATGAAAATCAATGAATAAAATTTATATTTGGATTATCAATTGGTCATGCGTATTGATTCAAAAAGCTTATTCAACACATTTTGTATCTATTTTTGGATTATCAATTGCTCATGGGTGTTGATTCAAAAAGCTTATTTAACATATTATGTATTAAAGCATATAAAGCAAAAAATGGTCATTCTCTAATGGCTAAAATTTTGTTTATATCGTTAGAAATATTGACGTCTAAGTTGTAAATTCATCAAATTTTGCTATTTTAATTATGGGTAGCTTTTTGTTGTTGTTTCAGATTGGAATTTGTCTGAGAGACTCAATTGTGTAACTCGATAACAAAGTCTAACTCCATCAAAAAAATAGTCTTTTTGGTTCGTCACAGGGAATGAATTTCATCTACAACGAACTGGTTTCCTCTGCAATAGTGATGGCGATATCTGATTTCTTCTCCTCGTCCTTGGATGATGTGGGTGGCGGTGGAGCAGTGAGAGCATCTTTACAACTATTTCAACTCCGCTAAAGCTTTTTTACTCAACTCTGCTGCACTACTCCTTAAACAAAGAAGATGCAATAATTTAGGGCTCAAATTGTGGCAATGCCACACGTCATTTTAGCACTGGTTTGGAGCTGAATTTTAGTCATTTACGCGCTTCTCAGACGTGATATCACAACCTCTATTAGAATGGGTTTAAATGGTGTATTTATTATGATTCAAAATGGTTATGTGGGGTAATAGGACCCTCACAAACTTTAAGGATTGTTTGGTACAAAGGTCAATAATGCAGAAATTATTTTTATCAAGTGTTTGGTTCATTATTTTTTATCTAATTTTTTGAAAGTTTACAAAAAAAAAAATTATTTCCAATTATATTCTAGAGTTATTATGAGATTTTATGGGTCAAAGTAGATAATTAATAGACAACATTATTTTTTGTAACATTTTTAACTAGCGAGAGAATAAAAGTGGATTGTCATTTCTCTATTTTTTCTCACTTAAATTATTTGAGAGTAAATAATTGTCAAGTTAATAATGGAGTTTAATATCTCAAAGGTCCCACCCCTATAATGATTTATAGAGAACAATTTATTGAACTTTGTTTATAAGTAAACTATTTTTTATACAGAGATGTGTGTGTAAATGTGTATATAATATATATATATACACACACACACATGCTCTTGTTTTAGACTAAAGTTAATGTTCTAATGGAGTTTTGTTAAGAGAGGCAATATTTTCCTTATGACTTGTTCTTAAATTCTACCAGCACATACAGATTGTCGGATTTATAATATTTTTATATTTAATAATAAATAGATTAAATACCCATATTTTGAAATAAAAAATTATATCTAAACTAAATATTAAATCTGTAAGTAATTTATTTAATAAATTTATTAGTATAAATATAAAATATAAATATAAAATCAAAAAAATAAACAAAATAATTAAAAGGATTTGAGGAGGTCTTTACCTAGATTAGTCTCATGGTATTAGAGCTAATACCACCAAATGAAAGCTATTACTTATACACCCTCTAATACCATGTGCAGTGCATATTTAATCTCTAGATTGATAATGCATAGATCCAAAATTCCTTTCAAACATAGTATTAATATCACACATAATACTTGGACTATTTCTCCTAATACTCTCTACCAAACTACTCCTATGTGTCTACTTGAAAAACAAGTATAAGTTTGATGGAATAAGTTATGTGCTAAATTATGAATGACAACATCAACTTAGAGCCTGTTTGGCTCAGCTTAAAAGCTGGTCAAACTGACTTAAAACGATTTTTTGACTGTGTGAATATTAGTTGGTTGGCAATACTGAAATAACTTATTTTAAAGTTAAAAAAACTTAGTTTAAGCCAAAGTAAAAGTTGGGGTAGAGGTGCTTTTCGTTTTTAGATTAAATTGTTTTGAGTTGACCACATTTTATCTTTTTTGCCCTAATATTTTTATACAATCGCCAATTAACAACATGATCCTAACATCGCTTTCTTTTTCTTCCCTGTTTTTTCCTTTTCAATTTTGTCATAGCAACTTCAGCAACTTTTCTCCAAACCCATAACTGCTTATTTTAACAATAAATTTCAGCACTTTCAAATACTTTTTTAAAAGTTGCTTTTAATTAGCCCACTCCAACGGGCCCTTAATATGAAACATGAAAGTACTGTAAATTATTAATAATAATAATACTAAAACATTAAAATGCAACACAATATCAACAAACAAGAAACTTAAATATGAAACAATACAATGTTTGGTTAAATGTCACAATTTATGTGTGAGGATTGAGGGACTCAAACAATTATCATGAATGTGACATTAACGCATTGAAGAGTGTGGGTCAATGAAGAATTGATTATGTCTGCATAGGTGTGTATGTGCCTTCTAAACCTGAGATTTGAATCAATGTAGTATTGTTAGGACTCCACAATAGCTTGGAATTGTTTAACCTTACACTTTATTTATAGTCATTGCTAAGCAAAGACGTATCGAAAATTGCTTTCGAATAAATTTAAATGGATAGGCTTTAGTTTTTGTTGACAGTTGAATTCTGAGAAGAAACACACGCTTCGTTGCACAATGGTGATGAAGTTTGCATTAATGGAGAAAAGAGATTTATAGAGTTCAGCGGAACAATTTTACAGAAAATATAATTGGACTTTATGAATGACAAGAAAAACATAGAAAATCATGATGATTTTTACTGATATCGGAAGTGGTGGCACCATGCTCCCTCTCTGTTTGTGGTGGTCGCTCTCCATGGCCCCTCTGGCGCCCATGTTCCGCGCCGCATGACACACGGAGGCCGAAGTGCCCTCAACCTCCTTTTTTTTCTTCCCATCAACTCATTCCTATCTGTGCCCTTTACCATCTGACCTTCCTGCACTCCTGTGATCCCTTTTGTTGCGTCTTGCCGTTCTCGTTAACCGGAATCCAAGGAGGGGACAATGTTTGAGTTTCGATTGCAGTCGAAGGGTGGCGGTGACATGATTAGGATGAAGAAAAAGATCCCAAAGGGAAACGCAGCAATGCTAAAGGTCAAGAGAAAGGGGTCGTAAAAAAAAACACCATAGGCACTATTAGTGATATTTACGAGTGCCCCCGACACGGGCCGTTGCACGTGGTTGCCCAACTCAATTTGGCATGGAAGTTGTTGTAACGAGGTTTTTTGTATGACCTCTTTGATATTAAAGAAATGAAGAAACCAATAAATATTGTGAAAGAACAATAATTATATGTTAAATGGGGTGCGTACATTTTGATTTTAGGTATTTGCTGTAGAAAAAAATAGATCAACAAAAAAATAATTACAAATGAAAATAATTCATTAAGAAAATCTATAGAAACTTTCACAATATCAGAAATCTAGGCAAAATAAAGGCATACCACTATATAGAAACTCGACGCTTGTGCGAGAATGCAAAAAGACTTCAACTTTCCTTTGCAAGAAATCAAAAAAGTCTTTCTTTTGTAGGGAAGGATATATGTACGTTTTTTGTGAAAACGTTGTTTTTTAACTTAACAAAGAGAAAAGTTTAAGTAAATTGGGAATAATTTTGAACTTCAACCTTCATAGAGATTAAAAATGATTTAAATGAAAGCAATGAAGGATAAGTAATCAAGTCTCAAACATCTTTACCTATTTCACCAGTAGCTATAAGCTTTTAGTAGATGAATATGGGCAATATATATTAAATTAATGTATGTAATATTAAGTAACCCTTCAATTCTTCAATTTTAATAACTTCAAAGAGTGTTATACGCTATACAAATTTTAGGATAATTCTCGTAATCTAACCTTAACTTTGTTGCTTCACACTTTAATAGACTAATCAGTTCTATTTTACTATAAGATTGTAAAATAAAATGTAAATCAAGAAAAATTAACGTTCAAGCTATACCACTTTGTGGTTATCACAGCAAAAACATTATCAACCATGCAAAGACCGTAAATCATAAACTCAATCTTATTGGTGCAATAATATTTTATTATAAGTTATTTTTTATCACAGAATGAAAGAAAATATAATTTTTTAATGGTAATAAAAGAACACCTCTAAAGACAACAAAAATATTATAAACTGAAGCTAAATTAACCAATGTGAAAGAAAAAGTTTAACAATGTGAAGAAAGAGATGACACTTTCTTCTTTATTCTCTCCATTATTCAAACTCTAAATCTCTTCGATAGGATATAATTGAGGGACTCAAAGGATTGGCCAATGAATAGTCTTAACTAACCCATTTCATGATAAAGGTGAAAGTAACAGTATATTATTATGAACTCACAAATGGTATAATATCTCACTTTCTAATATAATAACACAAAATAACATTTCAGCACTTAAACACATAGAAGGAAATCTTAGCCGCTCTTAGTTAATCTCCAATAAATTATCAAACAAATATTAAGATACAATAAATCATATATATGATATATGATTTATTTGGTGGAGTAAGTAATAGTTTTGATAGTCATTTGTGTAGTTTTACCTTTCCTCATAATCAATAACAAATTGCACTACTTTTTATAACAGTAACTCGCTTTTAGCATTTGCAAACATAATACCCAACAGAGGACGTAGGGAGAAACAGATAATGTTCTCGGGCTTTTAATTCAAAGGATGAATCAATCAGTTATACACCAAGCAACAATAGGCAATTAAGATAACACTGTGACAAGTAACATTAAGGAAATAACAATATCAAAGAAGTAGCAATATGAAGAAGAGACATGATTAAGAGAAGCAAACGAAAACAGAGCAGTTGTTGATAAACAAAAGAGGAGAAAAAAAACAGATAAAGACCAGCAATTTTTTTTTATAAATATTTGCCCTAATTAGTTCTGCTTTTAAGTTTGCAACTGTGCACTTTTGTTTCCCTACAACTCAAATCATCTTAATTATTATCATCCAATGGTTTATTGGCAAATGCAGTATATTTTGAGATTTTATTTGTTCGTCTTACTTAGATTTGAATTTGATACATTCTTTATTTCTTTATCAAATGTTCAAATTCAAAGTAATTTATTAGTGTCCAGACAAGAATTCGATACTACTATTCCTATGAAGTTGTTTGAAATCTCGCAAAATCTACCAAAAAGATACCTCAATGTGAGAAATCTAAAAGATACCTGAATAAAAATATAAAATTTTTATGTCTCCAACCTCCAAATCAAATTTTTGTAACTAATACGATGAAATAATTATAGCTCTTGTTACAGTAATTAATATGCATGCTATTGGTTTTTGAAGCAGAGTTTTCCACTTCAACTAGGGCATAGGCCTTTAATTAAAGTCCGTTGTCCGAAGCTCAGTGCATTTTTTAGCAGCAGTGACAAATTTTTAACTGCTTGTTTACATGTTAAATTAGGTTTTAGGACTAACTCACACCCTAGCTCAAACGGAGGAGGATTGTTCAAGTTTATAAGAAGTTCATCAATCTCATTGATCATCGATTGACAAAAATTGTCATTCTTTAACAGTAAGCTTCTCTTCTTTTTTTATTCGTTTTATTTGTGTTCAAATAGAAGATGTTGTAGTCAAAAATGAAATAATTTTCAAAGAATATAGGAAGGATTATCTTTTATTTCTTCCATTTAGCTCCATTATTTTTGTCATGAATTACCTTCAAATTTTATTAATAACATATGGTTATGTCTAGGGTTGTTCATGATTATGGTTAAAAAATTAAATTGAATTGCAATTTGAATCAAATCGATATTCGGTTTTGTTTGATTTTAAACTTTGAATATTGATACAATTTGATTTTGGTTTTGATTTACTAAAAAAAACAACCACAAAAGTAACCAAATCGAATTGATACATTAGATATATAAATTTTATAATTATTTATATATTATTCATAAATAAAATATAAATATCGGGGAACTTTCGCATATAGTCACTCAAAATAGCCTAATTAAACTTCATAGTTATGATTTGCTAATTACGATTCATAGCTACATGTTATAGGGAGGAAAGAGGCAACTGGCGAGCGAGATTTGGAAAGGGAGGAGAGAGGCGAGCAAGAGAGGGCAGAGAGTGGATAAAGATGAATTATATATGTGTATATCTATCAAATAATTGTATATATGTACCTAATATACATATGTATTTGTTGTCTGGGAGTGAGATTGGGAGAATAGGAGAGAGGCGAGCGAGATTAGGAGTGTTGGGAGGAGAGAGGGAAGAAGTAGAGAGAGACGAATTGGAATCTATGTATATCAGATAATTATTATCGATAGGTCTAAGTATTAAGTAAATAGTATATATATAATTATCGGATATCACATAGGTAAATTTATACTACTCATAAGTTACTTTTAACGCGTAATTTAGTTATCATAAATTGTATTGTTAAATTTTTACAATTTTATCTTAAGTCTTTAACTTTACCATTTTCTCAAGTCTAACACCTCGGCCCAACTATGACAGTCCTAAGTTCCAAGTCCATCAGAACTCATTTTAGTCTTTGCCTATCCTACTTCACATAAAATAGTCACACTTTCTCTTAATTGAATTACTTTGTTCGTAATGATAACTCTAGTATTGTTTAATTGTTTATTGACCGACAGTAACTTCATCTGTGGATTGTATATGTGTTTGGTGCTTGTGTCTATCTAGATACGTACGGCCTCAAAAAAATTATTACTTCAAACTGAATAAATCAAAAAAATTACACCAAACCGATGATTATCTTTTTCGTTTGGTTTGATTTAGAAATTTAAAAATCGACTAGATTGATTTGATTTTGATTTTTAATCAATAACCGATTCAAATCGAATCACAAAATTCCTAGTGTACCATGCAAATAAAATAAAATAACTTTTTGTTATATATAATGCAGATCATGGGTTTAAAAATGGTCTAACTAGCTTCACAAATTAAAATCTTAGGTTAGTCGATATTTTAGTATTTTCGGATGCAACATTTTTTTGGATCTAGCGCATATATAAATGGAGTCAAGCTGAGCAAACAAGGATAAATTAGTCTTTAAACACCACACCAAATAATAATGTGGCAAAAATATATTTTTTCCTTATATTATATATTTAGCGGCAATAAGGAATATATACATGTATAATCAACACTTATATAAATATCGCTAAATACTTTAACGATTTTGAATATAATGACGTTAACTCATTACTGTCAAGAAAAAAATCAATTATCACTAAATATTTTTTTGATCATAGTGAAACATGATAAACAAAACTATAACACCTTATTGTAATGTTCAACTTAAGCATATTGTAGGAGGATTTACTCCCAAATTTAAAATCTATATGCATAATAATATCAGTTAGAGTGTAAATTAACTTAATACCTATAAGTAAATTAAACCTATTTAATTTAGAATGTTCTTCGATCTGTATTATTTTTTGTAAACACCATACTATAGCAGCTCTGATATAGTAAATACTTGAGTCCATTTCAGTGAAATTATATATTGCCCCTATTTTATCCCTTCAATACATAACATACTTCTTTTCTATTGATTGTATTATTAGAAGGAGCTATGTAAGATTCACATAAATAAAACGATTAGTTTAATTATATCAATTTTTAATATATCAATATAACAAATTGATATGCTGGAAAATGATTATAATTAATAATATGAATAAATTAAATTAAAAAAAGGGAACTTTCACATATAACCACTTAAAAATATTAATTCCTCCCCATAACGTATAGTTTGATTATTACAGATTTGCAGTACCTGTTATTGAAAGGAAGAGGCGTGCGCGACTGGGAGAAGAGGAGAAGATGCGAGAGAGAGGGGAAAAGTTTGAAATTGTATATGGTTATTGGTTAGATAATGTATAATTATACATATGCAATTGTATATATGGCAAGGAGAGAATTGGGAGAGGGAGGAGAGTTCGAGCGAGACTGGGAGAGAGACGAGCGGATCGAGAGAGGTTGATCGAGAATTAGAGATAGCGAGCGATAGAGGCAAGAGTGGGGAGAGATTTAAATGTATATGTATAGGGGAGTAATATATATCAACTATATTATTATACATCTCATTTGTAATAAATGACAAGCGGATTGGTGATAGGGAGAAGAGCGAGCGAGATGGGGGGAAGAGAGGAGGAAGAGAAGGCAAGCGAGAATAGGGAAAGAGTGGGAGAGAGTTGAATTATATAATTTATAAAGCTAAAAAATATATATTATACTATTTAATTTGTTATATCCTGGCGAATTATATATACAACATGACTATTATCAAACTCGAAGTCAGCCCACTAATTAATGTTATGTTAATCGGGAGTGATTAATTATAGCAAACATAATAATTGAGTAATAAATGTTAAGTGTGGCGTATCCGCGTAATTTTCCCATAAAAAAATATTTTTCAATCAAACAAATAAAAAAGAAATTAATTTAGTATAATGACCAGGTGAACACACCAAGTATTAATTTTATTTTATTATCATTACTTTTTCCCCTCTATTTAAAAATTCCGTTGAAAGAATTTTGGAAGACGTCCCTTAAGACTCAATTAAAGCATTAATATAACAAATTGATAATGTAATATAACAATTAAGAAAAAAATGCCATAAAAAACTTTGCCTGTCTTTGTTTAAAAGACATTTTTTACGAATATTTTTTGTCAAAGTATTACAATGATTTTTTTATAAAAGAAAATGAGATCTTGAATAAAAAAATTAAAGTATAATTAATTACGTCACATACTATTTTATTATTATTTAAAAAGTATTATGAGTAAGTGTAAATCAAAATAAATTATTGATGTAAAAGCAATGATTCGGAAGCCGTGCACAACACAAGCTATCCGTAACTAGTAAAATATAAATATCTTAATTTACTGTTATTTGGATCTCATGTTTAAATTTTTACAATTATTTTGAATTAATGACAAACTTTAGAGAATTTTTCCGAATTCAAATTTCTTCCAAATCAAATACAGTCAAATAAAAATGTCATACCAAAAATTCATGTCTAAGTAAAAAAAAAAAACATGTCTAAGTAATTTTTTTGAGAAAATTTTAAAATAATATTTAAGCATTTAATAGGATCACTTAGGTACACTTTCAATATTTATTTAAACTTTATATTTTAGTTTGCAATGTGTTGATTTATGTAAAACAAAAATCTTTGATTTAACTTAATAGAATACAACTAAGCAATAATAAATTAGAGAAAATTAATGGAGAGAATCTTTCAAATTAGGTAAAGAGTGTTGAAAAATCTTCATTTACGTTACAGAGATTAGGAGATCCAAATAGGGGTGGGCATAAATATCGAAAAATAACAAAACAGAAAAATCAAATCGAAATATTTTGGTTTTTTGGTGTCGGTTCTTCGGTTCAGTATTGGTTTTTTATTTTTGAAACTTCAGTTCGAAGCTCGATGCAAGAGTCCTGAAACTACGGTGCACCTAAGAACCAAAATTTTATTAAATAAATTTTAAAAAAATATTTATATTGCTTAGTTAATAATACTTATATATTTTTTTCTCAAAATATTTACATGACCTATTTAAACTTTTTACTCAGCTAGCCCTATACGACAAAAATTTGTTTTACTGATAAAATATTATAATGAAAATTTAGTTCCTCTTCTGTTTATGTACCTGAGTCCTTATATTTGCTCTCTTCTTTATTCATTCAGGCATGGGAGAAACCAAAAATATTGTCACATATTTATTTTCTCTTTATTTTTATTAAGCACATGAAACTCTTAGCACTTTATCATATTTTTACTTTATTTTTTTCACACCGAAAAATAATTTTAAAATATCGAATTAAATCGAACCGAACCGATCTTAATTTGGTGTAAATATAGTGCACACTTTTCTAAAACCGAATATCAAAAAACCGAACCAATATTTGATAAAACCGAACCAAAGAACTAAATCCCTTCCCTTAGACCCAAATAGGCTCTTCTCTCCCTTCTTCGTCAAACTTCATTAGCGACCTTCAATTCTCTATTGACAATCCTCCTTCATCGTAGAAGTCAAGTGGATTGGTCAACATATTTGTTGGAAAAAAGGAGATTTATTGTCACGACACAAAATGAGCCGCGAGTGGCACCCACACTTATCCTACTATGTGAGCGAACCAACCACATCCATGAGGACTCAAGCCTCCATACCATGTTACCCTTTTGGGAAACATGTTCTTTGGATTGAGTATTTACCATATTTCAAGTCATGTAATCTTTATCCCTCTCGTGGTCGTCCGTGAAAAAAAACAACGCAAACAAGCAACTCCCGATCCACTACTAACTATCCCTGGTGACCACCGGAACGTTGACACCCGATCCATATACTTATCCTGGTTTCCGGAACGTGACACCCGAATCCATATACCTAATCTGGTGCCCTACTATCTGGTGCGAGAACGTGACACCCCTCCTCTATTACTATCCTGGTGTCGGAAACGTGACACCAGATCCTTCTAAAATCTCATTACTTTAGTTTCATCAAGCCTTCTTTTATCCAAGCAAGGCGTCATCATTAACAAAGTAATCTTAGGATTAAGATTCAACAGCAAAACAGCCTCATATGACATAGTTTCATCACAATTATTATAAACACATCATGCATACACCCAATTAAGCATATAGAAGGGTTTTATACAATACTACCCAATACATATCATTCGCTATTAAGTTTACTATGAAATAGCATAAACCTAACCTACCTACCTCCACCAGAAGAATTGTGATCAGCAGATCACTTTTCCAAAGCTTTGCTTCCCTCTTCGTTCCCCCCATCTCTCTCTTTGATCGTTATTCTCCCTCTCTCAGTTCTTTCTATTTTTCTTATCCAAACCCTTTTTCTTTTACCTAATTACATATAATTAAGTATAAAAAGATAATAAAATAACCCACTATTTATTCCAAGGTTATCTCCTTTAACCCCCAAGTAATTGAATTATTAACATTATTCACTAACTTTAATAATTATAGGCATGATGTCCCAAAATGCCCCTAAAACATTTAAAACAAACAGAAATCGACCCATAAGGGTCACGCATGTCTTGACGGCCCTCATGTCCTGCGAACGGTCCCTCGCGCTGCTGCCGTCACAAAGTTACGATATTCCATTCATAAAGATTCCGTGACTGCCCGTCATGTTGCGACGGTCCCGTCTGGCCATTTTCGTCGCGAGTCCAGATAGTCGATCTCGAGACCCCAAATTTCTATTCAAATGTTATGAAACCGAGACACCCCCCCTCGACGTCTGTCTCCTATGAACGGTCCCGCGTGGATCCGTAGACCTCATCCAATTTTTTTCCAAAATAAAATGGCTGCTCAAACTACTAACAAGGTCCGTTACATAGGATACAAATTTACCCATCGTTTCGTCCTCAAACTATCATACGAAGGAAAACCAGGGCAAAGAGAGTACCTAATCGTCAAACAGGTGTGGGGTACTTTCTTGCATATCAGTCTCCTTCTCCCCATTGGACTCCTTTTCAACTGTGCGATTCTTCCATTGACCTTTGATTGGATGCAATCTCCCTTGATCTCAACTTGCAATTTCTCTATCTAGAATGGCACAAGCTTCCCCCTCATAGTCAAATTTTCATCAAGCAGAACTGAAATCCCAACGAATGATGTAGTTTTCCATCCCCATTGTATCTTTTCAACATAGACACTGAATACCACCGGGTGCACCTCCGGAGAGTCCTGGAGGCCAAGGCTAAATCATAAGCCCCCTCCCCTACTCGCTTAAGTACTTAGTCTTCCAAAATGGTCCCAATCTACCTCGTGCGTTAAAGCTACCTCTTTAACCAACCGCAATCACACCCTTCATGGGTGAAACCTTCACAAAACTTGTTCAACCCTCCATGAACTCCAAGACCCTAACCTTTTCGATCTGCATATTCCTTTGCCCTCTTGCGCCGCTAAAAGCCTTTTCTTGAATGAACTTCACTTTCTCTAATGAGCCTTACAGATCAGTACCCCAAGGTCTAACCTCAAATCAATCCAACCAACCATGGGAGTCCTACATGCTTCCTCACAATAACAAATGCTCTTGCGACGGGGCCTATCAATACTTGAGTGTACTATTATTGTATGAGAACTCTTGCTACGGTAAGAAGTTATCCCAATACCACCAACTTCTATCAACATGCACGAAGAATCTCTTCCAACACCCTCAAATGCAGTACTAAGGTCCAACCTAGATACCTAATTCCGCCTGAAATGTGCTCCAAAACATATAAGTAAACTGCGTACCCTCTATCTGGATATGATGGAAAAGTGGAACTCCATGCAACCGAACAATTTCTGAGATGTAATCTGGCTAACTTCTCTGCATGTAAGTCCCCTTAACCGAATGGAATGAGCATACTTAGGTCAACTGTCCACAATTACCCAACAAGAATCAACCTTGCCCATGGCTTTGAAAGACCAACGCATGAAGGCCATATCATTCTCTCGCCCACTCTAATTCAAATGGGATTCTCGAAGTGTTCCTCCAGGCCTCTGGTGTTCATACTTTACCTTGCTTGAGAATTTTTTGTACATTTGCAACAAATAACATGTCGCGCTTCCTCTACCTCCACCAAAAGTGTTGCTTTAGGTCACTGTACATCTTTGGTTGCAGCCAGATGTATAGAATATCCGAAACGATGAGGCCTCTGTGAGAAATAGTGTTGACAAATCATCGACACGGCACACAACCCTCCTTAATTCTCAAAACACCCTTCCTCATCCTTATTGGCTTCTTTAGCCTCTCCTCGTCAACCCCATATCCGAATTCGGCTTAGTTTCTCCATCAGCAAAACTGTTTTTCCCTTGATCTTGTCAAAAAAGAGATCTCGCCTCCACACTGGCCAAAAATCCTCCCTTCGCATTTACTTCTACCTCACCTAAATCCCCATTAGCCAGAGTCCGAACCTCTCTACCAATGGGCATCTAGAACTCGTAAGTTGGGCTAAAAACTTAACCCATGCTCCCTCTTTTCTACTTAAGGCGTCTGCACAACATTACCTTCTTTTCCTGGGTGATACAAGATGGGTAACATCATAATCCTTCAGTATTTTCCATCCATCGACTCGGTCTCAATTCAATCGTTCTGAGTAAAGACAATCTGTTAAACTACGATGCTCCGTATATACTTCCACCTTAACCCATATAGATAGTGTCCCTCCATTGGCTTTAATGCAAACAACTACCTTACCCCCGCACCACTCAATCATGGGGTCGGATAATTACGTTCATAGCACCTTTAATTGCCGTCGAAGCATAAGCAATTACATTCTTCTCTTGCATTAGCACTGCACCCAACCAGAATAGGGTGTCATCACAATAAACAATGTAAGTTTTCTTACCTCTACTGGCAAGGTAAGGATAGTGGCAGTAGTCCAGCAAGGTCTTGAAGTTCTGAAGCTTTCTTTTCTTCGCCCGCGTCTGACCATTGCAAAATGGAACATGTCTGCTTAGTCAAATTCGTCAATTGGGAAGCATTAGAAGAGAATTCCCTTGACAAATCGACGGTAGTATCTGGCTAAATAACCAACAAAGCCTCCTTCTTCCGGACCTTAGTAGGTCTTACCCCATTTCTCACGGTTTCAATCTTAGAATGATCACCATCAACATCCATCCTGAAACCACGTGCCCCAAGAAGGGACACTGAATCTAGCCAAAACTCACACTTGGAGAATTGTGGCATAAGCTTTTTCTCCCTCAACTTTTTCCAATACAATTCGCAAGTGCTCCTCAATGTTCTTTCTTTCTTTGAGTATAAACCAGGTATAATCATCAATAAAATACCTCTTATGTGCCCCTTCTCCCCCACATCCATACACTCTCTTGGATTCGAGCATAGGTCCTTGTGAGAATGACGAAGTCGGGGGATAAGCCTCCAAACTCAGAGAGTGTTGACCGGTCTGTGTGAACCCCCCCCACTACAGTCTGGCAGTTAATACTGACTAGTTCGTGGATGGATACCCTCCTTAACCCTGCCCTCTGGAGTAGAAACCATTAAACCTCACCACCTCCATTACGAAACCTTTTAGATGTCGATGCCATTTGAGTCATCTGGCTTCACTCCCCCCTCCACCTCATCACGAAGTCTACCACTTCTTAAAATTTCGTCTGTAAGCGCTACCTGTAAGGATGAATCCGCACAATCTGACCTCAACCCTTCACAAAAACGGCCGAGTCCGCTCTGTGTGGTGGACTGAAACAAAGCTGGGTGGCATACCTAGATAATGTCATTGAAACTTTGGCCTCATACGTAGTCACGACATCTTGCCTGGCTCTAGGCTAACGAAACTCATCTCTCCTCCTATCCCCCTATCCCTCAAGGTCCGGGTGATATACTCTCCATAAATAGCTATCAATGACGCCCAGTCATAGGTGTGCCTTTACGGGTTGAACTCAAGGTGACCGCCACCGATATTTTTTGGCCATTTCCCCTGAAACTGATAGGTTACAACTCACGCCAAAATCGTTCCACTTGGAATGCCCATTTTATGGAGTAGTGAACTAAGTCATGACAATCAACCCGAAAAATCGTAGGCTACCTCAGATTCAGCAACCCTTGAAGACTGGAGTTTCAATTTCAGAACTTACTGAAAAGGTTCATGCTGATCACTTGTCCATTATAGGCCCTGTAGTCCAAACGAGAAACGTGCCTATTTCTAATGAGGCATGCCATTCCGGGAGCCTCAGCAACATGGCCTGTCGTACTTCCGGAACCGAAAGTGTCTGGATAGGCAAACAACTGGAGGTGTCTGGCCCCTTATCAAGAGATAACCCCTAAGATAAGCAAAACCTGATTAATCTCTCTCTGGGTAGGTTGGTGTGGATAATTCCTCATTCTGCACTTGCTCATTGTCTCCCCCTTCCCTCACCCTCTCTTACTACTTCCCTAGTCGGTAGAAGATCACCGCCTAGTACTGATGGGGCTAACATGTTCCTTTGTTTCTTCTCGAAGGACGTCCTCCCACGACCTCTACCACGCCCCTTTGCCAACTACTCCTGCTTGTCGGGAAGCTACAACACGCCCAGTGGCTGGCTCAGACGCACCCTGGGTCCTGCCGTTGTGGTTTTGGCGAGTTGTTGTGCGGCGTCTAAGTTCTAACATCTGCGAAATAGAGTGAAGATGGATCCCAGCTACCAATTCGTAATCACCTGATTCCAATTGGATCCAATAATAGCCTAAAGAAAGACAGAATGGAATTTCCTAAGTCTTTTAGCCTCTCAAAGAAAAGTAAAGGCGTCCCCCTAGCCGGCCGTTGCCTTAAGACTCTACTAGAACTCGTTCTTGTGTGATATACCAACGAACCTAAGGCTTTGATTACCGAAGTTTGTCCACGACCAAAACGAGCCTCGCGTGGCAACCCCACTACCCTCTATGTGAGCGAACCAACCACACCATGAAGACTCCAGCCTCCAGACCATATACCCTTTTGGGAAACATGTTCTTTGGATTGAGTAATATTAACATATTTCAAGATTCATTATCTTTTTATCCTCTTCGGGTCGTACGTGACACTCCGATTCCACTACTTAACAATCCTGGTGCCGGAACGTGACGACCCGAATCCCTATACTACTAGCCTTTGTGCCGAACGTGACACCCGATCCTCTAGTACTATCCTGGTGTCGGAACGTGACACCCGATCCTCTAATCTCATTATTTTAGTTCATCAAGCCTTCTTTTGGTCAACATATTTGTTGGAAAAAAGGAGATTTATATTAGTGAAGAAGATTTTCAATAGAAAATTTGATCAATAGGAGATAAACGATCGAAAAAATTCGTTAAAATACATAATTAGCAAGCAATTCCAACTTGATCTTCGAGCTATTTTTTATCATTTATTCAATCAAAAGTTTTGCATGTCTATGTTGAGTACAAAGAGTACTAAATTCTAAAATGAAAACAATTTAAAAAAGGACACTAAATTCTGAAAAAACACAATTGATCGAGGAAGAATACATTGAAAGAAATATAAGTAAACTGTTAAAGAAATAGGATATAACTATGCTTAAAAAATATAAATTTATTTGGCATACCTGTTGAAATGACTATAAATTAAAAAATTATATAACGTTCTAAATAAAAGTATAAATATTAAGTTAAAAAAAGTAATTGACAAAATTTTGTTTATGCAATACAAATACAAATTATATTTATGCAAGATGATTACAACTTATGTTTATGCAATAGGAATGCAAATTAATATGAATATAATTTTTATTTTTAATGTAAATCTTTTTAAAGTTTTTTAAGATTTTTGAAAAAATATATATGGTGAAACTTTATGAGAGCGAAGTGGAAGTTTGATTTTAACAAGGAAACATGGAGGGAATGAGAAGTGAGAGAATGTGAGTCTAATTTTTTGTTTCAATTAAAGCCTTAATAGGATATCTTTTATTTGCTATATAAACAAAACGTTGTTCTTTTTAATAAATAATTCAAAGATGTAGCTATTTTTAATAAATAAACAAGAATTTTTTACTAATTTCATAATTTTTTTAAATTTTTTATTTAGATATAATAGACTTTTTTTTAATTTTCTCGTACGCTTACTTATGTATATTTTAAATTTTTTTTAATGAGAATCCTAACTTTGTTAAGTCCTTCACATATATCGTTTATATGTCGTTAAATTAGTCTTTATTATTTATTGGGAAAGTGCATAAATACAGTAAAATCTCTATAAAATAATATAAGTGGGACTATGAGAATTTATTATTTTATAAAGATAGTATTTAATCGACAAATTAAAGATTTAATTAATCTAAAGAACTGTGTTTGAAATCTGATGAAGATTTAATTTACGCTTATCTCAAATAATTGTATCTTACTAAATTAGTATCATATTTATGTAATTTCACTAAAAATATGATACACAAAGAAGACGAATGCATCAGAATTATTGTTCTACTCTGATTTTAAAAAACCCATGTTGATTTGTAATAATACGGCTATCAGATGTCTTATCGAACCCAATCTTTATCGTAGAATTTTGAAGTTATAAGTGGGGACAATAATCCAGCCAAGATCGTGTTTGGTGGCTAATAATTTCTAATCCCTATTTGGACAACAAATGGTCTACAACTACAATAGCAAATTATTTTTTTCGACACTGTAAAACCATTCGAGGGATCCATCTCACAATTTGAATGAAACCTATTTGTGAAATAGTCCTTCATGAACTTGAAGATTATATTAAGGATCCACTATGACCACAAATTGGCTTTATCCAATTAACCTATTGAATGAACAGGTGAAAGTGAGTTATATTTAGAGGTCCGAAGTAGAAACAAATGTGAATACCATCGAAAGTTTACACTACCCTGTTTACGTATTTGATCAGGGCAGATTTTATTTCTGAAAACGGGCAAAGGCAAACGGATGCCACGACGGGACCCGCATGGTCCACGACGGACGGTCGTGGAGGTCTCGTCCCAGTGACACTTAGAAAGGTTCTGAAATTGGTACTAAAAATCAAGACTCTCTGAACGCCACGGAACGAATGCAGGAGAAAAAAAGGACCGTCTCAGACACGACGGCCCGTCACAGGACTTTTTGAACTAAAATCAAGTCTCTGACCCTTTGCGACGTGACAGCAGGACGGACCGAGTCGCAGGCACACGGCCCGTCACGTGCTGCGTCAATCCCGGCGGGGTCGGATTTCTATTAGCATCTTTCCGGGGCGTTTTTGTAGTGATCTATTTTTCGCTTTAATTATAACAGTAATGGGTTTACGTTTAATAGATCTAATTCTTGAGGGATAAAAGAGGTACCTAAGTTTAATTAGTGTATATATTAGTTCCATCTTTTAAAACTTAATTATATTATAATTAAGGTAAAAGACAAAGAGGGTTTGAATGAAAAAAAAGAAAAAAGAACAGCAAGAGAGAGGGGATCGAACGAGAGTCGCAGAGGGAGAATCGAACGAGAAAGGAAAACACAAGGCTTGGGAAATTCCTTGCTTGGTCACTAGTCTTCGGTGGAGGTAATGTTATGGTTTTTACACTTATTCGTAGTAAACTCTTAATGCCTCTGAATGATATGTTGTTGGGTAGTATATAGCTTCTTCTTTATGTCTTAATTGTGTATATGCATGATTTTATTTATATATATGATTGGTGATGAAACAAGCATGATGAGGCTATTGAATCCCAAATCTTGATAAAAACTAATCTGCTGGTTAATTATGGATGTCCGGGATTGATATAAAGAAGGCTTGACTAACTAAAGTGATGAAATGATGACGGCCTTGTTAAAAGAAGGCTTAATAATTATAAAGAGATTAGTGGATCGGAGTGTCGACGTACCGGACACATAGAATTATTGGTACGGTGTCACGACCGACACGTGAATGTTTAGGGTATCCGGAGTGGCAACGTACCGCACATAGAATTAGTGGGAGGGTGTCACAAACCGACACGTGCGTAGGGGATCGGAGGTCCTGTAACGACACATAGAATTAGGGGGACGGGTTTCACTGAACCTCCCCGTAGATGTAGGGGATGCGGAGTGTCACGTACCGCACAGTTGGAATTAGGGGATCGGAGTGTCACGGGGTGTCCGACACATAGTATAAGGGGGATCGAGTGTCCGTACCGACACAAGAGAATATAGATAAGGAATCGTGAAAGATGTAAGGATACTCAACTAAAGACATGTTCCCAAATGATTATGGTATGGTGGAGCTGAATCCTCACGATCTGTCGTGATGCTATAATGATGTTTTACTTGTTGGTCTATCACATGTTAAGCAATATATTGTATTTTATATGTAATCGTGAGATAATATTGCTTTCTCATTTTGGGAGTTGGCCGATGATATCTAACTCATACTTGTGGTTGTGACTGACCCCCTTACTTTTTATGTTGTTTCCTGCTTGTATATTGTGAATGCAGCAACGGCCATCATCTTTCGACTCACCCGGATTCTAGCCCTCTGCGTCACACACCGGATCTTCAGGTTGAGCTAATGCTTCTAGCTTGTACTGGATCTCCTTCCTCATCTGGATGCCTTGGGGAGTTTCGGCTAGACTAGATTTTATTTGTTTTAGCTTCTTAGCATACTCTATTTTTAGTAAATTGATCATAAGATGTTCTTGTGGTGATGACTTCCAGATTTTGGGACATAATAGATGGTTGAATTTTAGAAGTTATATGAATTGCTTTTATTTATGATTGTAAATTCTTCCGCGTTGCTTATTTGATGTAAACGGAATAGGAAAGGTTTAGATTGGTTGGTTTGCGCGGCACAGATAGGAGGGTAAATGTGGGTGCCAGTCGCGGATCGCTTGGGTCTGACACACTTGGTATCAAGCAGTTAGTTCGTTGGTCTCATCACACAAGAACAAGGTGCGAGTAGAGTTTTAAAGAACGGAGGGTTGACGGCTCTTTTACTTTTCGTGAAAGTCTTAAGACTTGAGGAAAATTCCATTCTTCTTTCTGGCTTGCGTTCTATTACTTGGATCCAATTGGTATCTAGGTGATACAAATTTGTATCTGACCATCTTCACTCTATTTTGGCAAGATGGTTATAACTAGAGCAACGACTACGTTAACATCAATATCAGCAAGACAGATGCATCTAGCCAGCCCAACTGGGCTGTACTCGAAGTGAACCGTGGCAAGAGTCCGCGGTAGAGGGTCGGTGGGAGGTCCGTCCTCTAGGGGAAAGGACGAGCACCTATCCCATCTCTTACTAGGGCGTGACTCCTCCACCGACTGGGGAAGTATAATAGAAGGGAGGGAGTGGGGAGAATAACAAGTACAAATGAGGAAATGCCACCGCCAACCATCACCCAGAGATTGATCAATCAGGTTCTGCATATCTTAGTGGGGTTTTGTCTTATCCAGGTCAGGCACCACCAGTGTGTTTGCTGCGTTGCAACAACGACCTCCGGTTTTCAGAGGTACATGCAGTGCAGGCCACTTGTGCCCCTCGTATGGATGCCTCATTGGACATAGTCACGTTTCCACGCCTGACTACTGGCCTATAATGACAAATATCACATGAACTTGTTCGTATTCTTTAATTGAAACTCCTCTTCAAGGTGCAGAATCGAGGATGCTTACGATTTCTAGTGTGAAATTTCATAGGCTATACAACAAGATGGGTATGTAAAACGGCGTTGGTGTTGATTCGTGAGTTATCAGTTTCAAGGGGACCGCCAAAGGCTGGTGCGGTCACATGTTGAGGTGTCCAACCAACAGAGGCCCCACCTATGACTTGGGGCCTCAGCTCTGCTTGTTTATGGATAATTATTCCCCTCCCGCCGGACCTTTGAGGGATATGGAAAAGGGATGAGTTTCTTGAGCCTAGAAACAAAAAGTATGTATTTCGGTCAATGCAGATGAGCTAAGTTTCGTGCACTATCCAGATATGCCCACTCTCCTCACCTTTTTTCAGTCGCACAATACGGATTCGCCGTTTTTGTTGAAGGGGTTGAGATCAGAGTGCATTTTCAGCTTGACAAGTACGGCCACAAGGCCCTAAATCCGGGGGGGGGGGAGGGGGGGGGGGGTAAGGGAAGGGGAGGAGAGGGGGGGGGGGGGGGTGAGGGGGGGGGGGCGGGGGAGGGATAAGAAAAGGGGGAGACAGGGGGGTAGGAGGGTGGATAGGGGATATAGGGTTGGAGGAGGGTTCGGGGGGGGGGGGGAGGTGGGGGGGGGAGGGAAGGGTGAGGAGAAGGTGGAGGGGCGAGGAGAAGTGGGGGGAGGGAGAGGGGGGGGAAGGAGGGGGGGTGGTGAGAGAGGTTTGGGGTGGGGGTGGGGGGGGGAGGGAGAGGAGAGAGGGGAGCGGGGGTGGTGGGAGGGGGGAGAGGGGGGGGGGGGAGGAGTGGGGGGTGAAGGGAGGGGGGGGGGTGGGGGAGGTGGGGGGGCGCGAGGGGAGGGGGTTGTTGAGGGGGGGGGGGGGGGGGGTGTTTCAGAAGTTTAGACTTGCGTGTAAGGTGGAAGGAAGTGAAGCCAGATGAAGTCACCAGCATCGACATCAAAGAGTTTCGAAAGGGAGGTTAGTGTGTTAATGGTTCTGTACTCTAGAGGACAGGTTTTGCCGGAGTTACTCCGTCGACCCATTCAGTCGTACTACAACCTGTATGGGGGTCCACCTCAGACCGGTCACACTCTCGAGAGCCTATGCCCGACTCAAAGAGTGTTATGATGGTGTGAGACTGGACATAGGTTAGAAGTATTGTCCCAAAACAGAGTTATAGACCCCCCCAATCGCTAGAGTAGAGGTGGTCATGGGGCAGAGTCCGTTATTCTGGAGGGCCGTGTTTTTTGTGGCCGAGGTAATGGGGGTCACAACGGCCGGGTTGATGGGAAAAACTGGAGCCCACTACATCACAACATGTGGGGGCAACGACAAGACCAAAACCGAAAGTCCCATTGTTTGCTTTCCCTGGGAGGATTCGGAGGCGAGACATCTGATGCTTCATCGACAGGTAATCTTCTGGTTTGTGATTTGGCATGACATCCGATATGGTTTTGATCCTGATCCACTTTTCTTAGGTATCTTCCTCATTTTCTAATGGTCCTAAGTTACATGGAATACTTGATATGCCTATGTAGTGTTATACCCGGTGGGTGAGCTGGGTAGTTGAAAGGTATTTTGTCTTGTTTTGGTGAACTTTTTGTGGGAGCAACGACTTATGTAGATTTGGGGGGTTATCATTAGAAATGGTTTGATTTTGATGGATTCTGGTATGGACTTGGCTTGCGTCGGTTCTCCCCGCATTGTGCATCTTGCATTGGTAATGGCTAAAAACCGGTGATGTTAGCCAAGCCTGGACAGATTCCTTAGGTGTGGGAGGGTTGAATACACTCAAATCCGGTGTGTATCACTCCTTTCCTTCTTCGTGCTAAGAAAATGGTTAGTAGGTGTTGTAGCTTTCTTTCCTTGGCACAGCTCTCAAGTGACACTCCCCAAGTACCTTTGATTTGGTCCGGTTTTCGGTGGTCCGGAGTTTTCTTGACGGTTTCCTGCCGATCTTCCTGGTATGTGCACCAGATAGGGATAGTGGACTTCTGTATTTGATTCTTGAACCGGTAACTCGCCCATTTCCTACCCCACCCCCCTTATAGAATGGTCTCCCGCGGGAGTTAAAGAATTAAAGCCCACCTTCAAGAGTTTTTGACAAGCTTTCATTAGACCAATTGCCATCTCCTGGGGTGCGTCCGGTTTTTGTTTTTGAAGAAGAAGGATGTGAGTTTTCGGATGGTGCATAGAACTACCGGCTTGACAAGGTGACATAAAGAACAAGTATCCTCTTCCTCGCATTGTATTACTTGTTCGATCAGTTACATGTTCTTGTGTCTTCTCTAAGATTGACTTAGATCCCGGTTATCATCAATTGAAAATACGGGCAACGTATGTTCCAAAGACTGCTTTTAGAACCAGTATGGGCATAACGAATGTGTATTTGATTCTTTTGGTCTTACGAATGACCCCTGCTGCGTTCCTGAGTTTTATGAACGGGTTTTTAAGGGCCTAGTTGGGATCTCTTTGTGATCCGTATTTATTGATGATATACTGATATACTCTAAAAGTAAGAGAACATGAGGAGCATTGATAATGGTATTGGCAATGTGAGGGAGAAAAAGCTTTATGCCAAGTTGCTCTAAGTGTGAGTTTGGCTGAGATTCAGTGTCCTCTGGGGCACGTGGTTTTCCCAATGTGGGAGTGATGGTGGATCCCTTCTAAGATCGAAGGTAGTGAAAATGGGTTAAGACCTACAATGTGTCAGAAAATAAGAACTTTGTGGTTTTAGCCAGTTACTTAGTACCTTCGATTGTCACGGGATTCCGTCGTTCTATTGCTTCCCAGCTGACGAACATTGACTAAGCAAAAATGTTCCATTTGTATGTCGGATGGTGTGAGGAAAGCTTTCAGAGCTCAGACTCTGTTTGACTACCACGCCACCTATCCTAAACTTGCCAGTGAGGTAAGAACTTCATGTTTAGTGTGATGCTCCTATTCTGGTTTTGGGGGCAGTAATAATAGCAAGAGAAACAAGTTTGGATTGTGCTTAGGGTAGGTGAGGGGGGGCTGATGGGTCTATTGCAAGGGGGTTAATTGGGGTGCATGACGTATTACCGACCCATAGTTAGAGTGCTGCAGTGGTGGTTTCATTAAACAATTGTGAGACACTATTATAATGGGGTGAAGTGATGAGGTCTGATACGGATCCTCGTATCTACATAAGTCTTCACTTCATAGAGATTTGAATTTTATACAAGGAGATGGATGGGGGAACTACGGAAGGACTAAACGAAGGCACTATTTTGGTATCATCCGGGGAAGGCCTAATGTTTAGCGGATGCTTTAATAAAAGGCGGAGCATTGGAAGTCTAGCTCACTGGCAAGCTTCTAGACTCCCATTGGCTAGGGAGGGGGGTTTCAGACTCTGGCTAATGACTTATGGATAGGTTAGAAGGTAGAAATAGAAGGGAGATTTTTAGCTTGTGTGGAGGCAAATCTCCTCCCTTGACAGGATTAAGGGGGGAAAGCATTTTAATGATGGAAAAATTGATCCGGAATCCGAGATAAAGTTGGTTGGCAAGGGGAGAGGCTAAAAGAGCATCGAAAATCGATGAGGAGGTGTTTTGAGAGTAATGGAGGGTTGTTGTACCCGCGTCGATGATTTGGATCAACGACTATTCTTACAAGAGGCTCATAGTTTCACAAGGTATTCTATACAACACTCCGGGTGCAACCAAGAGTCCGTTACCTAAAGCAACACTTTTGGGGAGTAGAATGAAGGCGGCTATTTTGTATTTTTATTGTTCCAAATGTCCAAATTGGTCAACAAGTAAAGTATTGAACACCAGAAGGCCGAGGACACTTCAGAGAATGCCCATTCCTGATGGGAGGTGGGAGAGAATTGTCCATGGCCTTCGTGGTTGGTCCCTTTCCAAAGAAAATTGGGTAAGTTTGATTCCATTTGGGGATTGTGGATAGGTTCCTAGTCTACCATTGTCATTCAGGTCAAGGTGACTTATAAGCAAAAGTTAGCCAAACTTTACGATCTCAGAAGTTGTTCGATGCAGGCGTTCCACTGTCCATCATAGTCAGATAGAGTACGCAGTTTTACTTCTAAGTTTTGGAGAACATGGCATGCGAATTAAGGTATAGGCTGGACCTTTAGTACTGCACTTTCACCCTCATAACGATGGTTCCAGTCTGATCGAAAGACGATTCAATTTTGGAGAGGATATGCCTCCTTCAATGGCGTGATAGGAAGTTGGTGCCAATTGGGCTAAAGCACTTCTGTCTTACCCATTAGTCGGAGTTTTCATACATATAGCTATCACTCAAGTATTGACATGGCCGGCCCATTGACGCATTGTATGGTAGAGAGATGTAGGTCCTCCCATTGGTTTGGTTTGTGCATTCGGAGGTTAGACCTGGGGTACTGACCTTTTTTGATGGCTCGTTAGAACCGGTGAAATGCTATTCAGAAAGCTTTTTAGCGGCTCAAAGTAGGCAAAAGAATATCAGATCGAAGGTTTAGAGACTAGATCCTTCAGTCTCCGTGTCCTGCGGTCGCCATGACAAGTCGTGTTTGAAAAAGGTGGGCCGTACTGCTGTTTCCTCTAATGCAACGTGTCGTGGCGGACCATGAGGTCTCTTAGCGAACCCAAGGTAGCAGGTGTGTTTGCCTCCCCCCTCCCTCTCCCGAGTCTCGCGCACCTATTCTCTACCACCCCGGTACTCCTCAGTAAGCGGCCCCGCATCTGCTGTCCCAGGCTGAGCGGCGGTCTCGTCGCTCTTCAGGAGTCCGATGCTAGCGCGCCTTCCTCTGTTATGTCCATAGTCATCCAGTAGCTCCCCCTCGCTCTCGGGTCCGCGCCCCGCCGCCCAAGCTCCCGCGGGCGCGCACGCGCGCTGCGTGTGGGGCCGGAGTGCATCCGCGCGTCCATAAACGCTGTCAAATCTATGTCGTGCAGGTAAAAAGCTGCGTCTGCCGCTGCCACATATGCCGCCAGCCCGGCTCCCTCTAGCTGATCCTTCTGTCCACCTCTCAGCCTCGACGCCTCCCGGCAAGCGGCCCGTCCTAACCTCCCTGAGCGCCGGGGAGGCAGTCTGGGCTTGTGAGAATTTTGGCGGGAGGAGACCGGGTTGCGATTTTAAAATAGCGAATTCGCAAGTGGAGTCAAGGGAGATGCAGCAAGCCAGCAAGGGCAAGGGAGAATCGACGGTTGAAAAGCTACGGGGGCAGAGGAGCAGATATGCAAAAAGATACCCCATCTGTGTACAATTCAGACTCAGGTACTTCCCGGGCACTCTTGGTTTTTCTTCTCATTATCGTTCGAGAAACGATGGTAAATTGGTACTATGGTAACGCCTTTTAGTCCCTTTTGAGCAGCAGAGTGTTATTGCTGGAAAACTGGCAGAGGCAACGATGCCACACCGGACCGTCATGGTCCCGACGGACCTCGTGGAGGTCCTCGCCCAGACACGTAGAAATTCTGAAATTGGGTACGAAAAATCACTTCGAACCCACGTACAAATGGCAGACGCCCGTCTCAGCACGACGGCCCGCACAGGAACTTTTACTAAATCAAGTCTCGAACCCTTGCGAGACACAGCGGACCCGTCGCAGGGCAACACGGCCGTCACGGTGCGTAATCCGCTGGGTCGTATTTCTAATTACATAATGTAAGGGGCGTGTTTGGACTACTTTTCTCTTTAATTTATAAAGTAATGGTTTAATGTTAATAAGTCTAATTACTTGAGGGATCAAAGAGGTACCCTAAGTTAAATTAGTGGAGTAATTAGTGCATTCGTTTAAACTGAATTATTGATATAGGGTAACATAAAAGGGTTTGAATAAGAAAAAGACAAAAAAAGCAAGAGAGAGAGATGGATTTACGAACGAGAGAAAGATTGAGACTCGAAAACTAGAAGAGGAAACAAAGGCTTGGGAATTCCTGCTTGATCACTAGTCTTCGGTGGAGGTTAGGTTAATGTTTTTACACGATTCGTAGTAAACTCTTAATCGCTGAATGATTGTGTTGGGTAGTATTATAGTCCTTCTTATGCTTAATGGGTGTATATGCCATGATGTGATTTTATATATCTGATTGTTGATGAAACAAGCATGAGAGGCTATTGATCCCCAAATCTTGATAAAAACCGAATCTTTGTAATGATGATTGGGGCTTGATATAAATAGAAGCTTGAACGAACTAAAGTGATGAAGATATGACGCCTTGGTAATAGAAAGAGGCTTTATGAATTAATAGAATGAGATTATGATCGTAGTGTCACGTACGACACATAGAATTAGTGGAAGGGTGTCACGAAGCTCGACACGTAGGATGTAGGGGATCGAGTGTCACGTACCGACCATAGAATTATGGGACGGGGTGTCACTAACCGAAGCTGATGTAGGGGTCGAGTGTCAAGATAACTTGACACATGTAGAATAGTTGGGGCACGGGTCGATCACGAACTGACTTCACCGCTGGCGCTCGGTGGGTGCAAGTTCCAGTCAGAGTGTGATTAAAAAAAAAAGCACAACAAAAAAAAATCCATCGGAGTGTCACGTACCGACACCTTGAATTAGTGTGGAATCGAGTGTCACTTTCCTGACACAGTTATTAGTAGGTGGCTCGAGTGGCACGTACCGACACAAGAGAAATATAGATAATGATCTTGTAAAGATGCTATAATAACCCAATCTAAGACATTTATCCCAAATGAGTATGGTAAGAGGGCCTTTGAGTCGCCTAACAGGATATGTGTCGGAACTGATGCTATACAAATATGTTTTGTACGTGTTTGCGATCACACGTGTTGCTTAAGGAATCATATTTTGATTTTATGAGTGTTATCTGTACGATTATATTGCTTTCTTATTTTTTGAGTTGGAGCCATGATATCTCTCAGTACTTGTCGGGTGTCCTACCGCCCCCTACCACCGCTTTTATTTTTCTTCTTGATATATTGGGAAGCAGCAGAACGTGCCATCATCTTCGACTCAACCGTACTTCTAAATCCATTCTGCTCGCACCGGGTATCTTCAGGTGAGCTAAATGCTGTCCGGGCTCGCTTCTAGCTTGGACTACGATCTCCTTCCTCATGTCTTGATGCCGTGAAGTTTCAGGCTGGACTAGATTTTATTTTTTTATTTAGCTTCTAGAACTACTCTTAAGTTATATTGTCTAAATTGATCATTGGAGATGTTCTTGTGGGATGACTTCCAGATTTTGGGGAAAGCTAATCGATCATGTTGCGAATTTTAGAAGTTATTATGGTCTTTTATTTAGATTTTTATTGCTTTCCTCGTTGCTTTAATGTTGATATTCAACTGAAATGATAAGGTGTTTAGATTGGGGTTCGCGTCACATAGGAGGGGTAAATGTGGGTGTCCAGGTCGCGGATCGATTTGGGTCGTGACAGAAGAAGCACAATGTTGATGATGAAGGTTAAGATTGGATGTTTGGAGATACTGTCCATTTTGGAACAGTTAACGCGTAGGAACACTTAATCGTCATCTTGACTCTTTCAATTTTATGGTTGCAGTTCGAAAAGACACATTGTGAGCATCTTGGATGCAAATAGAAAAATTAAGATGGATTCAACTAGATTTAAAATTTTAAGAAAAATCTCCTGGTTTCACAGAAACCCTATAGTACATCAGATTTATGGTTCACGGGACCAACTATTCTAGTGTGCTCGTAAATTTATTTGTATTTTTAAAAATTATTAATTTATATATTAATTGGGACCCCTGTCTTGATACGGGTCACTCTAAAATATTAATCTTCATCATCACACTAATCCGAACTTGGGGATTTTTTCCACTGGCCCAGTCGGGGAAAATAAAAAAATTATTTTAGAGAGATTAGTAGGTTACCGAGTACGAATTTATTTAATAGAGACTTTACCATCATATACATCCACCCAATGACCAAAATCTCAAGACCACTTATATTAATACCTACGGTCTTATACCACCCGTACCCCCTAACTTATTTTATAAAAAACTAGTTTTCTATCCTTCGCCTACGTGACACTAGCTTGAAAAAAATGTCAATACGCGCTGAGCCCACAAGATAGTGACACGTAGGCCGAAAAGGGGTAGAAAATTATTTATAAAATAAGTTTATGAGGTAATAGGACCTTAATATAGTATAAGTGTGTCTCTGAGATTTCGGACATAGGTTGGAGGGTACTTTTCCCTTATTTACTAGATAGATAGTACTCCCTCCATCCCATTAGCATGAAGTTTAAAAAATAATGAAGACTTTAAAATGTATATCAAATTGCCCTTCAAAAAAGTAAATTCACTTTGTCTCTCCTCATAAATTTATTAGAGTAGTACCTTAAAATTAAATGAGACTAGTAAGAGTAAAAGATGAATTGTACCTTCAAACACTTATCATATAAGGAAATGATGACATTCTATTTTAAACTAATCAAAAAGGAAATAGTGTCATATAAAATGAGACGAAAAAAATAGTATTTATTCCAAAAACACTATTGCACATTCTAACTTCTATTGTGTTTTTTTAAAAAGGAACTCTTCTGAAACTTTTTTATTCAAATATGATGAATTAGTTTAAAAGATACGTAATATTGACTCCAAAATATTTTAGCCCTTTTGGATTAGTAACATAGGAAAAAAATTATATTTTTAATAGATAAATACTCTAGCTCATTCCCAGACATTGAAATTTAAACTTCAGAGTTTTGAAGTCCAAATTGAAACATTTCAAAAATTTGTAAGTTAAAGATTCGAATTTTTTTGTAGCGCCCCACAATTCTACATTTAAAATTTGAATCGTTTTTCATAAGTATATGAGCTAGAACTAAGTTATTTTTTACTTTCTCATGTGTTATAAAGTCTTTTATCAAGGACTTATTTGATCATAGATTTCTCAAACAATATTTGGATAAAAAATTGATAAATAATGTTGCCCATACAATTTGCATTTGCCATTATTTGATTAAAAAAAATTGCAAATAAGTACTCAAATTTCCACATACTAGAAAAACTAGTATTTGTGTCAAAATCTCATTATTTGGAAGCTTTTAAAAAATTCAAATTCTACACCAAACTTTTATATGATTCTATAGTGTTTTGGTTTTTCTTAAAATTTAAATTTAGTTGAACCTCATCTCTAACTTTTCTTGTTGCATCCAAGAGCCCCAATGTTGTCTTTTCAAACTGCACCATAAAATTTTGAAGAGTTCAAGATGCGATAAGTGTTCCTTACGTGTAATTGGTTCTAAACATATAATATCATCTTCAACTTCATCATCAACATTGCTCTTTCCGATGGTATTCAAAAAAAATTCTAATCTCCGGAGCTCTTAACTAATTCATTCCACCCAACATCACCCGTATATCATAGTTATGACATCTATTTGTGGTAATCGAGATCATTAATTTAATGACCTCAAGTCCTGAATACGTTTTTCCTCACATGTTGGTTCATTCAAACATTCGAGATTGCATCCTCGAACGATTTATAACAACAAAGTGTCAAAATAATTTGCTTATTGGTCTTTTGTAGAACATTTGTTGTCCAAATAATAGAGATTACAAATTATTAGCTCCAAAACATCGATCGCTTTGTTGAATCAATTTGTCCTCACTTGCATACCTCTAATATTCATGATAAATTTGTTCGATAGATACAATCGTTGATAGCTTTCTTATTTATTACCAACATCACAGGTTAAATCAGTAAGATCATACTTCTTATGATATCGTTGTACTTTGTGTATAATATTTTTAATGTGAGATCAATAATATGATACTTAATTTAGTAAGAATACAATTCTTTTTGATATAATTAAATTAACCTCAATCATATCTTAAATCATTCTTTAATTATAAAAATTATTTTTTTATCCAATTAAATAATATTTTTATAAAATAATAAAATTTCATGGTCCCACCTATATTAATTTATAGAGGTTTTAATGTAGTTGATTGCACTGTATTACTTAATATTTTTTACGTGAACACCAAAACAATGATAAAATATCCAGTGAATATGAAAGTGATGATATAGTTATTGATGAAAATGACGAACAATTGATTTGGAATAACAAAGTGGCGTGTTTCGCCTATTTCACAATGTATGAAATGATGATTGTTGTACTAACTCTGAACTACCGCATTACTGCAGTGTCATGGATACTACTTGTTATTTGTTGCGATGAAGATTCAACTTGTTACGGAAGTCATGAATCTTTATTCTATCTTGCTACATAATACAAACTTATAGATAGTTTTGATAGTGTTTAAGACTTACCGATATAAAACACATTTCTTAATAAAGTGAAATACTATGGTCAAACACATAATATCTTTGATAGTACTAATCTATTGCTATCTTTTGTTTCCTCTCTCTTTTCAGCAACACCCAAACACATCCCCCTCCTCTCCTCCCATATTCATTCTATGTCCATCTTTGAAATTCTCAAATATAATTTTATTAATTGGTTAATTAATTAAAGTCAGTTTCTTCAGTGAAGATGGTTATTGCAATAGTAGTAATGCAAGCAATTAACTAATTTATTCGTTTTGCTCGTTCGAAGTGCAATAAATAGTCTCATATGTACATATAATTGAGCATTAATAATTTTGAATGAATCTGATGTTTTGATAAAAGAGAGAAGATAAAGTCCATATTTTTTATAATATTGTATAAACATATCTTGTATATTATTATTGGAGAGTTGGGATACAAATGTAATGCAAAAAATCCTACATTGACTGAATAATCAAAAAAAGAGATATTATATTGGCCCATGCAGGTCTCGAACCTGCGACCTTCGCGTTATTAGCACGACGCTCTAACCAACTGAGCTAATGGGCCAAGTTGTGAGTAAACTTCCATATTAATTATTTGTTAGTTGTAATTATTGAAACTATCTTAGTCAAAAGAAGCAGCAACTTTGACAAGCAGACCAAAGAGCGCCAAAGGAGCAGAAAAGAATGGGCTGTGATCACTTTCCAAAGTGTAAACATGTTGTGGCTTCCATCTTCTTATCATTGCATCTTGTTGTTCCAACTTCAACACTCGATCATGCGTCGTTCGTATGTATATTCTATCCACTCTCTCGACGCCCTCTCCTTCTTTGAATTGAGCGCTTTGTAATGCTTGAATTGGTCCTGGACGTAACAATATTGATGCTAGTGTTGAATCCTAAGAAGAAAAAAAACAAAATATTATTACATTACATGTATAGAGAAAAAAAATCATCAAGAGCGACAAAAGACTAATAAAATAGATCGTTTGACTTAAGAGATATCGAATTATAATTTCAAGATTAGTTGTGCATTATTTTTAACCATACTTCATGGGATTAACAATCTAGGAATTAGTAACCTAAAGATTGAGAATCAAAATGTCACATTAGCCCTTTTCCCAATGTCGTTTAAGAAAGTTGAGGTAAGGTTAATTAACTTTTGAGATAAAAGTACGTCTCACTTTAAACTAAATAAATATCTTATATCATAATTCATTTCGAAAATAACTTGTCTGGATTTAATTACCTCAAGTGGGCTCATTTGGTAAATGATTTCCCGTTGTAAAATTTTCTTAACAACAACCCTTGGTTTGAAGGCTTTTTTTCAGGCCCAATAGCCAATTCCATATCAACACCAATCTCCAATTCTGAAAATCAGGACTCACATTCTAGTTATAATAAAATATTATAAAATTTAGGAGTTACATAGTTTTAATATAAAATTATAAACTATCCACTTTGAGTTTGTAATTACATTAATCTCTTAAAAAGTAATACAAACCGGATACACAATATGTGGCTCGAATACATAATCTTAGATACCTTATACATAAACGGATCATAGGTGTGTCTCTGATACATTTAAACTCAGATACATAATCTGATAGATCGGATTACATTAATAATGTCCCCGAGTACATTGATAGGTGCGCGAATATCATTAAAAAAATAAAAAAAAATTAAATTTTTATAAATAATTGAAATATTAAAAAAAGGCAAAACCAGAAATATGTATTTTTTACTAATTTTTTCCTTTTAAAATTACTATTATTATAGCTGAATAATTATAAAAAGATAACCATTATTAGCCTTAATAATTGTAACTTAGCTAGCTGTCCCCAATTTAGCATAGATGGATATATAGTGTTGCTTAAAGAAATATTCTTCAATCTATGGATGTATACTTATCTAACTATTAAATGGCTTTCTGGAAATGTTTGTGGTACATAACTGATAATTAAAATTATGTTGAAAGGCGACATTAATTTAATGTGAGCCGGGTACAACTGCTAGGACTGTATTAACAAATTATAAAATAAATTTTACTCTTAAACATGTTTTAACAATTGATCAAAGAATTGGTTGACTTAAAAAGGGATATATAGATCCAAGGTTGGACAAAACTATTGGTTTTATAAATTCTTATTTAATTATTTTTTTTCACATTCCTAAACTATTATTTATATGTCTCTTAAGTAAAATATTTATTAAATGGAGTCTAGTTGTAAGATATTTTTTCAAAAAAAGAAAAATATGTCACATAAATAATAGAGTATCAAATTAAAGAAAAGAAGATAGTTGTTTACTTACATCTTTAACATCTTGTTGAGACATGAAACCAGTTCTTAGCATGGTTGCTGCAATATACACTGCAAACTTAATTTTCTTTGGGAATTTGTGGATAGCATCTGTTACACTCATTCCTCCAGCGCTATCCTAAAACTACTACCAATATTACTACATTATTGCGGTTTTTATTGTTTTATTTTTGTTTCCAAATTAATAAATAAACGAAAGATTCATATACGTTAGACTAGGTATGACTTAGGAGGTACCTGTTCATTATGAGGCAAAGATGACAAAAGATGTAGTAGAGGTTTGTTATAGTCATGAAAGGATAGGATAGTGTTAGGGTCAGATGGGTCGATGCCAGCACCTTTAAGGTCAAGAGAGGTGACTTTATAGCCACAACTCTCCATAAGAGACCTAATTTTGTACCAACACCACCCTCCTCCCCCTATCCCATGTATCAGAACAAAGTGACATCGTTTACACTTCTCTAAACCTTCCATCTTCATATCTACACACTCTTTTTCCTCTAAATTATAACATGTTTTTGTGCATATGTTTTGTTTTCTTCACTTTGTTTCTATTTAAGAGTTGATGAGAATTTCAATTTATATAGTTCACATTTGAGATGGTCTCTCATGTCATATTCTGATACAATATTCCATAACATATTGCTTCGTGTCCTAGTCAACCTATTTTTATTTATTTCTCTTCAAGTACAATGTTACATATATATTATTTTAATTAAATTTCGTATTATTCTATGTTTCATTTACGAACTGAGTGGAATATAAAATTTTCTAAACCTTTATTTCTGCAAAAAGTCATAGTAAAGAATATTGGTTGACTTACAAAAAAAATAAAATGGGATGAATTCAAAGGTTGGACAAACTTTATTGGATTTAGCACTAATTCTTATTGTTTGACTTTTTGAAGTCTGATTAAATATATTCGAATGAAGTTATGATCGCATAGATTCGAAAATATCCTTCTGGCCTAGAATAATGACCAGAATGGTAAAATAAAATATTTCATAATTTATATTATGTTATTTTATTTTTTTAATTTTTTTTTATTTCATAATATCTTTTAATTTAAAATAAAAAAATTAATTTAATTTAAAACAAAAAAATATTATAAATTTTTGATAAATTTTCTAATCATTTAGATTTAGTATTAGCCGTCATCACTGCTATATATTAGTCCCAACTCCTTCCATTCAATTAGAAGGTTCTAAAAGTTAGATGATTTAATTTGGACCTCAAAATGAGGTTATGGAGTACCACTAATATGAAATCCGATGCATGAATATTGTTTTAATGGGAGTGAACTTATATACTTGGAAATTTGACAATAATTTATTTTTTATGCACTGTGTTACGTAAATTAAAAAGTGTACGAAATTACAATAAAAATATTTTAATTTAGTTAAGATATGTCTCTGTCATTTCGATCATAGTCTATGAGAAATAGTTATACCTTTTTTCAAACATATACATATATTTTTCAAAAGAATTAACTTGTAAGTAAGAGCCATATTTATTTATTTTATCTTCACTATTTGTTAAAATAAGACTTACAAGTTAATTAAAATAATAAATATTGTTCATAGAATCCGATATAATATTTTGAAAATAGAATAATGCACCGGCCTGGACGTTGACATTGAATTGTTTATCATGGTAAACCTTGTTTAAGGAGATTATTACATCTGTAATCATAGGAGTACTAAATTTCATTATGCATCTTAATTCTTATAATAAATTTTATAATTGACTGCTATAGGATGATAATTCTGTGATTTTACTTTTCTTTAAGGGACTTTTTATGAGTACAAAAAATTCAAAACAAATTAATTAAAAGGTTTAATACTCGATATGACACTCATATATGCAGTTTAATTTGTACGGATTTTTTTTAAATGTTGAATTAATTATAGTTCAAAACTTTCACATATCGCCAACAACAAATTCATATTTGTATGCTTATATACAGGCAAAGTTTGCATAAATTGCGCTCCATAGCAAACAATAAAACTGTATAATTCGCATATACCTATACAATTGTATAATCTCTGGCCTAAATTATATAATTCGATGGCCTAAATTTTATATATTCACTGGCCTATTTCGCTACAATTGTCTAATTCTCTATCCTATTTCAACTCTGCGTTTTGTATTGCACAATTGTACATTCGTTGCCTTCTCCGCGGCACATTATTTTTTCTAAATTTTGTATCTCATACCGGTGAATGAATTAAATGTATGTATATTTGGCATAATTATAATGTATAGCAAGACGGATTATGTTTTATCTCGCGCTTTATCAAAACCGAAACACATATTACACTTCGTGTATAACGGTAGAGAAAAATTGTATTTCACTAGCAATTGTATAAATTCGCAATATTGTATAATTCGTTGCCTTTTATCTTTGCATATGTGAAAGAATGTTTGTAAAGTGTATAATTGAGTGTATCACGCGAAAATATATATTTTTTGCATGTGTATATACAATTTTCTCATCGCTTTTATACACAACAGAACCAGAAGTATACACTTTTGTGTATAGCGAGAAGAGGCTAGCGAGCAATGGAGAGTGGCGAGCGAGATTCTTGGAGAGAGAACGCTGGCAAATTTTAGCTACCTGTTGCTATGAAGCCAATTAATCAACCCTAGCTATTCCATTTATTTTAGGTTTATTAGTTTTTATTATATCCCCATTTTCCCTATTACAACCGCAACAAAATTTTTGGAAAACTATACATAATATCGATATTAAAAAATATTTATCATTTATAAAAATAATATTTTTTTTCACTTGATCACTAGTACATTTATAATACATACATATTACAGAGAATAATTTATAAAATATATTTATCGATTACTTTCATACACTTAATACCATTAATACAATATATCAATTTCTTGTTAAACAAACATAATATATTTTAAAACAATTATAATACATATATATTTCATTCGTAAATCACCTAAGAAAATAAAACAGTTTACATGATAAGTGTACTTAAAATATAAAAAAGCCTAGGTGGCCTCGTGGCTTACTGCAAAAGGGAAAAATCATATCATAGATGATCAACTAGATATTAGATGCCCGCGTAGCGCGGTTCAACATATATTTTTTTAATTATGTGTAAATTAAATTTGAAGAATTAATTAATTTTTCATAGATTTTTTCTAAAAGTATTTGATATTATTAATTTATTGTAATTTATAATATTTTTACTGTCATTTTTAATATATATGTTCGCTTGTTCAACTTACATGAAATAGATCATAAATATTTTCAATTTTAATTTATTCTGAATTTAAAAAATTTCTGATGTCATTATTCGAGTAATAGATGTTATCTTCTTCTATTTTATATAAATAACACGTATAGACTCAGAGATGAATCAAATTTTTCACTATACTGAAACATTTTCAATTGTTATTATGTGATTTATAGTTTTTTTAAAAAATAATGTTTTAAAATCATATATGTTATTCCATGTATTTAAATTCATGCTACACTGATAAAATTTCAGAAATTAACTATATTTATTTTTTTTTAAATTGCCTCTAACATATTTTGTAGTTTTAAAATATAATAAATGGAGTAATTAAATTTTAGAAAATTGAAATATAAAATTAAAGAGCCATCAATCTTTTTAAAAATAAAAAATAAAAAAATTAAGAAAAATAAATTAAAACAGACTAAACAATAAACTTTTAATCATATATGTTATTCCATTTATTTAAATTCATGAAGACTGAAAAAATTTCAAAAGTTAATTACCTTTTTTTAGAAAAGATTGTGCCTCTAATATATTTTGTAGTTAACATATAATAAATGGAGTATTTAAATTTCAAAATTTTAATTTACTAAAAACTAAACAAAGTGGGAAAATTAAAGATTAAGCTGCGAGACAAAAATAAAAAGAAAAAATAGAAATTAAAGCACATTCAAAGAAGCAGAATAGCGAGAAAGAAGGGATTCACATTTATCGGCTGAAGTAAAATAAAATAAAATTTTAATATTTTGTAGCGGCTATTTTTAATTTAAAATTAAAAAATAATAAAAGCTTTTAATCGGCTATCAACACAACCCTAAGCTCCTCTCATAGTCTCTTACATTATGTAAGAGAAAATGTAACATGCATAGTGGACTTTATAAATATATAAATTAGCTCTTACATTAAAACTTAGGAATTAGCTAAATATAAATTTTGTAGTTAAATAATAAAATGTAAGCAAAATATTTTTATTTCAAAAAGTTATTTTTAAGAAATATATTTGAAAAGTCAAAATTAAGTAAGAAATATTTGTTGGAGAGTTTATAAAGTTGACAGTGTAGACGATAGAATATGCCATTATTTTATATTCTTCTTGTCGCTTGTCATTTTCTTACACTTGTCTTATAATGGTGTTTTGCATGAAATCTAATACACACTAATTAACAATGTGAGAGACTATTACTGCATAATAATTTCACAATTGCAAGATGCCTATTTATAGGCCAATAAGACTTAACAAGTGTCTTAGACACAAATTATCATTATTAGACAAGTGTAAAGTGGGGTGTACACTATTTGGTTTAAATTGAAAAATCAATCCAAATCAAATTAAATTTTAATTTGAATTGATTTTTTGAATTCTTGATTTGGTTTTGAATTTATATTTATAATTATTTTGTTTGATTTTTTAGTTTGATTTCGGATTTAGAAAAACGAAAACCAAAAAATCAAAAAGATCAAATTTATATATATAATTTTTTAAAAATTACAAATATAACTTTGTTCTGTTTCTATTATTGAAATAACCGATTAACCAAAGCGAAAAAATTTAAACAGAAAAATCAAATTAAACCAAATTTATTTTAATTTGGATTATGTTACACTTCTTCAAAACTAAAAATTAAAAATCCAAACTGAATAGTATAAACTGAAAAATCGAATTCACACCCCTAGCGTAAGGATAGGACAGTGGCAAGAAGGATGTAAAATAATGGCATATCTACACTGCCAACTTTGTCAATTCTCTATAAATTTTTCTTAATTAATTTTGATTTTTCAAATACATTTCTTAAAGATAATCTTTTGAAATATAAACATTGTTCTTGTAATGAGCAAATTATTAGAGGGAGATTAAAATAAACATTATTCAATTAAAATAGACCCAATTAAAAAAAGAGAAAACGAGAGAGTGAGTAGCAAAGCATAATGTATTTCTCTGTTATATATTTTCAATTGACAAAGGAGAAGTATATATAATGTAGAAATATTGTAGGCATATTCCCAAGTGGCAAGCCACCTGTCAAAACTTTCTCATGCAAAGTGAAACATGTAAAAAGAGTTGTCAAGAGATGGAAAATTCTTATCATAGTATATATTATTGGAAAATAATAAAATTTCACAATAATAATTTATAATATTATTTAATAAAATAGTAATTTAAAAAATAAGGTGAAAATTACTACGATGAAATATAATAATATTACATAAAATTGATAAATATTTGAATCGTGTTGAATACTATCCTAAAAAAATCAATAAATTAATTAACATCAGCGAAGCAAATTGTCAGTGAAAATATAAAATAACAAAGCTAAAATAATCAATTAAAATGAGAAAATTTAAAGAGAGAAAGGAGATAAACGAGGGAGTATTATTCCATAATAATTTCACAATTATAAGATATCTATTTATAGGCCAATAAAAAACTTAATCACTTAGACACTGTCCATAGATTTCATGCAAAGCACCATTACAAGAAAAGTGTAAGAAGAGGTCAAGTGGGAAAAAGGGTGTAAAATAATGGCATATATTATAGTGTCAACTTAATTTGTCAATTCTCCAACAAATATTTCTTAATTAATTTTGATTGTTCAAATACATTTCTTCGAAATAATATTTTGAAATAAAAACATTTTGTTTACAAGCTCCCACTTATTTCAAAAAATGTTATAGTAAAAATACAAACTTGTTTGATTTTCAGAACAAAATGTAATAGGTTTCGTATCTTTTGGATTATGAATCAAACTTAGATCGATAAAATTTAATTTATAGAATTACTGATTAAATATAATATCTGTATGAACCAATAATTCTTAGTGTAAATTAAAGACTTTACCAATTACATTTTGATCACGATAATTTTGTTGTCCAATGTGATTTTGCGCCAATAGATTATGTGTGTGCCTCATATTCATGAAAGCTCTAAAGACTAGGTCAAAGTCTCATAGGAGCCGACACACTCTATTTTTCATATAGGTAAATTTATTAAGTGTACACTACTTCAAATACACCTTCCTTAATTAAGGACTATTAATTCTTAAGAATTAACAACTCATTCCTAATTTTTAGTTGCAGTTCAAACACTCTCAGATAGTGCACAAAATCAATATCGGCTTGTTATTACCATATGAACCTACTTATGGAATATCCAATCACATAGGTTGGATTAACATCTCTATTGACAATCAATTGACCTTGAATCCATTTCTATTGAGGGTTGAAAAATTAATTTTCTTTTCACGAATTTCGTCATGAAATCGACTCGAATCACTTCTGACTGTCACACATAAATCAATTGCATTATTCATCTTCAGCATATACTAACACTCGCTCATACCGCTCAATTCGACATGTCTTCTCTTATAACTGCAAGATTTATTCTTCGCAATATCAATTACCAGATGATCCTTTTGATAGGATGAATTGTCTCATGTATTTATATACTGGATTATATACCAGATGAATTACCATATGATCCTTTTGATAGGATGAATTGTCCAGTATATAAATACATGAGACAGTTCATCTTATCAAAAGGATCATCTGGTAATTCATCCTATATTAAAGCGATCAACAGTTCATTCTTATCAAAGACTGGTAATTCATTATTCATTAAAGGGATCAACAATTCATCCTTTATCAAAATGATCAATAATTCATCCTTCATCAAAGGGATCAGTTAGCAATTCATTCTTTATTAAAGGAATATTTACTAAGAAATTTCTTAGCCATTCAGCCTTTGAACTAGCCAGCTTAGAGCTACACACTTTAACTCCATAATTTATCTAACATTATATGTTCAACTGATTATCAAGATATTGAACCACCACTTCAGGTAAACACATATCCAATAGTAATTTTGTCTTATCAGAATCAGAGATCCAGGTTGCATCACAATACCCTTTAAAAGTATAAGAAAATACACTATACATGATACCATAATTCATGATTCCTTTCAAATATTTCATCAGTCTATTGAATGCAAATCAATGCTCATTATTGAAATTATGAGTATGTTTACTCAATATACAAATAGATAGGCAATATCAGATCTAGTAAAATTTATTAAATGCAATAAACTTTTAGTATTTTAACATATTTAGACTGAGCAAACTGACTTTTCATAATTGAGAATTTGCAAGATAAGGAATGACTAAATATGTCACATCAAAACATTTAAAATAATTTAAGAAGTGTATTCACAGAATTTTCTTGTGACAATATTATATCGTATCATTCCATATAACTTTCATATCAAAATTAATAGATAAAAAATAATTTGGTACGTTTCATTGTCAACCATTTTTTGTAGGGAAAATGTTCAAATATGCCATTGAACTTTCAGAAAAGGCTCATTTATGACATCAGTTGAAAGTTTGGCTCATTTATGCCATTACCGTTATAGAAAAGGCTCATTCATGCTATTATTTTTTAACAGTGGTTTTGCAAAACCATTTTTGACACGTGACCAATTATAATTCAGCCACATCATCAATTTTTTTAATTAAAAGATCAACAAAAAATTAATTCAATTTTTATTTTGAATTTTAATTAAAAAATTGATAACGTGGCCAATTATAATTCGGCCATGTCATCAATTTATTTAATAAAAAATCAAAAAATATTAATTCAATTTTTTTTTCAAATTATAATTTTTTTTATTTAAAAAATTGATTGCATGGCCAAATTATAATTGACCATGTGTCAAAAATGATTTTGCAAAACCATTGTTAAAAAAACAATGGCATAAATAAGTCTTTTCTTGAACGTTAATGGTATATATGATCCAAACTTTTAACAAATGACATAAATAAGTCTTTTTTTAAAATTCGATGACATATTTGAGCCTTTTTCCTTTTTTGTATAAGCACTTTTATCTACTTCAACAAAAGAAATATTGTCTCACAATAAGAGTTACTCTAATTTTCCTTGCTATTCTTTAAAACTGGACACCAATATACAACACTATATTTAGCATATCCAATAAACAAGCACTTAATTCGAATTTTAGAACTTGTTTTTCTTTTCTCAGGTTCGGACAAAAGAGATTTTAGCAAACACCGCACTTTTAAATATTTCACATTATCAAAATATATATTTGAGTCTAAATCAGATATTAAACCAAGAGACATCATACTCTTTATATATGAGACGTTTAACATGTCATAATCTAGCATGCAATAAAAAAACATGCGAAAGCAAATATAATTTTAATGCAATCAACACAGATGATAAGCGTCAAATCCCTAAATACTTCGCATAATAAGCATGAATAAATCATAGTCAAAAAATTCACTGCCCACAAAAATATTATTTTTAGTCGATATGACTTTATTATCTTCAAAGAATCTTCATTTCCAAAAAAATTTATCATTTTCAAAGTAATTAATTGAGGATATAATAAGTAATTTTTTCGTCATTTCTTGGCTTGTCATTAATTTAACTTCTTTAATAAATAAATTGATTTTGAAATTCTATCAATTAATAAAGATAAAATGATAAATTTACTGTATCAATTATTATTTTCTTAATAAATGTTTCAAGTCAAAACTGGACAAGTAAATAGAGATCGAACAATATAATCCTAATTAGCCACCAAAGACTCGTCCTAAAGGTGTCAATATGGACTGACCCACCCATCCGGGCTAACTTATACATGCTTTGACATTTTTGGTGTGTGCAAAAAAACGATCGATCCAACCAACAAGTACGTGGGCTACATGCTTGCCGGGTCAGTTCACTTTTTCAATTTTTTATTATTATTATTAAATTAAATTATAAATTATGATTTAAAAATATTATCATAAATATCGACAAAACAATATTACATGATATTAATGTTACTATTTATTAATCAAATCCACAAATGAAATTATCTTAATATTATTAAGTTTTTTTCAAGTAAAAGTATAAATATCTAAATAGAAATATTAACCTAATTGTTTTGAGTTTGGACTCTCTTTAATTTTAAATTTTAATATTATATTTTTAAATAAATTTTTATTTATTGGCAACGACACTGACTCCCATATTTTCTCAAAGCCCCCAGATCACAACAGACTTATTCAAACAGGGCTAAAAAAAACTTTTTTTAAAATGAAATTGTATATAATACAAACTAATAATCACCTTAAATGTTATAAACCCAACTTTGATTTAATTGTGCCAAATCAACTGTTTGTCAAGTTTACCTCTCTCCCCCTCAAACTTTTCTTTGCCACTCTCTTCTCTGCTTCCATCTCTCGCTCGCTTCCTCTCACTTTTTATAACCAACACACTGATAAATGCTTCTGTTTGTCTAAAGCGAGAAAAATTTTTCTATAACATATACTCCTTCCCCTCTCTCCCCTCTCCCAGGATCTCGTCCGCCACCCTCGCCTCTATCTCTTATACCACAAAACGAAATTGTATAATTGTATTTGTATAAAGCAGCGAAATTGTTATATGACATTGCAAATACAAACATATATCTTCGTCTTTACACTTAAAGTAATACATAAAAATACTCTTGCCTAGTTTCTTTCTTTTGCATTTCTCTCTTTCTCGTTTTATACAAATTCAAATTGTCTATAATTTCTCTCTTTTTTTCGTTTTTATACAATTCGATTCAATTGATATTCTCTGCGTCAACCCTCTTTTGCTTTTCGATCTTTCATTTTATCAAATTTTAATTGTATATGATCGTCTATAAACACTTACATTATACAATACCAATATTTTTTTCTGCCCAAGTCTCTTTTGTTTGTGTTTTTTTCTTTCTCGTTTTATACAATTCAAATTATATATACGTATCTCTTCTCTTTCCTCTTTTTAACAATTCGCTTCATTGATATGTATATCTTTGCTATGCGAGCACAATAGGCAACTTTTATTATACTACCAATATTAATTTGTGTTGCGATATATAAAGTTAACAAACAATTCTTAAATGAGTTCAAAAAATCTTAACTCAATCCTATAAAATTTTGAATTAAACCAAAACGACCCAACAGACGTAACCCAAATTGATTACTCAGACTCTTACCACCACTTATTTTGGGTAGTAAATAAAGTAGTATATTTTGAATGTCAAAAATGTGAATGCTTTATTGAGAGAATCTTGAAAAATGATTAGACATGAAAATGAAATAAAATGACAAAAAATAAGAGGCCAAAACCCTTGAAAGAATTCAAACAGAAAAGGGGGAGCAAAGCGGCGGATATTGCTATGGTTTTCCCGCCTTGAAGTCCTGAGTCCTTGTCGTCTACTGTGTGTGTGGAGACCCCTTTTCTCACCCTTTTCTTCTTATCTTTTAAAATCCCTATTTCTCCTCACTAATCTCTACCCTCCTCTCTCTCTCTCTCATTTCAAATTCTCCGTTTTTCATCTCCATTCTTCGAGGTATGTCTTCATCCCTGTAACTCAATTTATTGCTTCTGTTTTCGTCGATCAATTGTTGGCTATGCTTTTGCTTTAATTTTCTCTGCTTTGATTCATTTTGTTTGAGTTTTTATCATAAATCCATCCTTATGTGTCGAACACTCTTACGGCGTAGGTTTTGTTCCCTCTCCAAATCGACATCGAGGTTTAGTTGAAAAATTTTAGTTGAATTGTGCAAAACTAGCAGATTAGTAATTTACTTTGTGAACGTTTTTATTAATTTGAGATGAATTGCTCAAATTGGAGTGGTGATTTAATGAAAAGCAGATGAATGTAATGGAAAGAGGTTTACCTCGTATGAAAACAAAAGGAAAATACATATATTACCTCTAAGATGGAAAATCCTGGCATGGATTGCTTTTGGGATTTAGATCCATCATTGTTCTAGGATGGATACACCATTGGGTTTGGGCATGTGAAGAAAAGATGTGGTAGATGACCCAGTTAGGAGGTGCGAGAGATTGGATATATGGGACGAGGAGAGGTAGAGGTAGGTCAAAAAGTATTTGCGAGAGATAATTGGACAGGACATGATATGACACAACCTCAAGTTATTGAGGATATGATCTTAAGATAGAAGGGTGTGAATGTCATAGATTAGGGTAGACGGTGAGGTAATGGAGTGTTGTCTTGCTTTTTAATGGGTTTGGACTTTGTGGTGTTTGTTGTAATATTAGCTTTATTCTTGTAATTTCTTGTTTTTGATATATATGATTATGTGTTGTTTATTGTCCTTCGGTTATCATATTATTGCATTAGTGTTTCCTTATTAGTTGCCATGTTTTCTTTGTTGTCATTTTTGTTTCCATACCTACTTTGATTTGTTGTACTTGAGCTTAGGGTCCTTCTGAAACAAGTTCTTTACCTCCTCAATGTAGGATAAGCTTTGTGGATTCTCTACCCTTCCCGAATCTCATTTGTGCTATTGCATTGGGTATGTCGTTTTTCTCTAGGAGTTTTGGTTTCGTATGTCATTACAAATGATTTCAAATTATATGACCCTTTTTACACGCACATACCATATTCTAACTTGTGACTTAGGCCATTTTAAGTTCTGGGACTTGTGATTAGGCTGCATATTCAAATTCTGTTGCCATGCAAATTAATGAGTCAGGTCCATGACCCTTCTGTTTTAAAGGCTGTGGTTGGTCCAATATTAAGCCAGAGAGTAGAAAGACAGTTTCATCAGTCTTCAAAAGAAAATTCCTGATATTATGAACTCCCACTTTAGTATGAATATTCATTTTATACAGTCTCATCTTTATCACACTTCTTTGTTTCCATTCACCATAGTTTGTTTCGAATTCCTTTCCTTCCTTTTTCCCTTAGCTTTTCAAGTTTTTCTTTGGTGATGACAGTGGAGCAGGAAGGTTAGTGTTTTTATTTTTTTTTTTTTAACCTTCAATTCATCAAGCTATAATTTAGTTTCCTTGTCAAAGTTTAATATAGGAGTTGTATGGTCACAATCTGCTACCATTTGTGTCCATCTTATATCACTCTTGTTCCATTTTGGGATGTTCTTAAATGTTTGGTACTGTTCTATTCATAATTTAAACTCTGATGCAATGTTTGTTTCCTTTTCCAAGCCGACTTTTCAATGTACTATATTTTTCCGAACTATCACTTAATATAATTCAATTTATCACTAGTATAGTTTATAACTCAAGGTGAGTTTCTTAACTTTGTGCTCCGCATATAAATTAGCATGTCCTTGTGAACTGTTCATCTGTTAATTGCAGCCATGCTTCATCTCGGTTTATTTTAAATTACTCATTGGAATCATGATAAGCTTAATAAGGGCTTAGGAAAATTAATCATTGTGCTTAGAGGTTTTGTGATGTGTGGTTGATCAAGTGAACAGTTGGACTTTTAATAGGGTATGTTAATACAGTTGGTCATCGGAAACAAGCCAACAACCTCTCCATCTTGTAGGAGTAAGGTATGCATACACGTTACCCCCAGACTCTACTTGTGGGATTACACTGGGTATGTGTTGTATGTTCATATAGTTGATTTCATACATTTCTGATTGTTGTTCTACCCAATCTGATATGGGACATGGTTTATCTGTTCTTGGATGGGTGGTTGAATAGGGGGATAAATCCTTCTTTCTCCTTTATATTAAATTTAGTCAATCATTTTGAGGTTAGGAGTCAAAGAGTCATAGAGATGTGAGAAGTTTTGCTTTCACTGTCAACTAACCTCCTGTTAGCAGTGCTATAGTAGAATGGTGCCTTAATTAGTACCTATACAGCTTCAATGAAGTTTATACTTCTTTCTTCACTAAAAAGTAACTCATCTCTACCTGAAGTGAAAACAGTATGGTCATTTAAGTGTAGGTATTCACACTCTCTATGTCCTTTAAGCTAAAACTTAGTTCATACCGTTTATTCAGTGCTTGGTTTTGGGATTATCTATTTTGATATGCTTTTAGAGAATAAAGATCTTTTTTCTGCATTTTGTATTTTTGGTGTTTGCCCATTCAAGCATTTAATATCAGAAGTCAGAACCATCAGTGGCATCTATTCATAAACAATCCAAAGATGGTACTTTCAGTGAGTTTGGATTAATTTACTGAAACTGTCAATGCTAGAGCCTTCACCATGGGCTGATCCCTTGATTTGGAAAGAATGATAGGGTTTTAGTAACTTTTTTTTTTTTGAACTTCATGTCTTGCCATATTCTGGATTAGTAGAATGCTTTGGTGCGTTGTTCAAAATTTCAAACAACTGTAGAATGATCTTTGATAGAGTTGTAATTCTTGTATCACTCATCTTATTAGTATAATCAGAGCACATGAAAAGGCATTAATTCACTTAAATCCAGGTGTTAAAACAAAAGTCAAGAGAATGAAGAATGTAATTGAACAAGATGAAGTATATTATTCTGCTGTGAAGGGCCCCTATCAACTGAATGAAGACATCTGTCCAGCTTCCCCTCCAATGCAGCTTTCTGAAGATACTGCTTCATTTCAGTATGGTTCCAATCTGCTTACTCCAAAACAAAAACTTGTTTGTAATGACGCTGCAGATCTGGCTCTTCTTTCTAACTCATCTGCAGCTTCTTGCTGCTAGTTCAAAAAAAAAAACTCTGGTATATCATGCCAAGACGGGTTTGGATTCTGGTCCATTACACCAGAATTTGATTCAGAGTCTTACAGTTCATCTCCTGATGAGCACAAAAAATCGGCCTTAGGTGGGGTGAAGACAACCTTGCAAGAAGACTATTTGGAGATGGAGAGCAAGGAAGAAAATGGCTATGGTATCGACCATGAATCTTTGGATGTACCATCAAAAGCTTAAGAGAGCAGGGATATGAATGGTGCTGAACGTATCAGCATGATAGTAACATAACTCAGTGTTCCCGACCAAAAAATCCAATTCTCAGAAGAAGAGTTACAGGGCTTGAAGTATGAACTTGAGAGAAATGAAGCAGTTGCCAAGCTTATCGTTTTCCTGAAAGTGCAGCTTGATACAGCTAGAAGTGAGGTAAAGTTGCAAAAGGATGATCTTGAAATGGAACGAAGTACGATCCAGGAACTGCAAAAGCAAGTAGCTCTGCTAGAAAGTCAGGTATCAAACTCTGATTTCAAGATTGAGAGATGGGAAAGTGAGTTAGAAATGACTAGAGAAAAGCTTGAGGCGTCGGAGGAAGAAGTTGCCAGGTTAAAGCATGATTGTTCAAAAGTGATCACTGACAACACTTGCTATTTGGCTGATCAGCTTGAATTAACTCAGGAAGAATTAATCTTGCTAAAGGGCAAGCTTGAGTCTGAGGAAAGACTTACATCAGAACTACATGAGGGCATAATGAGGTACAAAGCTGACATATCAGATTGCGACCTAGAGATCAGGAGAATCAATGCTGTACTAGAGGAGGCCCAACAAAACTTCTGCGTGCAGAAAGAGCAATTCCAGTCTCAAATGACTAGTTTGTCAGAACAGCAGGCCGTGCTAGAGGCAAGGACTGAACAGTTGGAGATGCAAAACAGATCATTAGAACGCAAGGCAAGTCAATGTGGAGCTCAGATGGTTGAAATGAAAACTTTGCATGAGGTTCAAGAAATCAAATGGAAGGCTGAAATTGAATGCTTGAAAATGGAGATAAATAAGAAAGGTGAAGAGGTCCAAGGTTTGAATAAAGACCTTGACAAGCTTAAACTGGACTATGACACAGTAGTGGCTGAGAAAGATGAGGAACACGCTAAAGTACAAACACTTGGTGCAGAAGTGATGTCTCAGGACATCCAAATCCAAGAAATGAAAGATCATCTGAAGCAGCTGATTGCAGGATCTGAACGTGCTCAGAAATCAATAGAAGAATTAAGACTAAAAGTGGAGGATTTGCAGAATGAAGTGGAGAGACAAACGTTGGTAATCTCAGATAGAGCTGAGGAGAAAAGGGAGGCTATACGGCAACTGTGTTTCTCACTGGAGCATTACAGAACCGGATATAAGGAACTCCTCCAGGATTGCGTGCAGCGTAGAAGACATGCAGTTATTGCGGCCTAGTTCACTTAATAGCTTCATTATTTGTTTCCTGAATTCTACCATTATGCATTAGAATTTTGGATTCTTTATATTTATTGTAGTTGCTTTTGTGGTATTGTGTCGTACTTATTATCTGGAATGCTTTTGTCTCGATGCTTATACCAAATGTGGATGCTTCTGAATGTTCATGTCAGTACTCAATACCAGGTGATACATTGTCATGGAGTATGGACTGAAGCAATTAGAAGTTTTCAAATGCTCAACATATGAATGCCTTGTCCCGTTTGCTTTAATGTGCTGTTGGTGGTTTAGAGTCGGATCATAGAAAAAATTCTCTTTCAGCCTATCTTTTTGTACAGGGCTTGCACGGCGATTGAAACAAAGAGAGACATTTGGTTGTGAATTATCATAAGTATTTTTAAATTTAGGATTAGTGTACACAGTTGGTTGTTCAACCTAAACCTTCAGAAATCAACAGATTTAATTTGTATTATCAAATCAACAAGCATTTTCTTGTCTTCAAGTAAACCTATATGTTGCACATTTTTCTTGAAATTGGGCTCATTCTTGACTTCTACAACAAGAGGTTTAGACCAAAATTTGTGCCCAAAAGAGCAGCAAATGTTAGGTGTAAGTCTACTAACTAAATTATTCATTATTTGTAGATAAATTGTCATTATGTGTGAGTTATAAAGAAATACAACTAGCTTAAACATGAAGATTTAGAACCAACTAATATTAAATGTGTTTGAACCAGACTTTGTGCTTGGGTTTTGTTGACTTGGACTTTATTTGTAGAAACTGTTTGAAGGGATGACTAATTCCTCCTGAATTTCATTTCATTTTTAAGGTGGTGTCTGACCATTTCAAAGTCAATGATTTCTTTTTCCTAAGAATTTCATTTTCTATTAGTATTTCCTAGTATTAGATATCTCGGGTTTATATTTAGTTTCTTTTATATTTACTAGTGCTCGTAAGATATATAAGGTAATCACTTAAAATATGCATCTTCCTTTTTTCTTTAATATTAATGTCAATTGGATCATACATGAGGTTTTACGACTTATTAATTAAGATTAATGCATATAATTAAAAAAATGTGACAAATTTTGAATGATTAACTTGTCAACATAATAGGCACTTGAGAACATACATGCACAAAAATAATTCAAAAATTGAACCGAGACATATTTTAATAATGAAACTTATTATAATACTGTACACTATCATACAATCAACGAATATTTGAGTATCTTAATGAAATCTATGGATAAGTTAAAGATGTTACCAATGTATTCTACCTTTTATATTTTCAAATAATCAATTTTAATTTTTTCATTATACCTAATAAAAAAAAACTATAATCACAATATTATGGCTACCCATTTTTTATTTTTTATAAATTCTTTTAATATAAAATTAAATTATATTATATAAATTAAAGTGCTAAGTTGGTGGGAGAATATTTCTTTTTTGTTCTCCCTTTAATCATGTAGCAAAGTTAGACAGATGTTCAGTACGAAAATAAATGAAGGATATATTGTTGGGGGTTGGAAATTTGCATATCAATTCAGTCAAGAAAAATTAATCCCAATTTACAAGCTAAAATATGTGAACTAAAATGCACACTTTTTGGTCCACATATTTAGAAGAAGAAATTGATAAACAAAGAAAAGGTCCACTTTAATTTATTTAATTTTACCTAATAATAAATAATTAGGAGAGTTTTTAATTATTATTTTTAATGAGTTATGGTCTAACATTTCTTAATTATGGTTAATTAACATTCATTTCATATTTACACCATATTATTTCAATTCATCAAAAAGCTCTATTATGAATTTTTAAAACAAAATACTTGAAACTCAAAATTTATTTTGATTTATAGTTTATTACGGATAAAATTAAATTACATCTAGGATAGATACATCGTGTAAGCTATTTTTTTCTTTGAAAAGGTGAATTCCACATTACAAAACTCATCTTTTAATCCAATTTTAGAATTAAACCTTACTAATATATTATTCTTAACACATTTATTTAGTTGAGTATTAAATGGTTATTACTACTCCTACAAATTAAGAAGACGACAAATTGATCAAAATGACATCAGAAAAGAGTATTGTAAAAGCAAGGGTGGATCATTTTGGGCATTTGTGCACTAAATTTGGAGGACATGAGTACTCAAAACTTCACCAAATGAGACCAACATGTCTACGTTTAATCATTGTCTTTGTTTTTTTTTTTTTTCACCATAGATGTTTGATATCTATATTAAAAATTGATTATTGTGTAAGATCGATTCAAAAGGAAATTTTTCCAATCAAAAAATTTATATTCAAGATCCAAAATTAAAATCGTCAAAAAATTAAAATAAGAAACAACCCTATCTACTACATGGTAATCATTGTCTTGTTTCTTGTCCCTCATTTTGCCCTTTTGCTCCTCCTACCCTATTTAGGCTCACACACACATACTATTTTTTTCACTTGATGTTCGATACTCTTAACAAAAAATTCATATTCAGAAATCAGGCTCGAAAATTTTAATTAAGAATAAATGAGTTCTATTTATATATACTATTATTGTTTGATAGTATTTAATAAATAGTTAATTTAACCATATATTAATTTTTGTATAAGTTTTGCAATATTTGGAAGGTAATTATAACTATATTTAGTTTGTTATTTAGAAACTTGAATAAGCAATACATTGATGGACCATACTCAAATATATGTGTCATTGGTTACCATTTGAGTTTGGAGATTGAATCCAAGCAAGGGCTTTAGGAACAAAAAAAATCTTCTTTTCTAATATTAGCAAAATAATTTCAACTTAACAATGGTTTGTCTTTGATGGGATTGGAGAGAACTTTTTTTTTCTTTCTCTTATTTAATTTCTAACTCAATAAACCATGGTGGGAGTGGGTATGTTGATTGGAGAAAGATTTGTCCCCTCAAACAAAACTGACATAGGATACTCACTAATCACTATGAGTTTTTTTGGTTTGTTTTCTTTTAAATATATATTTCTTTTTTACTTTAGTAATCAATTTTCTTGTTATGAAGTCAAGAAATGACTTTGCACAATTGTAATACGGTAATTTTACTATATTATCTTTTGAGCATAATAAATATAATGTTTTGATAAATATAATAGAGAAATGATTATAGTTAATGATAAAGATAAATTAGAAATTAAGTGTAAGATTATTTAATTGATTTAATAAAGTGAACAAGTATTATTGGACATCTTAAAATAGTATAGTGAATAACTATTGTTGGACGGAGGAAGTAAAACACATAATCCCTCCGTTCCTTTTTAAAAGTCATCCATATTAGAATTAGATAGTTGGTCCATGATACCTCATTTCATAAAATCAATGCATAAATTACAATATTCTTCCTATAATATCCTTAGTTAATTACTTTTGAAAATAAATATTTGAACTAACAACTACTAAGTAATGAATGTTCATTGTAATAACTTCATACATTGATTAATTACTCTCATCATTGCATTACTTTATAAAATTTGGTTTTGAAAAAATATATCTCAACAAACAAATTAAAAATATATAAAGATGGATTTATTTATCATTTGTTGAAGAGATAAAGACAAACATATCCATGAACTATTATAAATGTATGGAGATACTATTCGTCATACTTTTGAGACATAGATGCTCTTGTTATCCAAAAAACTAGATCATATATACTCTTCACTGTAACAAAAGACCAAATAGGGACACATGGTGCAATCTTATCTGTCAACCCAACGGATAAGATTACACGTGTATGTCTGTTAGTATAAAGTGTATAGATGCTCTAGCTTTTGGACGATGGGAGCACTAATGTTTCAAAAGTATGACGGATGATATATCTATACCATTTACGGTAGTTGAAATGTATATTTATTCTTTTTCTCTTTATTGAAAAATTAAATAAAAATAGAGTTGTAAACTTAATTTTTTTAACGCAAGTGGAATTCAAAAAAATGATATAGAAAAACGGAAGAGAAGAGAGTATAATATAACTTCTAACATGTCCAGAAGTCAAAACTCATGCTTCAAAAGGCTTTATGTATAGCAATAATTAATACCCTAATAATAATTGGGTTTGGTGAGTATGTGTTTAAAAGAGACAAAGAAAAACAGGAAAACGTTGGAGCACTAATTGAAATCCATTAATGAACAACGATTATTCAAAATCTTACTTACTTATCTGTCCCCAAAAAAAATAAAAAATTTTTTTTTTTTTTTTATCGTCATTACAGCACAAGCATGCTCTCATCATCAACTCCCCATATCCACGTGTAAGATTTTCATTGGTCGTATGGCATTCCAGACTGGAGCCAGTCTCAGCTTTGATGGCGTCGGCTCAGTCTCATTTACTCTTTAGTCACCGCTTTTTAAATTTTGCCTCTTTTTTATTGGCTGCCCAATTCTAGTGGGACCCACAGTTGCCTTTTTTTTTTTTTTTTGCGTGATTTAGATTTTCACATGACATGTTATTAAGGATACAAGGTTAAAGAATAATTTTATATATTTAACGTAATTTTAATTTAGAATTATAAGATTAAAAAAATTTCTTTATTTTCTTAAATTTCATATGAATTTAAATTGGATCAATTTTTTTAACAAAAAAAAGGAAGAAAGTAGTAGTTTTTAATTTATAATAAAAGGAAAAGCTAAAGAGAAAGTGCTGTGAGGTTTACAGCTAGCGTTTTGTGTACCAAAGACTGCCACGTATACGTTTACTCGTCAATGCCGAGTTTTTATAAATTCCTCGCCGAGGGAACCGTTGACTCACCTATAAAGTCTTCTCTTATCGTTTCGTTTCTTTTATTGAGTGAAAATCAATTCTCTTACATGTATAGTTTCTAGTTGGTTTTGAGATGAGATAGGTAGGTATTGAATTCAATATATAAATAATATAAAATTTGATAGTTTGTTATGAGGTAAATTATTTATTTATTAAATTTATTTGATATATGTTATCTGTTTAGAAATTATTATAGTTTTTATTTATTTATTTTGTGTTTGAAGTTTATATTGGAATTTCGACTAAATTGAAATTTGGCATTACAAGGCTCATTTGGAAGTAACCTATCCAACAAGATTCTCTCTATACTTAGGGATTGAATCCAAGATCGCTGATTAAGGTGTGGGTAAGTATCCTATATGGAGTATATGTATACGTTATGACTTATGAGTAGAGCCGTCAATATAGGCTAGACTCATTAGGCCGGCCTGGCTTAACCCGGGATTAGTTGGGTAGGCTTAAGATTTTTGGATTCAATTTAAGAAAAAGGGCTTTTAACCGCGACCTGATAAACTGTTATTTGAGGACTTGAAGAATAATCTGTAGGATTCGGCCCCTGGGCCCCCCCAAAAATTTAAAGGAATTTCATTAAAAAATCGAATATAATGTTTAAAATTTAAAATTATCCGAAATTTCAAACTCACAACAATGCGGTTTAACATTTCTATTGATATTTATACTTTTTAAATTTTTTTTGTTTTTTGAAAATTGTAACGTAACTTCAATAATATTCTAATAAGAAATTTTTTTATTTGTGATTTTGATAAACAATTAGTAACTTTAACATTATGTAATATTGGTTTGTTAGATTTTATGATAATCTTTAAATTATAATTATATTTAAATTAATAATTAAAAATAATATTTTTTAAAAAGTGGGTTGACCCGCAAAGTCCTGTAACTCCGTACTTTTGGAATGATCGTTATTTTTTTGGTCCACACTAAAAATGGGCTAGCCTGGCCTGATCCATAAAATGTCAAAGTCTTTATAGATTAGTTCGAATAGAGTGGGCTAGCTCATATTGACAATTCTATTTATGAGAAAATAAACATAATTAACTAAAAATTTGTATAAAATAATTCAAAAGTTTCTTTCTAATCCGCTACGAAATGACTCCTATAATTTGGGAAAAGAACTTGTAATTTTAAAATAAATACTACTAAAACAATTTTATTTGTCTCATTTAAAAAAAATTCATCATTAGGTTATTTTTAAAATTTGAGTTCTTTGATTTGCTACATAGAACTTCATAGTTAATTTAAATATATGTAGTATTCATTTATATTTTAAAATTATCATGACAAGTGTTTCAATGTAGAGATAGGTAGCCCCACACTGCATGGAATTTTGAGTTTTGAAATCTTTAATCACAAAATATATATATATATATGAGAAAAAAGAATGAATGGTCATATTACAAAAGAGTTTCCAATAGTAGTATGTATTTGTTTAGTTAATTCTAGAAATGCAATTAATCATATATATATTATTTATATTTAAAATAAATGACACTGACTTGAGAGGTTATTTTCTGTTTAGGACCTACACTCCCAACCACACGTAGAAAAAGTTTAATTAGGGCTTCTTCTTTCTTATTATTAAATTCTTTCATTTTCCCAAATTATTCATCTTATCTTATTTTTGGTAAATAAATGTATAATACGAGTATCTCTAAATTGCAAATTGCCTTTCATTTACTATTTTAAAGTTCAAATGTGAGGTTTAACAAAACTTTTCATGGTCATAAAAATACGTTATTGAATATGTTTATAAATTACCATTTCAAAGATAAAGTAAGGATATTTCATTATTTTAAAGAAAATTTAAGTATATTATGGTACAATCTTCACTGATTTAACAGTATAACTCTTATTTTATTTCTACAAGGATATAACAACCTAACAACGTCACAAAACTCAAACAATTCTGACTTAATTGAAAAATTCAAAACTTCACCAAAAATATACTCTCTTCAATAAAAATTCTCTTTGCATCGTAAATAAGTTGGAGAACTAAAATATTTTACACCTCTAGCTCACGAAGAAAGACCATTATTTATAGGTCTAGATTCTTCCATACATTGAATAGTAAAGTAGTGAAATAATAGTATTGTAAAACATGAAATTGATGGTTAATTATATAAACGACACATCATAGCACTATTGATTACATGAGTTACACCAAAAATAACCATCTTCTTCACAATTTATACCAACAAACATGCATAAACAATAATTATCTCAATTTTTAAGTACAAATGTACAATAGCATTGAGGGAAAAAACAACTACATATGTACAAATTTATTAGAATTTTGAATTCGAATCAATTGTTTTTAAAAAAGTACAACCAATTTAATGTAAAAAACATTGAAAATGAGAGTATCTAGATTGTTGGATTTATTATTATAGGGTAGTATGTGGTGGTAAAAGATACTCTCTCTAACAATACTTATTCATTATTAATTTTATATACTTTTTAATAAATTATAAATAAAAATGATAATTTTATTATATCACCTTTTGAATATTTTCTCCGTCCACATTTGTTTGACAGGAATACTAAATATAGATGTCCAAATTAATTGTCAATTTAAACAATCAAGAAATAATTAGTCATATTTTTCAATTCTATCCTTAATAATTACTCTATTTTGTTCAATTGAAAAAGTATGTAACTTTTTGATATTTTTGGTATAATAAGGTTATATTAGTCAAATTACACCTTGTATTAAATTTTTCTTGAAGAAAGTGCATGACCTTATCCTGAAAAATAATTGTGGACGGAGGAAGTAATAAATACAATGACGTGAAAAATATAATATAAAAATTATTATAATTAGTTATAAGGATATAAATTAAGAACTAAATATAAAATTATCTAGAAAAAAAAGACAAAATATACTTCCGAACTATCATAAATGATATAGATCATTTGTCATATTTTTATAACATTGATGCCTCTTGTCTAAAAACTACATCATACAAATCATTTATACTAACAAAATATACATATCATAATCTTATTCACATGTTCGACATGTATTAAGTATCATATTGAAGAATAAAATTGTGTCACGTGTCCCTATTTAGTCTTTCATTTGAGTGAAGAACGTATACACTTTAATTTTTAAACGACAGAGACACTAATATCACAAAAATATGATTGAAGATTATGCATATCATTTACGATAGTTTGAGAGAATATTTATTCTTTTTTCCAATTATTCATTAATTTAATAAAAAATACTCCCTCCATTTAAAAAAGGTTGACCTAGTTTGAATTTAAGAATATAAAGAAGACTTTTTAATCTTGTGGTTCTAAATTAAAGTTATGTCAAATGTATCAAAATGCTCTTTAATCTTGTGGATTTAAACATGACACGTGAAAAATTAATGTTAAAGTGTTGCCAAAATAGAAAAGGAGTCACTCTTTTTAAAACAAACTTAAAAAAAAGATATTATTTTTTAAATGGAGGAAGTAAATATGTTGAAATAATATAGTGAACCATTATTGTTTAATAAGACTTTATCTTTGTTCCTATTCGTCATTAAATATTTGATCGCCGATTCCAATTCTTCAACTTTCCCCTGTTTCTTCCCTCCGTTCACAGCAAACTAAGCTATTTCACACAAAAAATATATAGAGAAGAGAAATACTATATTGGACTTGTGGGTTGACAAGCTCTTTATTTTCTACACGAAAGGCGAGAATTTTCTATCTCTCTATCTGGAAGAAGAAGAAGAAGAAGAAGAAGAAGACGAAGAAGATGCTTACTATAATGCTATTTGCCGTTAACCTAAACTTATTCTTCTAACTGTATAATTTCTTTTATAGGTTCGTATATCTTTTTGTTTTCATACTTCATTACTATGCTCTTTCATCTATAGATTATTAATCCTGAATTTTCATCTTTTAAATCTTATGATCTCCGTCTCTATTTTCTGGATCTATTCTATACATATATGCTTTAATGAAACATTAGCTACTTTTAATTTCGACAGAAATATAATCACACTGTGTTCGCCCTTTTGTTTGTAACTTTGATATACGATATAGAGTCTAGAGAAAAACTTTTGAATTGTGTGGTCACTTTTCTTTTTGGAAACAAACGGAGGGAGTATTTTTTTTGGTAAGAGAAGAGAAGCATGTGACCTGCTATTGTGCGTTTGGTTTCTTATTATCTGTCATGTCTTTTGCAGTTTCTGGTAGCTAACATGAGTAATCAAGCCACCACTAAAGTTCGCTTTGTTAGATGTCCCAAATGCCAAGTAGTTCTTCCCGAGTTAGCAGATATTCCTGTCTACAAGTGTGGAGGATGTGCCACAATTCTCCAAGGTCATTTTTCTTTCCTCTACAATTTTGTTTGTTAATGATAGGCCAAAGTCGGCTTCATCACATTCTGTTAGTCAACTCTTAAACTGCGCCAATGCTCCCATCCTATGTTAATATGTAGAGTGTTGAAGGAAAACGAAAAGATCTACGCTTGTTAAAGGATGTGGATTGAGCTCTTTTTACTAACTCAACTATCTGGAGTAGTCCCTATATATTTATGCCAGTAGAATTACATATCTAATTTAAGTTGAACAAATTTTATCTTCGATGCAGCTAAGAATAGGAAAAAAACTCCTGTACTTGATCAGAGTGAAATACAAAACACAAGTGAAGAAGCTTCTCCTCCTTCACTGAACGAGTGGAAGAAGTCAGATCAAGGGGAAGCTGGAGACTGTAACAAGGAGCTACCTCGACAGTTAAACTCCACTGATGACCTTCCAAGCTCTTCTGGGGTTAGCTGCCTTGAGAATGAGGATCCTTTAGCCAAATCTGCACTACACAAACGAGATGAACACAGTTGTTCTTTGGATGAAAAGATAGAACAATATGAAAATGATCACCACCAGTTCGCAGGAGGAGAAAACTTCTCCAATAGACTTGCTAGCTCAGATCAACTTACTTCTCCTGAATCGGGAAGTCCAAGTGTTGAAGCCAAAGAAGATGCCGAAGGTTCAGCTATTGAAGAAAGAGAGAAACTGGAGCTGGATAAAGACATTGGATGTTCATCCCATGTAACTGAACAAGATATAGAAGGTTTACCCCTTGAAGTGACAGAGCAACTGGAACTGGATGAAGGCAACTTGGTGGATGACTGCACTGTAAATGATCAAAATAGAAGCGGAGTTAATCATAAGAGTCACTCCCTTGACGAGAATTCTACTTTCTCTGGATGTGTCGTTCACAGTGATAAAGTGTCTCCTGGAAGTAGGGCACATGAAGATGGAATTGAAAGCAAATCTCTTGTGGAACAAATCATTGGAAGGGGCCAAAATCATTTCCAAGGTCACAATGCAGAATCTTCTGAAAATGTAAGGTACACCAAGGAAACCTCTTTATCTGCTGAGATAGCCCGTGACTTTGAGAAGCAGTCATCTGCATGCTCTGACATGTTCCAGAGTATTTTGAATGAAAGCATCATGTCAGACACTTTGATGGCTACTGATTATGAGCAATTTGAGCCATTTCATAAAGAGATTCCCTCAGGTTTTGATCGTATAAGCTCTATGGGTACATTAGAAAATCAACCGCTAAATATTTATCGATCTGAGCCTCCTGTCAATCGCAGAAATATGATCAGATCTCCTACACACAGAAGTTACTATGGCTATGATGGCAGTGCATCTTCATCTGATGAGAATGATCATATACCTGATCAGTACAATTACCAACCTGTAAGAAAGTTTAAGGAAGCATACCCTGTCAGCCCTGGAGAGTTTCTTTTGGATGGTAGAAGCCGAGTAAACCACACAATGAGCGGTGAGTCAAAGATGGTGCAGCGAGCAATGAACTTTTCCACAGTATTGCCAGGAAGGAGTCATCAAGCTACAGAAGGCAGCAACTGGAGTCAGAAGCCTCAGTCTAAAAAACGTGGTCAGGCATCTGGAGGTAGAATGGCATCGGACCAGGATGAGCATGCCACAACATTTCCGTTTATTTCGACAGGTTCTCATGCAGGACATAAGCATGGAAACCCTTCAAATTACCGGAAAAATATGGCCCACCATTCTAGTCTTCTTCCACCCAGAATGCCCTCAGATTCAGAACCAGACAAAATACAATTGTTGAGAATGGTGTATGAACTTGAAGATCAATTGCGCCAGACACGTATTACTACAAGGATGGCCAATGGAGCCAATGGGCGGTTTTCTGCAGAGCCAATGAGGGACGAAGAGTATAACCCCTCATACTATGATCAGTTTTTGGAAGATGGTGGTGGTGATTTGAACTATTCCAGATATCCCGTAAGATGCAGTCATGGAAAAGGCTGGCCGCAACAACGTAAAAGCTCAAGAATACCTTTTTCTGCAGAGGTTTCACATTACAGGCACCCAGCTGATTGTTTGTGTTCACATTGCTCCCCTAAGGTCCGGCATTTCTCAGCGCAGCTGCATCCTTCAGTTTGCTATAACAAAGGCCGCGGGGTTGGCTATTCCAGCTGTAACTGTTGCAATCACCCCCAGTCTGATTCTTCAAGCCCTCAGCATTACTCAAGCTCTGAGTATTCTCGATGGGACCATGATTCAAGATCTGATGATAGGAGGCACAAAGATCATGAGATGAAGAAACTGTATCTGCGAGAAAAATACTCAAAAATGCGACATCTCCGACCAGTAGCTGGTGGAGCACCAATAATTTCTTGTTACTACTGCAACGAACTTCTACAGCTGCCTGCAGACTTTCTCCTTTTCAAAAGGAGATGCCATCAGCTCAGATGCAATGCTTGTAGAAAGGTGCTGAAGTTTTCTCTCCAAAACCAGATACACGTCGTCCCATTCCATGCAGAGGTTTTAGCTCCTCCACCAAGTGAGGTTGATGACAACACTGGTGTCCCTGATCATCAGAATCTGGCATATGAATATCATCTTAATTCTTGTCCCCGTACTGAACGAATATCGTGTTCTGATGATTTGGGACCATCTTTCTGCAGAAGCGTCTCTACTGAAGGGGAGTCTTCGCTACCTCCAATTCAACCTCGTGGAAGGACCTCTTTCAATGGAGAGATATCCTCTAGTAGTTCTTCTGCTCCCCCAAAAGACAGAAAAATGAAATCCGTCATGAGGGAACCTCGTATGGGGACCTTTGGATCACCACAACCTTCAGCTAAGATGTCTAAGTGGGGAAAAGTTTCATCTTCAGAAATTGAGGAAGTACGACCAAACGGAGGCTCTCCTCTTCATCGACTTATGGGTTATGAATCGGCAAGTGAAGTGATACATTGGTGACTGGATCAACTTTCAGGAAGTGAAGCAACGATCAAAAAGAAACAGGCAAAGTCATTGGGCCACAAAGAGCAATAGGTCGATCATTTTTGATAGATACTTGGCATAAAGGGATCGATATTCTTGGTGTTAAGACGTTGAAACACAAACAATATTTCGTTCAGGCGCTCATCCATTTGTATATCCTGAGTATCCTTTTTATTTCTCTATAGTTTTTCATTTCACACGCTATGTACAGCTGCAGCTTGTAGGTTGTATAGAAAAATTGAGGTGTTCATGGTAGACGTATCTGGGATGATAATTATATGTATTTAGAATAAAGGACATATTCCTCAGTTTTTCTTCTTTATCTTCTATAGTTCATTGTTTAATCCCCTTATCAATATTGTTGTATTCTTCTTCGTTTATCATACTGTTTGTGGTTGCTTCTGTTCTTGTCTCCATTATTCTTTATATGCTTTACTTGAGCTGAGGGTGCATCAAAAACTTCTCTACCTTCACAAGGTTGGGGTAAAGCTACGTATAGAATAACTATTACTTGAGGACATTCTTATCACAGTCTAACCATTAATACTTGAAATGGGTTTGGATAATACTGGGTATGGGTTGAACCATTGTTACATCAATTAGTCAGCCATCAGACATATTCTAGTTAATGGGCGTATAGTAATGATATTATTAGGGTAGAGAACAAACAAAAATTCAAAGTTCTCTTCCCACACATATGGGATACACATCAACCAACAACATATATCAGAAAATATGATCCAATTTCTTTTCAAAGTTTGCTATTATATACAGTATATTAGAAAATCTTTTCTTTTGATAGGTTACAACTTACAGATTACAGTATATTAGAAAATCCCAGGAAGGGCAACAGTCTCTTGATGTGACGTACAATCATCATTGGTATATGTTCCTTTGTTGTCTTTGCTTAGAGACGACGTTGATCCTCTGATCTCGATACATGTTCATGTTTGGAGCTAACAATCTGGTGTAGCGGTCAAAATAGAGAAGTTGCTTCATCAGAAGTGCAAACTCACGAGGAAATTTCAATCCATAAGATTCACTAACTCTAACCTGCCAAACATTGAAGAACATGGATCAGAAAATAGAGGTTACAGGGACAAGGAGAAAAATAACTGCATTTTACTTCATTTCTTTCATCTGTAAGTATCTTATTCCACAAAGGTGCATGAATATGTACAAGCAAAAACATGGTGTCCCTTTATGAATGGAAGGAAATAAGGAATACAAATAAGGTGTCAGTTTCATAAACATTCTGCATCTTACATCAAAGTGAAAAAAGATATAAACATCTGATTTAAGCCTATGTACTAGTTCAGCATTTTTTTGTATGATGAAAGATTTTTAGAACACAAAATGCAACTCTTTTTGCTGCATCTATTTGACATTTCGCACTGGAGATCTAATAAACTGTTCATTTCACATATAATTAGCCTAATATTAGGAATCTTGACTACCACAGAAAGAAGAAAAATAAAAGAGTATGTGATAGTTCTAGACAAATGGCCTTGTTTTTTATTAATCATGCAAACTTAAGACCAAATAGGAAAGTGATAGGGTGTCTTGAATTTGGTTACGTCATAATTTTGAAGCGCAAAGTCATAGCTGTGGAAAATAATATGTATAGATTAATACTAGAGCTAAAACTGCTTTACCACGTCCAGAAATAGTGCGTTCATTTGTCTCTCATCAAATGCTACATTGGCAGCAACAGTAGTAGCATTTGTACTTGTGTCCCTGGCAGCCGCAACAATGATTTCTGTATCTAGATCCTGTGTAATAATAACGATATGGGTCAGAAAATTAGTAGTTAAAGCTCAGCTAGTTCAATGAAATCAAAATTCTGTAGAGGTTCTCCAGGCAGGAGAGCTGCCCAGAATGAAGACAATATCAATGACTTACCATCCAAAAGACCAAAACTAATAACTACTATTTACCAGAAGGGCTTCCTCTCTCTTATCTTTTTACTTGACCAGGATTCCAACAAAGGAAATTCTATAATAAGACATCCATCATATTCGAAACTTCAGTCTACAGCTGACTAGGTTCAGGACAAGGATGACAGATAGAATTCAAAATCACCTCCATTTAATTCATTTCCAATTACTTTCTCGCTTATACCCTTCTATTTGTTAGTTAATGATGGAGAAATATAATAACTTTATCCAGTCTTGCAACCTTAAAAAAGATGAAATGAACCATATGTAGCCAAGGACAAGTACACACAGGAACTTTAAGGAAGAGAAAGCAACAGCAGCATATAAAACTTCCATCAGAATCTACAGAACTTATGCTGGATCTTATATTTTACCTGAATCGACAAAAATATTTTCTCCAAGTCCCTCGCAAAAGCCTTCGAGTCCACATCCTTTCCTGTAGCACCCATGTCAATTAGAGCAGATGCCATCGACTCATAATTTTCAATTGCAATAGATTGCAGAAATACTTCCATAGCAGCCCATGTCTTTGGAGATATGCGACCAACAATTCCTGCATAGGAAATCCTGATCTTTTTTTAGTATTTCCGTTTGATTGAAAAGATGTTAACAGGAAAGTTTTAACTCAATTGGCATGCCCATTTTCGATATTTAACTTAAATTAGCATGCCCATACCCCAACCATAGGAAAAAATAATGTAGAGTCTGCACAAGATCAGTATATGTGGTTAAATAAATCAAACTAGCTGCTAATAACATTCTCATCGGGAAACTAGAGCTAAATAATCTATTGAAGTTTGACCAGGAATAAGACAGAACATATTCACCAATGTCTACCCCTAGTTGAGAGAATGATAGCTAGGGTGAAGTGCTGGACATTAAGGTTTCTATCGTATAGTGGCAGACTTCAACTCATCAAGAGTGTTCTATTTGATATGCAAACTTATTGGGCACAAATATTTTTATTACCAAAGAAGATTATCACAATGGTGACAACTGTATGCAGAACATTTCTATGGACTGGTAGTAATAATTGTTCAAGGTTAGCACTGGTAGCTTGGATAAGGTTTGTATGCCAGGAGGATTAAGTGTGATTGATGGGCATTTGTGGAATAAGGCAGCCCTATCCAAACTATTATGGGCACTAGGACAGAAGAAGGACAAGTTGTGGATAGTGTGGATCCATACTTTCTACATCAAAAGAAAAGACCTATATATGATGACCACCCCAAAGCAGGCATGTTGGATTATAAGGAAGATTTTTGATGCAAGGACATGGTATAAAGATGATGTTGGACCTATTGGAGGAAGGAAGAAGCCTGAAGCCAGCATCAAGAACCACTATGTGACACTCAGACCTCAATATCCTCAAGTTGAATGGAAACACTTGGTTCAGGTCAAGGGTATGATACCAAGACACCAGTTCATTCTGTGGATGACATTACAGAGGAAGCTTCTACTGTAGACAGAGTCTTGAAATGGGGTATACAAGTGGATGCAAACTGTGTTCTATGCAATACTGGTCATATAGAGAACTTTGATCACCTATAATATGCTTGTCCTTACTCTTCATATGTCTGGAAAGCAATGCTGAACTGGTTAGGATATCACAGACAAGTAGGCAGCTGGGAATATGAAGTCAAATGGATGATCAGCAGGGTCAAGAATAGTAGACCAAGAGCTGGAGTCTTGGGATTTTGTTCTGCAGCAATTATTTACAACATTTGTATTGAAAGAAATAATCGGAGGTTTAATGCCAAGAAGGGAAGCCCAACACAGAGACTGAAGGAAATAGCTATACAAGTGCACATTGAAGGACAAAGGCACATCAACAGGAAGCCTCATTTAGATCAATTGATAGGGTATCCTACTTAGATGTTTTCCTCATTATAGTTGGTAGCTTAATTTTTGAGTTATCTTATTTGTATTTCAAGTGTTAATGAGAGCTAGCTCTAAGTCCAAATAGAGTTAGTTGTTCTGTATGGAGAATTTTGGTTGAATGAAAAATGTTACCGGTTCACCAAAAAAAAAAAGACAGAACATAGTTTTCTGAACCCTTAGTTAAGAAAAAGAATCCATGATGACTAGTCAGTAGTTTCTGAACCAGCAAATGGGTCAGATATTGCTTTGCCATCCAAGTTGGTAAACTATTTGCTAGCAAAAGTTGGTGATCCTAAGACTTCATTAACAATATAAGCTTCTTGAAAAAATCAGGTAGATAACTAATACTCCCTCCGTCCCAATTTATGCAGCATACTTTCCTTTTTAATCTGTTCCAAATAGAATGTCATACTACCTTATTTAGAAACAATTTAACTTCAAACTTCTCATTTTGTTCTTAAGATGATTTATAACAACACAAATCTCTTTGGCTTGTGTTTAGACCACAAGTTTCTAAGGTCTTTCTTTTTTAACTTCCACGCTCAATCAAACCCCGCCACATAAATTGGGATAGCGGGAGTATTCAGTAAAACTTTGTACAAAACTGAGTATCTTGCTAGATGTCAATTTTAACCAATTATTCCTTTTACTGAGCAGAATATCCACTAGGACATAAGTTCCGTATCTTGTGCATTTTCCTTGTAGTTTTTATCTGAAAACTATTCTCATGCACTTTCTTTCTCTTAAATGATTGTCATGCTGGCCCTGGGCTCAGACAAAATTTCTGAAGAAACACATAAAAAATATGAAGCAGCTGAGACCAATTATCCACTGCCCACACAAGATTTCGGCCTACTTAGTAGCCAAAAAATACCCAAAAGAAGGATGGAGAGAGAAGATGTGTATGTACCAAAGTCAAGGAACCCAATACGCCCATCACGTAGTTGCCACAAATTGCCAGCATGTACATCGGCATGGAAAGATTCACAGGCAAGCAGACTTCCAAACCTGCATATGGGCGAACTCTACTGGTCAGATTAAACTGAACATAAAAACCAAACAGACTAAAACAAGATCAGAAGTGTTACCAAACATTAAGGGCAGTAATAAGACTGGTTTCAGGACTGGAAACCAGTGACTTAATAGAGTCTAAGTCTGTCAATGGTACTCCATATAGCCTCTCCATAGTCAGAATACGCTTAGTACTATATTGACGGTAGACTTTTGGAGCAGTGGCCTGCCTAGTTAGTCCCATGGCTTCTAAATAATTCCTAAACGACTCAACATTTGTAGCCTCCTTGTTGAAGTCAACTTCTTCTAGCATTGATTCTCGTATGTCTTTGACAATAGCAACCTGCATAAAAGTTGCAAATAAGGAATTTTTTTTGGGACAGGGTGGTGAGGAAGCTTGAGACAAAGACAAAAGCACAAGTATGGAAACATGCTCCAGTCCCAACAAGTTCACATGTATTAGTCACCAAAAATAAAATTTTAAAATACAAAAATGTATAATTTGAACAATAGTGTGAATAAAAGAGATTCAACAGGGCCACAGCTTCAACCTATTGGCAAAATTTATATAACATTGCAATTTGGTAACGTATAATCCAAGAATTCAACCAATGAGTAGAATGGATTTACATTGGACAGGTTTAAATTGCAGTTATTGTGTTAGAGATGCACATTACTTTAGTTTAGGTTGCTGTTCCAGAAAGTAGTATGTGTTTCAAGAACCACTCCTCTTTCCTTTTGTTGATGAAGAGGCAGGGGGATGCTTTTTCATAAGAATTTGAGGTTAATAATAATAATCATATCAGCAGTCACAGTAAATTTGTTAAAAATTATATGTATTATACCAGAGATGCACGGCTTAGATCGGGACTCAAAAACTCCAGGGTACGTGCTGCAATGTAAATAAAGTTCAGATCTGCTACCAAAATATCTTCTATTCCAGGTTTCAAAAACTTTATCACTACATCCTCCCCTGTGCCTCTTATTCTTGCACCGTGCACCTGAAAACTTAACATAGTTGAGCCATTTAAGAGAGCAGATGATAAAACATTTGGAAGGATGGAATCATCAATTTTATGAAACACAATACAAAAGAAAAAAAAAATCATGAACCTGAGCAATTGATGCAGAGGCAACTGGTGTGGGATCAATATATTCAAACACGGTATCAATTGGTCTGCCTAGCTCCTCACGCAAGATTGTTTGGATCTGTTCAAAAGGAACTGCAGGAGCCCTGTCAAAACAGTACTGGAATTCTTGAACATACTCCGGTGGAAACAACGTGGGTGCGGATGCAATAAACTGCAAACGGCATGGCAATAAAGTATAAGTCATGTGTCATTGGCATGTAATTGAAAGATCACGACAGTAAGTAAGATGATCTTGCTTCATCCTTACCTGACCTAATTTGATATAAGTTGCACCCATGCGTTCAAACAATTTCCTCAAATATAGGGGAGATAATAGCCCAAGCTGCAGCTGAGTTGGTAGTCCAGTGGACGAGTTTGCCGTCTAAAAAAGTAAATTATAATAAAATTAAAGAAAATTACACCTGTTAAGAGTCTAAATCTATGAAAGAACTTGGCGAAGTCGATTAGAAAGATAAGTCAAGAGAACAAGCAAAACAGATTCTTTCCTTTTTGTTGTGGGAGTAGGGTGCTTTAGTCTAAATACTGCTCAAGTACAAGTTGAATTGTGGATTCTAAATTTGCGTGGTTTTGAAAGCTCAAGGAGTTTGACTAAAGAAGCTTTGCTATAGTAATGACTGCCACTAAGCTGGTATATGGTTTTACCACACTTACAGAAGTTCATTTTATACATTTGTAAGTAATTTAGTTCAGAACATCATGAACCTTAATCGGAATTGGGAAACAGCATACATTCAACTGTGAATTACCCCTTTAATATGTTGAGAAAACAAAACCACACCATTATCTCAATTAAAAAAAAAAACCACACCATGAAATTTTCTTATTAGTTACTTATAAAATTTGTTTTTTACTGAGAATAAGTTGATAGTATTAGCACTTCGAAGTTGTTACCTTAGATACATCTTGCAGCCACTCACTGCCTACTCCAACTACAGCTTGGACACCCTGAGCTAACCTTAAGGCTCCACGAGGACCTGTGCTTAGAGATGTTTGGACAATATCCTCCACAAGTTTGGGCAAGTTCTCTAGACGATCTACCAGATGAAAAAAAAAATAGCTCGAGTTAAGCTCAACAACGACAAACTACGAAGTATTTCAGAATACTTAAAATGCGAAGCATTTTCCAAAAGCTTCTTAACCCTTCGGGGTGGCGCAGTGGTTTGGGCTTGGGACTTCCATGTTGGAGGTCTCAAGTTTGAAACCCCTTGCCAGCGAAAGCAAGGAGTTTGCCTTCTGGGTCGAGCTCGTGCATCGGGCTTACGTAGTGCAGGTTACCTCTCCTATGTGATTTGTGAGCTATTGCATAGGAGTTTACCCTGTGCACACTCAAAGTGTAAAAAAAAAAGCTTCTAAACCTATAAAAAAGGTGTCAAACTGATTTTGTGCCGTTAATGAGGTGAATTAAAACATCTGCGCCAAATCAAAACTCAGAACAACCCAAAGCAAAAGGCATCTGGACTGTCAAATGCAAATTAATAGAATAAAGTGGTCAAGTTCAATATACTGACTTTCTTTCAGGGATATTATTCTTATGATAATTGACAACATAATCCCACTGAAGAAACTCAAGAACCCATAATTTTCAACTTGTATATGCTCTTTCATAAAATAATTTTCCCCTTATGCATAAAATAACTGAAGAAACTCCCGTTATGCATGGAGCCAGAAAAGGGTTGGACCATAAGGGTACTGTATCCTACACAGTCTCATCGTGCATTTCTGCAAGAGGCTATTTCCGCAGCTGAAGTCACATGCCCATAACATAAAGAGAGATTTTTCGACAGACGTTGTAATTCTGCTAATGTTTGACTAATAGGGGAAAAGGGAATTAAACAGCTTATGAATGAAAAAAAAAATTAAAGAGGGCAGAAAGTGGAACACCTTGAAGACGAGAAGTAAATAGATCCTGTGTCTGAGAATAACGAGCAAAAACTCGCAAAACATTGGGACGATTTCGATAAGCAATGTTTGTTGATGTAACAATCGGAAACTGCAAAATAAATGAAATTAAATTCAAGATTCAAAAAACCCAGATGATAAAAGAGGTAGTAGAAGCAGACCTGAGAGACGCCCCTCAACACTGTAACAACTGCCATTTTTTCTGAAATGAAGAAAAGAAGTATTTTCTTTAGTTTTAAATTCTCGCACGGAAACAGTGAAAGATAGGAAGGAGGCCACGTAGCATATACTCATTAGCATAATTATCTAATTATGATTTATTTTAGAGTTATATTGATTTGCTATGTATCTATTCCTTTGAAGCTGTATATGATTGCTAGGTATTTATTCAATCTATATTTGTTGGATATTGAAAGAGGGTCGATTTATTTTTACCAAATATCATTCTAGACAGTCTTGCAAACGTCTGCAACACTCAGCCTATCTTATTCCCACAAATTTGATTAAGGTAGAAGCTTTTAACAACAAAGTTAAACACACAGAAGTACCACGACTTGTCCCAACCTTTATTATCTTACAATTAATACAAAGGGAATGCTTTTTAAAAATTAACGAATTTTGTCTAAGGCCCAGAAACACACGCTATAGCCTTAACGAAATTTTCATCCTTAAAATAAAATTTCTGCACATGGCAGTTCACTGCAGCAGGTTACAAATGACACTTGTCATCACAGGATTCAAACTAAGTTTTCAATAACAAACTATATTGCTAACAACATAAATCTAATTCAAATTACATTCTTATACAAACGCAATTAATATTCTAACATTTAGAATATTTCAGGCTACATTCCAACACTTTAGAATATTTCATCTAGCTTCCATACTTAGAATATTTTATTTAGCTGCCCTCGCCACCTAACTAGTTTTAATGTCAGCAATGCACGTGAAATGATTTTGTTCCTGCCATCGTCTAGTCTTCACAGCTTTGCCTGTCAAGCCAACACGCTGCACTGGAAAATGGCCGATGACTTCTAGCGGCACGTAAACCTTGCATTTTCAAGTTTGCCCTTGACAACACCCAAGCAACCTTGACCTTTGTTTGGCACTATTTTGCCCCCATTCATGCAGACCAATGCCCAATCCTTGACATATCTGCACGTAGTTAATCAAGTAGTTTACGGTCTCCAACCACCGCACCACTTTAAACTCGATGTCTTCATCGAGACTGATGTTAAGATATCCTCAAACTTTGTGTGCATCAAGCTGCCATAAGTCTTCCGCTTTCTCCCAATTGCATCCGTTGCACTCTTGCCTTTCCAGTGAACCAAGAATTCGGTCTTAGTATTCTTCTTACTTGTGCCCAAACCCGTGATCAGGATCTGCTCAATTTTCAGCATCATATTGTTAGGTACTGATGATGAGCCCTCTTTTACCTGTTTCTGTCCGATCATCTGCATCTGTCAAAGTAAGGTTTCAAGAACTCACATGGAAAGTGGGATGAATTGTTCAACCTTTGTGTCATTTTTAATCTATAACACTTTCGCCCATCATTTCACCACTTCGATGAACCATCATATTTAGGGAATCAAACCCCGATGTCGATTCTTACTACAATTAATTTCCAATTTATGGAGTAAGTTTAGTAACACTTTGTCACCCACATTGAACTCAACTGACGACGATGTTGATCACATACTTCTTCATGTCACCTGCTGAGCCTTGCGCAAGCTAATCCTGTGCTTCAGATAACATTTGAAGTCTATCCCTTTCACCCCTGTAATCGCTGACCTTTTCCTAATTTTTTAGATTTGCAACATCTAGTGGTGTCATAGCTGTTTGGCCTAAAACGATTTCAACCAAAGGGCGTCATTGCTGTTTGCAATACGACTTGTGCAAGGTTATAGCAAGAACTGCGCAGTGTCTAACAATGTCTACTCACTTCCGTTACTCGCTGTCACATATTGCCTCAATGTATTCTTCCAACAAGTTTAATTCTTTCCTGTCCTGGCCATAAATGTTTGGGGTGATTCGCAGTAGAGAAATTAACTCAGTTCCCATCATATTGACAAGGCTGTCCAAAACTACCAGTGAACCTTGTATCTCTATGACTTACGATGTCAGCCGGAGAAACCAACATACTTAACCACATATTTTGTAGACAATCCATCGGCAACTTCAGATGACCTAGTTCAGGTGCAACAACAAAAATAGAATAGTTTTGAAAACTTGTAACTAACCTCTTACCACTAGGATAGATGGCTTTTGTCATTAACCGTAGGGAATCAGAAATGAAATTCTGCTTACTTATAGCCACGACCTTTCAGGAACAGGCAAAGGTTTGGCAAACAAACCCTGCTCCTTCTTACGTTTCAGTCCTTGTCCTTGACAAACCTGAAGTCTTGACGTATGCCTCTATATCGTCTTCCATTTTTGGCCAAAAATACAACACGAAACACAACACCTGATGTCCAGTCCCAGCAAAATCATGCTCCGCTTTGCATTTAAGTCGTTGCGCAGGTCCACCTGAATTTGGTACAGAACGATTCTCCCCCCAGCGAGAATCATTTGTTTTTGGTTCATCACCTTCTGCTATCCTAACCTGCCAATACCTGGCCAAAGATCAAGTTTTGTGACCATCATGCCTTACTCAACCTGTCATCCAAATCCTGCAGCAAACCAATGGAACCAGATACCTATTCTTTACGTTGCCTTGTTCAACGCCCTAATATCTACACACAATTGGCAATTCGTCCAATCCTATTCAATTCTTGTGAAATAAAACAAGGGCACACATACTGGAACCTTATAATGGCTGAATTAACCCGCCTCCAACAAACCTCTTTCAATTGTTTTACCGCAATTCCGTCAATTTCCTTAGGAAATCCATACAAAGGAGCATGTGCAGAGCAACCGGACGCAGGCAACAACCAAATTTTATTATCGATATCCTCCGTGGTGGTAAATTCTTTTGTAATTCAGGCTGCATAACATCATCCTACTGTTTTAAGCACTTCAGCACCACCAATCAGGCACTTCCATCTTAACATCAGGTTTTCACTGCCCCAAGGCACAGTACAGTGTCATCCCCTTCCTTCAGCCCTTTGTCTATTGACCTAGCATAGACAAGAACATTCATGGTTTCTTCTTTGGCAACTTAATATTAATATTCCCAAATGGATGAACTCCTTTAAGAAAATCCAGCATTGCTGCCATTGCATGCCATTACTTTACTATACTACTCCATCAAGAACGGAACAACGGAATTTTTCTTAGAAATCAATTCCAAGTTGATCTCAATTCAACCAATCGCATCACATCAAGTATGTTTGTCCCACCCAATTTTCAGTTCGACATAGACACACCATAATCATACCCCAATGGCATGTGCCCTTACTTGACGGTTTTTGACGTAGGAAGGGCTTAGACAACTTCATCAGCCCCAATTTTGTAGCAATTTTCACATCTACAAACGTATGATTGGGCTCCTGTACTCACCATTGCCATCACACGTTGTTCTTTCACTGTCATTTCTCTCTATATGAATTAAAAGCATGAGGACGAGTACTAGACGTTTCTCCAAATTATAACCCACGAATATGGTTGGAAGACAATTTAATGGGTTGTCCTTCAGCCAACGATTTCCTCACTTCCCCCTTTTGATTCATATTTCCCCAACAACCAACACTGCATAGTATTTACTTTTTCCCGATTTGGACAAGCTTGCCATGAGGACGCCACAAGTCCAACACCCCTAGATTACCATCTTGTCTTTGATTTTGTCTTTTTCATTCATCCTTCATTTGTTCCTTTCCTTCCTTTGTTCCATTTGTACAGTCCTCCTTTAGGACTACCCTTTTGCCATTCCCCTTTCTTATCAGTTTTTTTCTTAGTTTTTGAAGTAAGGACATCCGTCAAAGGAAGAGTTGTCCCGAAATCAATAACGAATCTGCAGCAAGCAATTGTCTCCAGGCAGATCTTTAACATTTGTTTTCCCCGAAGTTCATTTGAGCCCAGCCTTGCATACCCGAACTGAAGTGTTTAACTTATAATGTGTACTATACTCCTCAGACTGTTTTTGAATGTCTAACATCACGAGGTGAATTTTTTTATTATTATCTCACCGAACCTGTCTCCTTAGCGCCTTTCAACTTAAATGCCTTGCAAGCCAAGAGGCGTTGCTAGAGACTTGTCGTCAACATTTTTTTTATTAAATTATCTCACGTATCAATTCTAGGACGACCAGCACTTAATACACACTTGCATTTCTAGTTCCCACCAAGTTTATTCTTCACCCGTAAAGTACATTGTGGTAATTTTTAACTTGTCAGCGTCAGACACCCCTTGCAGCATAAATACTGTTCCATGTCCCAATGAAATTTTCCAGTTCTTTAGCCCTTGCAAAGCAGATTGCACCGACTAAAAGTCTTAGGTTCTGGAATTTTAATCTTAGATGATTCAACACTGATTTGAACTCAACGTAGTCACAAGCCGACACATACACGATCTCTGCACGAAGGTTTCATTTTCCTTCTGCAGTCCCTCAAGTTGTGTGTAGTTGTTTATACGGAAAATTCAAGATTTCAGTGATGTGTTTATCAAACCGTTCCTGTCTATATACACCCAATCTCCCCATGAAACATTCTCAGCGTTAATTCCTCCAAATCAATGACTTGTGTCAACAAAAATCCACAAACGAAGGATCTCTAAGAGTATCATTTGTAAAACGCCAACGAATGCTTCATATTTTTCGTGCCAGGTCCTCACAGTTTTCTGCGTTTTTCATTCACCATCGTCGAACAAACTTTCCCTAAGCGTCTTGCAAACGCTGCAACACTGCAGCCTATCTTACTCTCCCACAAATTTGATTACGTATAGAACTACTTTAACAACACAATTAAAAAACATCGAATTTACAGACACTTGGGTCCGCCACCTGTTATTAATCTTTAAATTAATACAGTGAAGGTTTCACGAATGTTGTCTAAGGCCAGAAACACACTCTATATCTTAACAAAATTTCACCCTTATAAAATTTCTTTTCTGCACATGGCAGTTACATAGCGGCAGTTACAATAACTTCGACACTTGTCTCAGCAGATTCAAACTAGTTTCAACAACTATATTTCTAACAAATAGAATCTAATTCAATTAATCCTTATCCACACAACATATTAGTATTCTAACACTAGAATATTTTCGGCTACATTCCAACACTTAGAATATTCAGCCAGCTTCCATACTTAGGAATATTTTAGCGGTCCTCCAACATTGGGAGTTTTATTCACATTACTGACATGCCTTGTTCCCTCCTGCCATCGTCAAGTCTTCACAACTTTTCTTGCAGCCACAAAACGCTGCCTTGCCGATGACTCGAGCCCCGCACTAAGCCTTACATGTTCAACAAAGTTGCCTGCTGCCCACATCCAAGCACCTTGAACCGGTGGTGCAGCACTGTTTTGCCCCATTCATGTCAAAAACAATGCCCCAAGTCCTTTCCATGTCTTCAACGTAGTTTGGACAAGTAGTTTAGCGGTCTACAGATAGATTGTATTTGTTCCTCAAATTTTATTGTATATTGATATGTAATTTTGTTGGATACATTGTATATAATCATTAGGGTAATAAAATTAAATTTAATTTGTTTAAGTTTGTCTGTCCATTAATTAGCTCAATCTATTTTAATTCATTAAAAGTTTTGCTAAAATGTAATCCAAATTATCTTGTTTGAAGTTTTTTCAATTTTTTTTAAATAATTGATATGTTATATATAATCATAATAAAGAAAAACTAAAATCTCAACTTTGTTTTATTAGTTGATTTTATCCCTACCGTCAAAAACAAGTTATTTTTACTCCTGCCATTAATAAACTTAACAAATATACCCCTCCTTGAATGAAAAGCCCCAAATCTATTAACATTATCCAATTTTAACCCAACCCAACCCAACCCACTCAATAATATAAACCATTTCTTATCTAAATTAATTTTGTTTCCCACCACCACCACCACCAAAATATCCTTCACCACCTTGAAGGTCTACTTGACCCTAAGGAGCGTAACATAGAGTACAAGCTGAAGATTTTTTTCTGCAGTTTACCGGAAATTTTCAAGCAAAAATGTTGTGTTAGAGTACCCCATCAGTGAGGCTTGAAGATAAAAAATAGTGATGTTTGATCTCTTTGTTGCAAAACTACAAAATTAGTATTAGCGTTGGGTTTTATAAAGTTTTGGTGTTTAAAAAGTTTGCTTTGAAGGCAGAGAATAAGAGGCGAGCAAATTGATTGGATCTCATTGAAACTTTGTTGCAAATATATATAGTATATATTATATATATATAATATTATATCTATATATATATTCGATACTAATTTTGTATGTTTGATTGTATAATCATTACTGAAATCATTGTTTATATTCTTCACTAGGGAATCGCTAAACCTAAAGAAGTGAGGAGTTTACAGGTGAAGGGATGCCGCTACATTATAGTAACAAGAAGGGAGATTTATATGTTAAATTTGAGGTTTCTTATCCCACGTCCAGAGGCGGATCAAGGATTTGGAGGTCGGGGGTGTCACAACTTTCAAGCAAGATAAAAAGGACCGGTTGCTTTAATTTTGGGTTGCAATTCAGGTTATTAATTTTTTTATTTTTATAAATAAATCGATCAAATATGCATGTAGAATATTTTTTTTTAGATATTATGTAATTAGAGATAACTAAACAATCAATTTTTATTTTATTTTTGGAATTAGATGTCTTATTCGTTGAAACATTTAGAGAGAAAAAATTTACGTTAAAATTTGAGCTTGTATAAATCATCTAACAGTATAAACATAATATATTCATCTTCCATTGACTTTATGTGTTGTTGGAGATATATAGTTGAAAAAGAAAAAAAATTATAGCTTCAGTATAGTCATCTTACATAGCAAAAACGTCGATGAAGATCGAAAGAACCTTTAAATTTTTTTTAAAAAATCTTTTTGAAACTTATGTTTTTTTAAAAACTACTATTTAAATATATTCTTAATAATATTTATTTGACGCTCATAATTCAGTACTCACTAATTGATAAAACAAAATAAACATGTTATACTCATATCAAGAGATTAATAATTAGTGCAAGAGAAAGTTAAAAACAACAAACTCAAAATTAATTATGAAAAGGGGTCAATTTGAATTAATAAAGAATAGTACTAAAAAATAAGAATGAATGTAGAAAAAAGAAAAGAAAAAATGGGTCGATTTGAATTAATAAATAATAGTAATAAATAAATAAGAATGGGTGGAGAAAAAGAAAAGAAAAGAAAAAAAGGATCAAGCAAAAAAGAAAGTGTTGTTAGCCAGGTTCGAACCCGTGATGGCTAGGTGGGAGATCCTCTTCTTCGTCAATTGAGATGTTCTGCAATACAATTATTAGGTGGCAAAACTAATATATTCAATTAATATACATATATATACAACTTTTCTCCGGGATCACTGGGTGTCGTGGCACCCCCACTGTGCCAAGTAGATCCTCCCCTGCCCACGTCATTGGCGGAGGACCAAAAGAAACAGATCAAGGAGGTTCTTGATTAGGATACAATATACTATTTGGTGATGATTTTGACGGTGGTGGTAAAGGAGATTTTGGAGATGGTGGTAGTGGAAAACGAAGTTGATTTGGATTTAAAAAATGGGTTATATTATTAAGTGGGTCGGTCGGGTTAAAATTAGATAATTTAAGTAAAATCAGATAATTCTAATTGATGTGGGGTTTTCCATCCAAGGAGGGGTGTATTTGTTAAGTTTATTGATGGCATGAGTAAAAATAACTTGTTTTTAACGGCAGGGATAAAATCAACCAATAAAACAAAGTTGAGGGGTAATTTTGATCCTTTTACCAACCTAATAAATAATTAAGTTGGATGGGGTCTTGAGGTTAGGACATGTATCACTTGATAAATCTCTATACAGTCGCTTACTTTGAACTCCATCTATCTATACCATTTGCTTCTCTAGATTTCTTATTGTAGGTCCCTAATTTTTCATATCAGTTGTCTCTTTACTTAATTAATCATGATTTTTAAGCATATTTTTAATATAACTTGGTTGATGTTATGTAACAACCCTAAAAATGGATATGATAAGTAATGCTTAATGTGTCTAGAATGTCTACGATTAGACAAGGGTTAACACGGATTGATGTGCATAGAACCAGACCTCGGAACCCTTAAGACAGCCAAGTCAACTAACTTGGGGAGTTATTTGAGCTAGGAAAGGTTGGGTCAGCCATGTAGGTAAAGGGGTGGTTGTAAGGGGGGAAGCAAAGCGCTGGGAAAGATTGGGAGGTAAGGTAAGGTAGATTGTGGGACCGGGGATACGAAAGGTTATGGAGCGGGGGGTTGGTGACGGTGAGGGGGAAGATAATGAAAGTGGGGCGAATGGGAAAGTGAGTGTCTCTTGAATACGAATATTTACTCGAATGAGTCTTTACTGACTTAAAAAGGGAAAATCATGGTTTTGGAGGATCTAGCTAGGGGTAAAATGGTCTTGTTTTAGCTAGGATAGTATTTATAATTAGCCCAAAGCTTTAATTTTTATTTAATATAGTGGAGGGCATTTGGAGAGAGAGGGCCGAAAATGGGCTCTTGAAATGAAGTCTTGCTTCTCTCGGGTTTCAAACCTAGGTGGGAAGCAATGATTTGAAATTATTTTTTTATTTAAGTTGGTAAAATTAATGTAATTAATTAATATTTATTATTTATTGGCTGTTTGAAATAAAAGGAAATCAGATGTTTACCATTTAAAAAACCTTATTTGACTAAGTCCAAACTAGACTACCGAGCCTAAGAAACTCTCATCTCTCACGCTCATCTCTCTCTCCACGTCTCTATCATTCTCTTTCACGTCTCTTCCAGGCAAAAATAACGTACAAGAACATAAAATTTACCGAAAGTTCTTCAAACTTGAAGAACTCCACAACGAAACATAAATCAAACTCCAAGAATCAAAGTCCGTTAGGCCAAGGGAAAAGTATTTTTCCAAAGTTTGGTGTTGAAACTTGGTTTTGGACTGAGTGTTGGAGAAGGTTTGGACCACGTCAAGGTTGAACGTAATAAAAGGCAGGGTCTCTTATCTCTTGGGTCCTTTCCCAAGATAACCCCTTAGGTTTCATTATATTGCTAATCCGAAACCTAGGATTGTTTCCCCCGTTGCATGGTCCTTGGGTCCCACTAGCTCCTGTTATTCATAGATTGGGTAGGTTTGCTGGTAGATATTAGGCATTTAATTTTGGTTTCGTGATGTTCTAAATGTGTGTTTGGATCGATGGAATGACAATCTTGTATGTTTTTTGAATATAATGACTATGCGTTTTGGTTTAGTGCCCGTGACTATTGTCACGATTAGGACTTGAAATGACATGTTAGTTCTTTTTTAGTTATGATACAAATGTTTATGTAAATCGTGATGTTCAAGATGAAGTGTATGTGCTGAATGAAGTGAGAAACTCTTGGCTAAGCGCATCCATGAAAATGCACCTAAAACGGTTAGAAATGCCCTAAAATTTCCCTATTGAACTTACATATAACTTGATGAAACGTGCTGCACAAATTACAAAATTTCCCAACCATAAATGGATGAAATTCGGCATCAATTTGAAATGTTTTAAAATGTTATGAAGAAAAATCAGTGAGGAGAGGTTCACTGAGGTAGAACTCGTGCCCTCACCAGTTAAAAAACATGAAAATAAGTTGAGTTAAGGTATTGTGGTGATGGGGATTTGAAACCGTGGTCTTGGATGAAAAATGAATCATGAAAATAAGAAATGATAGAGTGAGATTCGAACCCACAACCTCTCAGATAGGACTTAAGGGAATGTAAATAAAATAAAATCTTGAGGCGTTGTGGAATCGAACTCCACTACCTCTAACTGATTTAGGCTTAAAGAGAAAAATAAAGTGAAGGTTGTGGGTATTCCGAACCCACACCCTCATGGTCAACTTGAAAAAAGTCAAGGAAAATAAATTAAAATAAAGGGGTTGTGGGGGTTCATACAACAACCCCCTGCGGTCAAGAAATAAAAAAAATTTAAAGAAAAGAAATTACCAATGAAATGAAGAGTGTTTGGCTTGATCTTGGGTCCCCAGCTGTGTGTACAAAAATAAAATAATTAAACAATGTAAGTGTTGTTCAGGGATTTGAAATCCGTTTCCCTTTCCCAAATTCTGTATTGATCCATAAGTCATTACGTGCATTAAATGTCAAGAATAATTTTGCTACTTAGATCGTATTGAAATCTTGGCATACCTACAAAGATCACGTCTCGTACCATATAATCTTAGGAAGATATGAAGTCACTTAAACGAACTAAATGAAGGAAGCCTCATGTATTGTATGTATAGATCCATAAGTCTAGCAGGCGTTTAAACAATAATTGAACCTACGAAGATGTATGTAATGAAATGATTACCCTAGAAGGGTTAAGTACGAGTGTAAAACACCTAAATGGACAAGTTGCATGGCATACGATGAAATAAATATATATGTAATAAAATATAAAACCCTAGAAGGGTTAGTAAGAGTGTGAAACACCAAATGGCCAAGTGCATTGTCAATATGATGAAGGAAGCATTCCGTAAAAAGGGGTGAGTAATTATGAAAGAAAATGTGCTAGATTTCTGAATGTGGTGACAACATGATAAGAGACAAATGTGAACGAGGAGACCCTTCAAATGGCCGTAAATAATGTTACCAAAACGTACTCACCTATGAGAGTGTAAATTTAATGAAGAGATCAGTCTCTATAAACACTCTAATAAAAGTATTGCGAATAATGTATATTTAATACTAATGATGAGATGAGAAATCATCTATTGAGCTATGTTGTCCTCATACTAGAAGCAAGCTTCCATAACGTATGAGTTGAATGTAATGGAACTTTATACTGAGCATCGATAGGCTAGCTATGAGAGGTGATGCCTTCTTTCGAGAAAGACGGAGGTTCACGTAATGATAGGATAATCAAGAGGTGAGCTACATTTAAGTAATGACACTAGGTCATTCTTGATCATTGCACAACGAACCCGATGAAAGTATTAAACTACATCCCAGGTATAGGTGGTGTTTACACTAGCCTATGAATAAAATGAAATGAAGTATGTATGAATGAATAAAACAGACTCTGTATTTGCTAAAGAAGGCTCCATAGTTGAGGTCTCATATGTTGTGCCCTCATTTTCGGAAAGTCTTGGTGTCAAGTCCATGATTCCAAGGTCTCATAGCATATGAACGAATAATATGAAAAATGTTATGTGCTATATGCAATATGTTATGTGTTATGTGCTAGATGTTATGTGTTTTGTGCAATATGATAAGTATGATGATACATGTTACTCTCATGGCATGACTTTCCTAATCCAAATTTAGAAAGTTCTCTCACTTTTCTAATCCAAATTTGGAAAGCTCACCAACTTTTCTAATCCCAATTTGTCAAGTCCACTGACTTGACTTTCCATAATCATGTTGTTAGGAAAGAGCTATACTTACTCATGCATATCCTTGGTGTGTGCTTGCATATACCCATACTTAGTACAATTGTTTACTAACCCTATACAACTCTACAATTTTAGGTGCAAGCACAAGTGGACGCTAGAGCTACAGGTTGACGCTGAAACCATCCGGACGTGGAGCATTCATCCAGACTTGGTAGGCCCTCATGCTTTCGAGGATGCATGCCCATTATATTCTAGCTTAGTTATAGAATTGAACTAGTGGAGTATGTTCTACTAGCGTTTCTTTCCATTTTTGTTCATACATTATATAGGTTTTGGCAAGTATATATTTAATGCTATATTAAATTATTTCTTTCATTTGATGATCTTAATGTTAGCTGGTTGATGGTGAACAATTATGAATCTAATAAAATGATTAGTATGTATGTTAAGAAACAAAAAGGTTTCAAATTTTACGCTAAAATTAACCTAGATGAAGTAAGAATAACGTAAGTAGGCTTGTCTGCGACCTCTGAGAGGTCAACGACGCCGGTCCCGTCTGGGGTCTAGACTCCGTTCCTGACATGTTAGGTTGCTTTGACTTATATACTCAATTCGATAAGCATTTTATTCGTACTTTTCACTCTATGAGCAGTTGGGTGGTTACACCAATTTTAATTGTACGTATTATCGTAATTTTGGTTTCCATCTTTTTAAGAAGTCCAGAACCAAAAGGACAATTTTTTTTCCTTCAAAAAACATAAAACGGTATGTCAAAAAATATTTAACCAAAAGGGCAAAATCGCTCCAGAGGCAGCGATATCTTTAAAACAAAATTAACTCCGACTGTGCCGTTAAAAGTTGAAATCGGTGCCCCAACAACGATTTTATCAATTTTATTTTTTTGATAAAAAAGAACCTTTGAAATCGCTGCATGAACAGCCAAATCTAGAAGAAAAAAATTAAATGCAACGCTGCTGTTATTTTTGTAAGAAAATCGAAGTGAATTTTAAGAAAATCGCTGCATGTTTACACATTTCAATTTTTTTTTTTGAAAAGAACGCTGCTGAGGCAGCTAATATAGAAAAAAAGTTTAGAAAATTGTTGTTGGAGCAGTGATTTTAGTTTTAAGAAAGATTTTTTATTTTTTTTGATAATATCTCTGCTGGGACATCGATTTTGCCCCAACAAACGGAGTTAATATTGCACTTAAGATATCGCTGCCTTTGGAGCGATTTTGCCCTTTTGGTTAAATTTTTTTTTGATATACCCTTTTGTGTTTTTAAAGAAAAAAGTTACTCTTTTGGCTCCGAAAGCATCATATACAACATTTACAATAAAATTAGTCCTACATATTTTAGATAATGATTATGTTCACACATTCCACACTAAGACAAAAAGGTGTAAAAAAATTATAAAAAAAAAGTTCAGGGGTAATAGGACCTTAGTTTAGTAAGATGTGTCTCTGAAATTTCGGTCATAGTCTAGGGGGTACTTGTGCACTTTCCCTATTTAGAAATCCATCTATCTTTCCTATCTAGTTCTTTAGATTGCTTATTGTAAGTGTCAAGTTTTTCATATCAGTTATCTTTACTTGATCAATCATGATCTTTTTCTCTATATTATTTGATTTAGCATTGAACTGTGTACCCTTCTTTTTATATTAATTCTGATAAATATTTTGCCTTTGATTTCTATTTCATGAGAAATTTAAATGGTTGCGTCTGTCTTAATTGTAAGTGTTACCATAGATTTGATTATCATCTCTCTGTGAATCACAAGAAAAAAAGTAGAAAGGAACCGGGGTGGCCAGGAGTGAAGAGAAAGATAGCGTACAACAGAGTAGCTAACTCATAAAAAGAGCAGGGGTGCTAGTCACTTATAAAAAAATTGAAATATTGTAAATTATAAGCGTTACCACATTTATAAATGATTGTCTTGCGTTAGTCTTAATTGTAAATGTTATCACATATTATCAATTATAATTGTGTTGCTAATTTTTGTAAATTGGTCAATCTCGAATATGCGTGCACTCTTTTTCACCACAATTTTCAATATGTTGCTATTCATTCTAGATATTATCTTAGAGATTCAAGTTAGAAACATGTATAAATCAACATACTTCTTTTTCAAAGCCTAACCACATGTTAATGTTGATTCTAGAAATATCATCATGTGTGATTTCAATCTCTCGATGAATGTGCGAACTAACACCTTATTCATTTGAAAGTAATGCACTAGACAATCTTTAAAGAGAGATTTGGACTTTTCCCATATTGTTTAAATCTCAATATCTCAATTTCAATATTTGAATATTCCCAGATGAAAAAAAATCTTATGAATGTTTTTGATCATTTTACAAGGTAATATAATTTGATGGTTCATCCTTCAACCACCTTTTTTTTTTCTAACAAAGAAAAAATGAAAATAGAGTGATTCTCATATGATCGGTTGAGATTTTCTTAAACATATACGTGTCGCTAATCTCTAAAAAAATCGTTGTGGATCCTTATACATGTTCAAGACTTGTAAGTTACCCACTAGTGAGTAGTAGTTGGATCACATTAAATATTTACTCAATTATACCTCCTCCTTTTTTGTCTAGTTGTTGTTTCATTACTAGCTACTTTTTGTTAATATATGTTACTTCTTCTACTACTTTTTTTTGTTGAATGCTTTAGATTATTTTTTCCTTGAGTTGAGAATTTGTTAAAAACAATTTCTCTACCTCTGAGGTAAATATAAGGTGTGTGTACACTACTATCTAGGAGTTCTCACGGGTCAGTTTGGATTAATTATTGGTCAAAATCAAAACCAAATCAATTTAATCGATTTTAAAGTTATCAAAATGAAATCAAACCAAATCATTCATATATATATATATATATATATATAATTGTTATCAATTTCGGTTTGGTTATTAATCATTCACAAAAATAAAAGAAAGAATTCATTCAAAACGTGAAAAAGTGACAACAATCCATTTAAAAGAAAAATAGTTAGAATGACTGACATTACAGAACTTTCCTTCATTGAATTTACTATGAATAAAACTTCAAAATTCATTATTTTGGCCTAAAAGAAAGAGATAGTGATACTTTCAATCTTATAAAGAATTGTCTACACACGCTCATATATATAACACCAAAAAGATAAATATTCTCACCTCGATCTTTAAAATTATTTATATAAATAAAGAAAAAGGGTCAAAAATGTCCTTTGTTTATAGTTTGGCTCAAAAATGTCCTTATCGTCAATACTTTGGCTCAAGAATGTCTTTGCAGTCAATACTTTAGTCCATGAATGCCCCTATATTTACAAAATGGGTCAAAAATGCCCTTCCAAATAATATGTATATATTTTTTTAAACACATCTTCTTCCTAATTAAAATATTATTAAGGAACACTATTCTTGTTTACTTTCTTCAAAATTCACTTTAACAAATAAAAATGTAGGAAATATTTTTTTTCTTATTAATCTCATATATCAATTAAAATAGAACAATTTCATGTACTCGTTCGATTGATAATATATGTCATATATATAAGATCATAGTATATCTATCATTAGTTTATATTTATAAAACGATAAAAAGTATACCGATAAAATAAATAATATTTTTATTTTTTATTTTTTTCTGAATTAAAGTAAGATAAACATTTTCTAATTTTTTGAGAAAACATTAATTAAAAAAATGTGTCAAAAAGAAAATAATAATATATTTATTTGGAAAATGAACTTTTTTTATCCATTAAATCACAATAAGGGCATTTTGGACCAAACTACAAACGGGAGCATTTTTGTTCCTTTTACATAATTAAATAGCATTTTTGAACCAAAGTATTGACGGTAAGAACATTTTTGAGCCAAACTATAAATGAAGGGCATTTTTGTTTCTTTCACATAGTTTAAGGAAATTTTTATCCTTTTCCCTAAAAATAATATGTTATGTATGTATACTAATAAATATATGTATGTAATTTGTTGGTTCGAATCAGTTATTTCTTTGGATTTTTTGAACAAAACAATAATCAACTCATATACTATCAATTTTTAAAAAGTCTAAAATGAAACCACACCTAACCCAAAGAAAAATCGATTTGGTTCAGTTTTTCTATTAGCATCCATTTTTTTCCAAATTGTGAACACCCCTACTACTATCCTTATATCTAATTTTGTGAAATTAGAGCATGTAGAGTTAATCAAAATAAAAATATCCGACCACTCTAATTTAGAAAAAGTTTTAGAAGGTTTAGGGCCCAACCGGGTTCGAACCGGTGACCTCTTGATCTGCAGTCAAATGCTCTACCACTGAGCTATGGACCCAAGTTGATGCTATAATTTCAATTAAAATTTACTAGTCATTGTTAAACAATTCTTGCTTCTACCTAAGGAATAACCAAAATCATAATGCACGTACAAAGATTATGAATTTTGATAGTGATAAAAATATTAATTCATATTTATTCATAGAAGAATAATAGGAGATATGAATAAAATATGTTCCTCCCCGTTCTTACCTTAAAAATCATGAAGAAAATATGATGCCGACGCGATCACACTAAATCGATCATTTCATAAAATGTGCAACTTTTTATCATAATACATAGACAAATTTAATGATACAATACAATAAAACTTAAGTTACAGACATAACAAATATAATATTTAAATTAACAACATAATGCAATAGTTAACAACAATCCAAAAAGTATCAAAGATCATAACGTGTTGTAAAACTAAGTTAAAAAGAGTGATAATATAAGCAAGAAAGTACACAAGAAATAAATTAGATAAGAGCAATACAAGTATATATAGATGCGCAAGAGATGAAAAATTTTCTTATTCTTCCATGTAGTCAAGTCTTTACGACAGGTGCAGAGCCAGCGTACATTAAAGGGGTTCATCCGAATTTCCTTCGGCGAAAAATGTTACTATTTAATATATTGTTAAATTTTTATTTTTTTTATGTATGTATAATCCTCATTCGATAAGTTCGTGTTTTTACCTCTTTAGATATTGAACCCCCTTCTTAAAAATCCTAGCTTCGCCACTGCTCTAGGATATGAACCTTATACCTCTATTTATAGTGTTACATAGAGGCGTGCAAAAGGTTTTTCTTAAACATGACATTAATCATGTATATAAAGAAGGAGGTTATGGAGGTGTAAGGTTGTAATAATATGATCATAAAGGTGGATGTTATCTTCATGATGGAAGGAAGTAATGTAGATAATTAGTGAGAGTAACTTCTTGGTTTAGTGGACATCCACACCATAACATCTTATAATACTTCTCCTTAAATGTCCATAGATAACATGCCTAATTAAAACCTTACAAGGAAAACATCCATGGAAAAAAAATTGTGAAGGAAAAAAAGTATACATATATATTAATATGCATTACTTGTTGCCTTATTAAAAATCTTGCTAGAAAAAATCGGTGGAACAAACCCCAGTCAAGAAAGTAAATAAACGTGTATTATAGTCCCATGATTAAAATATCACTTAAATTCTTGTGATGATATCATCTGATCTTACATACTAGCTTCTGATCAAATGTTAATATTGATAGTGTTCTTATTACCACTTCACATTCACGAAAATGTTATTTTCATGAACTCATCCTGATATATCATTTTTTTGTTTCATCGATATGATGAAGTTTTAAGCTTAGACAAATGCATTCTTAAAAATTTCTCTTCTTGACCTCGCTGTGAAAAGTAAATTGTTCATTCAACTTGTTCATAACAACAATCATGTTGTGGGCACATTCATTTGCCATTGATTGTCTTGTAAAATAACTTGACATAACTTAAGTGTGATATGACTTTATGTATATCAAATAATCATCCTACATTTTGCATAATTAATATTTCTTTGACAATAATGATTAGAGATAATAAATCCATAACAGTATTTGACTTCACACAGATATCTCCACGCAAAAGGAAAATTATGTCTTTCTTGTATATTAACAAAAATAAATATTATATGATGTATAATAATAGCAAGATAGGTAAGTGCACCAGTGCACTAATATATGATATTTCCTAATCATTTTCATGAGTTCGTAAATGTGGTTAGTGGTCTTAAATAAGCTTTAATGAGGCTTAACCACCCCTATAGCCTAAAGGTGTGGGTGTGCATCCGTTAACTTTGAAAAAATCATGTGTATATATATGTCTCTTTTCAAAAAATAGAATTGATGAGATTTGAACACACGAACATTTCCTCATTCCAAGGAGGTGATAACACTAGGCTATAACAACTTGTTATGTTAATGGTTTCTTTATGGTCGTTTGATTGATTTGACCAACTTAGGGAACCTCATAAGGTAACCAGTGTTCTAATTGTGTATTGCAGTGTCTTGTGTTCGAGGTATATGCAGAGAACAAACCAGGGACCCTAGTATGAGGTACTCGGCTCTCATGATAATGAAACCACGTCGATGCCAGCGGAGATGGTACGACAGTAGGTGCCCATTCCGAGGCGTCGAAAGAAAAGGTGACCGTTCAGCCATGGCAAAGAAGTTTGGCACGTGACTTAGCCACATAAAAGTCACTTTCAAAACATTTGTAGTTCATTTTTTTGCAATGATAAAAACTTTTCGAGAAAAACTCTGCGCAAAGGCACACAAAGCAAAGGAGAATGATGCCAGGCAACAGCAACATCTGAAGTTTTCCGTCTAGTTGTTTAGGAAGTTACTCTCTGTCTTAAATTGTAAACCACTCCTAAATCTAAAAGGGAATTGGTGTGTGGTGTTAAAGTCTAGGTTGTCAGTGGGATAGACTTAGGGGAGATTGTTGTCTACTTAGGCTTGTTGAGCAATAGAGGACTATTGCTTAACGGTAAGATTGATATCTTTCTACGTTTGGTGTAATCGTGTTGCTTTTACTTTGAAGATTAGTGAAAACGATTATAAAAATACGTTGAGACAGGTCGTGGTTTTACCTCCCTTAAGCAAGGGTTGCACGTAAAATCCTGTGTTTGATGTACGTGCATTAACTTTCTGGTAATTTTCTGAAGATAAAGTAAAGGGACCTGGTCCATACTCAGAAGTGAAGGCATACATTCTATCAGTGGTCGCAGAGAGCACTACCTATTTGTTAACACCAATGGAAGTGATTTTGCTTCTAGAATGGCAGCTCCACTTAACCTCGAAGAAGGTCAGTCATCACACAGACCTCCTCGTTCAAGGGACATTTCTACAGCTGGTGGAAGTTAGAAGTGCACGAGTATCTCATGGCTGACTGAAGATAGCGAGTATGGGATATATTACTAGATGGACCTTTTGTTCCAATTTGATTGGAAGCAAAGGATGGAGAAAAGACAATTACGTGCCAAAGCCCAGGCAGAAATTATGAGATTGCTGACAGGAAAAAAAGATTGAAAAGGGTTTCAAAGCAAAAAACTCTTTCTGGTCTGTGGGATTGGAAGTGGACATGATGAGTTTACAACAGCGTGAGTGTCAGCCTGTGAGTCTGCTAAAGAAAAATTGGATTGCTGTTGACGCACATGAAGGAACTGAACAAGTCAAGAATCCAAGATTGACATGCTCACCTCAATATGAGAAACTTCAAAAGAAGGAAGGAGAAAAGGAAACATACATGACACGCACCAAGTTGTCTTCCATTACAAATGAGATGCGAAGTCTGGGGGAACTAGATAAGCATTGACCAAAACAAGTCGGAAAGGGATTCGATTCTCAAAGTCTTGGGAGGAGCAAAGTTGATTCATTACAGAAAAGCCAGGGACTTGAAGGTGCTGACCAGGATGCCTGGATTGGTAATCTTAAAACACATATAGAGATGAATAGGAAACTAGTGATTTGTCCAAAAGGGAGCCAGTAAGGACAAAGTCATTGATGTTGAAGTTTATATAAACAGATGAAGATTCAAGTTATGATAATGATATGGCATATCTCATCGTAGATTTCAAAAGATTGGGAACTTAAAAAAAACAACACAAATGTAAAAGAGGAACAATGGGACTCTCGAAATGCTGCTCAAGGTGATACTTGCTACAAGTGTGGAAAATCGGGGAACTCATAGAGCGTTGTCCTTTACTCAAGAATGTAAACAAGGAATATCAAAAACCACAGGGGTGAAAGGAAAACGAAGGGACCTGTTAACCTGGTAACAGAGATCGTAAAGTTGTGCTGATATGGTTGTCAAAAGGGCTCTGATGCTGGAGGGATTCGTCTAGCTGAACAGCACGTCTCTGTGAGCCAACCAGAGGTGTGTCGGATGGGCTGGGCATGAGAGGGAGGAAACTGTCTCAATGAAATGTTTGCTCTAATGGCTAACACAAGAAAATGAAGAAGAAGACAATCAGGTAACTCTTCCTGACATGAAAAATGACTTGGATATACTATCTTAAAAAAATTGAGAACCTGGCAAAAAAGTTCCTGTTAGATTCTGTGATAGAGTTAAAATCTGGAAAGATGTACCATGATTGCTGTGACATTGAAGTTTTTAACTGAAAACAAGGTCAATTGAAGACACCAATGTCAAGGATGTTGTCTCGAGAGCTTAAAAACTCTGAACTTAAGACCAGTTGTGTCAGATACTGAAGAAGCTGCAAAAGTGAATGGAAAAAGCCAAGACGTCTGCAAGCTGAAAATAAATTCAGAAAAATTGAAAAAACTATGAGCAAAATCTTAGTTGTCACTTAAAAGAGTACACATTAGAACAGGATATTTGAACTTAAGAAAGAGCTTGAAAATCTCTTAGTGGATCAAACTCAAAGTTGCTGTCAAATGTGAAAATCAGAGTACTTTCATAAGAAAGGAATAGGAAGTCTGAATATAAGTCTCTCTTATAACCCTACAGTAAGTATGTGTTTGTGTGCCTGACAATTGTTGTGTCTTATTGTGGAAGAAGGACATTGAAGGAATGAGTGTGTTAGCTGGAGAAAATCGTAGTGTGAAAGATACTCTCATTAAGCTGAAAGACCAAAATATACCAAAAGCAAAAAGACGAACCTGGTCCTACAGGAGCCCTTGTCTCAAACCACGATTTGCAAAGAAAAAAATATATTCCTGCTCCTATGTCTGTTTAGAGAAAGCTTCAAAGGCTACATATTGGACAAGTACAATCTGAATCACTCCTTTGTTATGACCTAATGGGAACTCAAGCTAACTGGGTTCCCAATCTAACAAGTGATTGATTTTTGGAGCAGGTGAGTGCGGAGTAGCAGCAGTCAATGTTGGGTATATGGATAGTGGTGCTCTAAACATAGGACGGTGATGTTAAAGAACTTCCTCTCACTCAAGACCCTCCAAGGGGAGTGCTTCAATTTGGTGATGGCAAGAAGGGATATATTTTGGGGAGTTTGTGCAAAGTGGAGATTCTCTTTGAAGATTATTGGACAATGTTTATATGTGGATGCGGTGTTTGAAGTTGTAAGTGCTAAGTGTGTCACACAATCTGTGACAAAGGAAATGACGGTCAAGTTTACTTCTGAGAAATGCACTGTGGTTGAGTTAACTACAAACAAGTAATTCTCATGCACAAAGAAGTAAAATTGTAGGATGGGCCAAACTTGGAACTCTCTATGGAGATGGATTAAAACATGTCTCAGTGCTCAAAATGAAACTGGTGATCTCTGGACGTGGTTGGGACATGTGAGTCATCTTTATTAAATAAGTTGATTCAAAGGACCCTGGGCGTCGAGGGGTTGCCCAAAATGAAGTTTTCGCTGATAATAAAAGGTGTGAAGCTTGTGTAGAGGAAAGCAATCAGATCAGCATTCAAGCAAAGAAATACGGTAACCTCATCCAAGAACCTGAGAGCTGCTTCATATGGACCTTTGCGACCCTTGAAGGTCAAATAGCAGAAATGGCAAAGAAGTACATTTTGGTGATTGTAGAGACTATCAAGACCACCGGACGAGATTTTGAGGATTAAAGCAGAGATACGCTGAGGACGCTGGTGATATTCTTCAAAATGATTCAACCAAATTAAATCAAGTGTTCAGCACATAGATTGATCTGGACAGAGTTGAAAACTCAACACTGGATAGAATTGTATAGAAAATGGTTACAAGCCACAACTTCTCTGCTCCAAGAACTCCTCAAGAAAATGGAGTAAGTAGTGGAGAGAAGAACCGAACCTTGTTGAACATTGCCAGAAAACTATGATTATGAATCAAATCTTCCTCAAGTTTCTGGGCTGAGAAAGAGGGTAACACGCATGTCATGTTACCACCAGGTTGTCTAATAAGAGCTGTGTTGAATAAGACTCCATACGAAAATGCTCAACAACAGGAAGCCAAATGCTGAACTTCTAGAGATTTTAGATGCCAGATGTTTGATGTGAATAATGGGAAGGATGATCTGGAAAATTTGATCCCAGAAGTGATTGAAGGAGCTATTTGGGGATATTCTTCATTCAGCAAAGCTTACAGATATTCAAACAAACTGAAAAAACACAATGCATTAAAGAAGCATTCATGTTGTTTTTGATGAAATGGAAAGCTTTGAAAAAATGTGGATCAAATGATGATGAGGAGTACTCAAAATGCTAAACATCCAGGAGATTGAAGGTGCGGAAAGGATGACGAGCAACAACTGAAATACTTATTGTGATGATCAGATCCACAGTCTACCTGAAGAGGATGCTTGATGGTTTGGAAAGGGGATGATAGGGTACCTGGTACTACTCAAAACTCCAGCAAGAGTACATCAGACTCCCAGAAGATGAGTCACTCCTAATGAAGAAGATCATTGATGATCTGCCAAACCCAGCTGCTGCAAGGTTCAGGGATGGAAGCATAGTTCATCACATCCTCTTGAAATCTCATACTCTTGAATTCTGGATTAAACTAGATCAGAAAACAAAAAATCTAGTTGCATCTCAGCATTCGATATCATCCATTGCAACCTAAGAATGTTAAAGGAAGCCTTAGGTGATGCAGAACTGGATCAATCTATGCAAGAAGAACTTCATTCAGTTTGAAAGAAAGGAGTATGGCACTGGTTCCTCGACCAGAAAGCAGAACAATAATGGACCGGTGGGTATCAGAAACAAACTTGATGAAAATGGAGTTAGTACTAGAATAATCCAGGCTGGTGGTGCAAGGATACAATCAGGACGAAGGAATTGACTAGGATGAGACTTTTGCACCTTGCCAGATGGAAGCTTTAGCTAGAATCTTAATAGCCTTTGCTGCTGTTATGGTTTAGCCTTTGTATCAAAGGGATTGTGAAGAGTGCATTCTAAATGTGGAGATCTCAAAGAGGAGGTCTGTGATGTCCAAGAACCTCCTGGTTTTGAAGATGCAGAGCGCTACCAAAGTCATGGTTCAGATGCGTAAGGCATTATATGGTTGAAACAAGCCCAAGAGCTTGGAAGAAGATTGTCAAAGTTTCTGCTGACGAATGGTTAAAGAGGCCAGATAGAACTATTTGTTCTTCTAAAAGGAACAAGAAAGTGCTTATCATTCACGCTTATGTGGAGGAGGACATATTTTTGGAGCTACTTCAGAACATCTCTTGTGAAGAATTCTCATCAATGGATGGTGAAAGGCGTTTGAAAGGTATGATGGGTGAGTGACATTCTTTGGGGCTGCAAATCAGCCAATACAATGAACTTCCAATATTGCCAGGAGAGTACATCAAAGAGATTCTTGCTGACGAAATTCAATATTGTGTGATTCCAAACCTATTGACACTACTATGGGAACAAATCCAAGATGATAGTAGAAGGGAATTGTGATCCCCCTTTTGTGAATCAGACAATTTATACAGAGGAAATTGGCTCCGCTATATCTGACTCGCTTAGCAGGCCTGATATTGTGTTATATGCGTTGAATGTGTGCTAGGTTTCACGCATGTCCTCGTGATTCACACCTTGAAGGCGGCCAAACGTATTCTTAGATACTTGAAGAAAAAAGGGGACCCGGGTGGTTCTCTTTTATCATGCCAGGTGATACTTTGATCTGTTGGTTTGGCAGATGCTGATTTTGCAGGTTATCAACTGTTGCAAGGAAGAGCACCTCTGGAGGGCTTTCATTCCTTGGATCATCACTTACTCTTGGGGCACCAAGAGCAGGAACTCATGAGGCTCTTCACAGCTGATGAAGCTGAATATTAGCTGCGGAAGCTTGTTGTTCAAGTGCTGTTGGAGCAGGCAACACTTAGAAGACTATTGGAATCCACAGAAAGCTATTCCTCTCATGATGTGAAGAACACTAGTATGTGGTATGGAAAGAACCCAGTTATTATAAGAGAGAGAACAACGCACATTGATGTCAGAACATCATTTTTGACGGAGATCTGTTCGAGAGGGCTAAGGTAATATTTGTGCTCACATTACTGTCCAACGAGAGGAACAGATAGCAGGACAATCTTACCAAGGCTCTCAGCAAGGACCAATTGAGAGAAAATACGATTAAAGGTGGGGATGTTGATCTCCAAGTGATTGTTTTTAGCCGCCAACAGTAGAATCCCTTGATGGTTAAAATTGCAAAGGTCAGGTATCCTTTGTGTGGAATCTTAAATAAATTGAACAGATCACTTTTGTATCTTCGTGGGTTATACTCAATAGGGACCTGCCAGCAAACGAAAGAGACAGAAAATTAAGGGAATGAAGTTAAACCTATGCAGGGTACTGGGACCGCCAGGTTAGCATTTTTACATTATATTAAACTAAAAATTTTTTGATCGGGGAAAAATGCCAGTGTAAGGTCATCGGTTTACGCTGACCGATCAGTCACAATCGTTTCTCACTCAAAACGACGACTTAATCAGGGACCTGGCACCCTTCACTTCTTTTAAAGGGGTCTTTTATTCTTGAAACTCTCATCCGTTCTACTAACTTATCTCTCGAATTTATCCACAAGGCATCTCACACAAAGCAATATCTGTTTCCTCTTCTTTTGTTCTTCAACGAACCCTTTCAGCATCACAACAGTCTTCCTCTTTCCTCTTCTTCTAAGCAAATGTGGATGCACTTAGTGAATTGCGCCCACTTGCATTCTATTCCACACTGCTAAGCCAGACTTCCTCACCAACCCAGGACCCACAAAATACGCTGATAACCCTGCTTCTCCTAGATTAACACTTCTATCAGTGCCCATGGACCGGGTCCATTGAAGACATGTGCCTGACAACATGTTTGGGAATCTACCAAAAAATAGGGCCCTTCGAGTCTAATATACTGGACAGCAAGTGAGGAAAACTCGTGATTGCGAAAGCCTGAACAATGAGCGAGAAGAATCCAGACAGAACACACTGATGCACTGGAGAAAGAGAAGAGGTAAGCCTTCTCAACCAGTTATATTTAAAACCCCCGACTTAGGCGGGGGGGGTGGTACTCTCTTCCTTCATCTGAATCTGCAATGAGGAAGACCATAATGGAAGGTTGAGATATTATTAAAAGGGAAGGAAAGGTCGTGGAGGAGGTCTAAGAGAAGATACGAATACAAGGTCTGCTGACACAAAATTGTGGTAGAAGATGCCTTAAAGGCAAAGCGCACGATCGTGCGGCAGTCAGAAGTGCCACGAACCTTCAAGGTATCACGTTTTAGGATACCTAAAGAAACTGGTGAGTTGTCTGGAGAAGAGGTTGAAAAGAAAATAAACAAGAAGAAGGTCAGAAAAGAAAAGGGCAAAAGGGTTACAACGAAGTTTGAAAAGTCACAGTCAAAAGGGAAGCGATCTGAGGAAAAAGCAGGGAAAAGCGGACAACACGGACCTGGTCTAAGCCAGGGAAAAGTTGTTGAGAATGTCAACTTGCAGGAAATAGTTGCACAGTCTGAGGAGGAAACAAGCAGTCTCGCTGGAAGAGTGTTTGATATGGGTGATGATTTACTTGCGGGAATGGATTCTCTGCATGGACAGGGTGGAGATCCAATCTTGGCTGCACTGTCAACAAGGAAATCCCCCATCCTACATGAAGAAGAGAGGTTCATGTGAATTCTATTACAAGTTCAATTTCTGGAAGATGGGAGCCTCCTCACACTGTGTGAACAATATGCTATTTCTTTGAAGGATGGTGTGGGAGCATCCTCAGACGGCTACAGAGGGGACCCGGTACGTGCTGAACAAAAAAGGCTCTTCAGAATTGATCCCTGATTCTAAGACTCCACAAAACTAAGGTTGCTGGGATCTTAAGAAAATATGAAGAGTTGAGTAAAGTGGGCTTTCGAGTTTGTCAACAAGGTGGTTACTTCCTGCAAGAAAAGAGAACTCTTGCTACTGCGGCTTGGACTTGTAAGTTCGTAAGGAGATGCTGTGCAGCTTTGACGGGCTCGAGTATTCTAGTCTCATGATTGAACACATTCACAAAACAGTATTGAGAGGAAGGAGTAATGGCATGGGGTATATGGATAACTTTTCTCACCTAAGTATTCAACACTTCAGATTCCTTTGGTGGAAAGGGGGAGACAGCTTAAACAAACATATCTGAGCAACCTTGTTGGAAGGTGATGTATTGAAGCAGAGGATTACCCAAAATCAAAGATGGAGATGGCTCAACTTCTGAGGACCCGGGATAAGCTTAAACATGAGACTGAAGAACTCACTGTGCGTTGAGTAGTAAGAGGATGAAATTTTGTACTCAAAGCAGACGCATTACTGCCAGACGTGTATGGGACTGGTTCTTCAGTTGTACAAGCTCTGGGAAAGAGACACAACGAGTTGAAGCGAAGATAACGCCTTTGCAAGAAAGGAATCAAGGATAATGATGTTTCCATGAACGTCAATCTAGTTATCCAGTTCCCTATCTAAACCCCCCCCCCGCTCTTCCTCACAGGGTCAATCAATCTCTCCCGTTCTGGTAGTGTCATTTCTTTTTTGTTGGCTGCTCATCGTGGTGAGGATTTTTAGTTTGTCTTAATGTATTTATGTGATAAGGCATGTGGCCTCGGTTACTTTATTCTTTGTTGTTCTTCCTCTGTTATTTTGTGACTACTCTTCCTCCTGACCTGCTGTTGATTGACTTATTAGCTCTGATCTTGCTAAGCATGTTATGATTGACCAATGGTTTACTGAATTCCTTTTATGATTGCCAAAAGGGGAAGTAAACCTGTTTGTATGCTAAATAAGGGGGAAGTAAAAAAGATAAAATGTTAGTACCTAAATAAGGGGGAAAATACAGTAAAGGGGGCATTACAATGTCAGGGGAACAATTCTGAGTGAAAGACCTCAGATAATATCTGTTTGTCTCATCAAAACGGGGGAAATTATTTGTAGTTTTGATGATTTGACAAAACTTAGGAACCTTCATGAAAAGGTTACCGGTTTTCTAATTGTGTGTATTGCAGGTGTCTTGTTGAGATATGCAGAAGAACAAAACCGGGACATAGTGGGTTCCAGGCTCTATGAGAATGAAGCCAGCTCCGACTGCCAGCGGAGATGGACAGAAAGAGAAAGTAGGGGCCATTCCCGATTGTGGCGTCAGAAAAGTGTGACCTTTCAGCCAATGGGCAGAAGAAGTGTAGAAAGTGACTTGGCCGACACTAAAAAAAAGGCACTTCCAACAACATTTGTAGTTTCCAGTTTTTGCAACTTGTATAAAAACTTTCAAGAACTCTTGCCAAAGGCTACAAAAGCAAAGGTTTAGAAGTATTCCTTAAGGACAACAGCACATCTGAAGCTTTCCGTCTAGTGTTTATGAAATTTATTCTCTGTCTAATTGTAAAACCACCTCCATAAATCTATAAAGAATTGGTGTGTTGTGTTAAATGCTCACTAGGTTGTGCCAGGGTGGGATAGCTTATTGGGTAGATTGTTTTTCTACTAGGCACGTGTTGAGCAATAGCAGGAACTCTGCTTACGGTAAGATTGTAAACTCTTTCTTCGTTTGGTGCTAATCGGGTTTCGCTTTTGCTTTTGAAGATTAGTGAAAACGATTGAAAAATCTGGAGACAGGTCGTCGGGTTTACTACCTTAAGCAAGGAGGTTTCCACGTAAAATCTATTTATTGCGTGATTTACTGCATTTAACTTTCTGGTAATTTTCTGAAGTAAAGTAAGGGACCTGGTCCATTACTCAGTAAGTGAAGGCATACATTCTATCAGTTTCCAAAATATGTTATTTAATCATTTCGATGTGTATATTATACAATTTTTTTAATGAAGGTTGTTCAATTCCTAACCACCATATGGCTACACCAACGCTTCTGTTGCTTGTATAACCCAAACCGCCCATTTTATAGACTTGAATCCAACTAGAGCCCTATTTTACTATTTTTATTTTAAATTTATTCTTAATCTCGTATTAATTAAGCTAAGATAGTATTGATGCACCTAAAGACTTCAAATCCCGAGTAGTGAGGTAGATCACTTTTAACATAAGAACCAACATAATATATGTGCAACTTGCAAGTCCATAAATGTACCAAAAATACATTCACACACTTGGCACTTCATAGCTCAGTTTCCACGTACAATTATACAAAGATAAAGATTTCAAAGGTAAACACGTACAAGACGTACTACTTAACTATATACGTACATGGATCGGACCCTAACAAGTTCAACTTAATTTGTTTTCAAGTGATAAATCATTCAAGGTAATTTCAATTTCAGATTGCTCATGACTTCCATCATAAAAGATTTGCCTAGAACTCGATTCTGGGTTACCTCCACTCCTCCTACGCGAAGGATTAGGTGATAGAGGATGTAATTGCCCGTGTTTTTGTTGAACTGGAGAGGAACCTCCACGCAATGGTGACACTGCCCTGCTTCTCACTGGACTCACATTTTTCGATGGACGCCTGTCTTTTGCCCGTTGCTTTGCTGTCTGATGCCATGTCCGTATCGCGTATGCCACGTTGTCACCAAAGATAACTGGTTTCATTGTTGATCCCATCTGCAAAATTTTACAACAAATTAAATATATTCACTTTTTTTGTAAGTATGTATAACTTAAATATTCCTAATTGTATTTTCATAAATCGAGGAGAGATGAAGAGAATATATACCTGAGTAATTAAGGCATATAGGGGGAGTGTCACGTAGCTACAAAGAACTTGAATGAGAGCCCTAATTATAACAACATCAAAATCCAACAGTAAGTTGAATATGCTTTTTAATATAATGGCCACAAAAATAGAGGAAATACAAGACAAAAGGGTTTTAGTTAGAGTTGTCAATATGGGTTGATTTATTTCATTTGGACTTTGCAATTTGATGGATTAGGCTGGGTTAGCCCATTTTTATGTGGGTTAGAAAATAATCGGCTCAGCCCACAAGTGTGTGGGCTATGAACTTTGAAGGGTCAGCCCAATTTTCTTAAAAGTATATTTTTATAAATTTTTAATTGAATTATAATTTAAAAATATTACTCCCTCTGTTTCACAAAAAATGATCTAGTTCGACTTGACACGGAGTTTAAGAAAATAAAGAAGACTTTTGATCATGTGGTCCTAAATTGAATTTATGTCAAATGTACAAAATTGTCCTTTAATATAGTGGTCTTAAACATGTCATGTTAAAAGTTGTTACCAAAAAAAGAAAGAGGTCATTCTTTTTAAAAAAGAATAAAAAGAAAATGAGGTCATTTTTTTTTAAACTGAGGGAGTTTCATAAATATTGACTAGTGTTATTACTTGTTAATCAAATACAAAAGTAAAATTACTATATAATATTTATTAAGTTTGATTTCAAGTAAAAACATAAATAGCTAAATAGAAATAATAAAACACAAAAACTAGACCTATGTAGTGACTCCCTAGAAAATTTAGAAACTTTATTTTATATAGTACATATTTTATAAACATAATTTGTATTTAAATTGTAATATTTTAAACTTAAAACAAATTTTGAGTGTCTGTTATTTTTAATACTCTATTTTTTATTTTTTTTATTTTAATTAATTTTTTTTGGCTCACGAGTCAGTCTCATCTATATTTCTCAAGCTCCACAAATCGACAAGTTTATTCAGGCTAAGCTGAAAAACCTTTTTCTTAAATGGACTCCAAAAATCACAGTTCATCCCTACCAAATCACGTGTTAAGCTACACCGGCCCAATAAATCTAGCACACATTGATAACTATCGTTTTAGTCTTTGTTTAATTAGGTAAAAGTAATTAGTTATAGAATTTGAGTTATAAAGAAAAGATAATGAGTTTTTCCGCATAAATCTAAAAAATAATGAGACTTTTTTTTTATTAAGTAACAATTTAACTTTAAAATGCTTATTTTATTTTTAATAAAATGATTTATTCAAATACAATCATCTATACCTTATTTAGACCACAATTTCAAAAGGTAGTCGTTCTTTCCCTTTTAAACTTTCATGTGTTAAGTTAAACCTACTCATATATAAAATGAGACAGAGGAAGTAGTAAAAATGCTCACCCCATGGAAAGTGTTATGGCTATGTCTCTTACATTTTTGTGGAAGCAAGATGGTAAATTAAATTTCCACTGCACAAAAAAAGAAGGATGGTGATACATATATATAATACTAGTACTAGTTAAAATTCAATAATTAAGCTACTTACCCAGCTCCAAGCAAAGAAAGCAAGTTGATATGCATTCTGGAAAACCAAACAAAGTAGTAGTAGTAATTATTAGACAAACATATTTTCATCAAATTCTCAATTCGGGATTCGAAGTTGAAATTTATACAAATCGATTTCATGAACAAACGTTGATTTCGAATCCATTAATTAGTAAGTGTAATTAATTATTGGCATAAGACATATATTAAAATTTAAACTTGACTTTAAATTTTAATTTTGACCTCTAACTTTCATAATGCACAAACAAACACTTTAACTATTCAACTTTTAAATAAATAAACTTATGAGTCCTACATGGAACATTACATGTAGGACATACAAAAAACAACATCTAGGATGACACGTGGGACATGTGTGTCTATTTATTCAACTTTATACAAGTTTAAGTATCCATTTGTGCATATCCAAAATTGAAGGACATAAATATAATTTGAAGTCATGTTAAAAGACACATTTATGTATTATGACTTAATTATTACCTGAAAGAGAACAAAGTGAATGAAGAAGAGCAAAAGATCAGGACGATTAAACCAGAAAAGATCATCCCCTGGTTCAACTAATGGTGTTCCTTTAACAATGTCTCCTCTTTCTTTAATCCTTAATCCCATTTTTGTTATAATCACTTGTAATTTTGTGCCCACCAGTAATATTATCTGCAAAAAATTTACTTTAATTGCATAATTGAACACATTAATTAATAGTAGAATTAGAAATTTAAATATAAGAGTAGAAAATATGTGGTACTCTGGATTGACTTACAATTAAAGGAATGAATGGCAGCCAATAGTATGAATACCAACCTGAAGCAACAAATTATTAGACATATTGAAAGTGAATGATTCCAAAATTTTGGGGTCGTGTAGTATGGAGATATAAAATTCTCCATAAATAATATCATATTTAATGGTTGGTTAAAATGTTTAGGGTGTCATTTGGTGACTGGATAGAGCTATACATGTATTAGTAATGTGAATATTAGTTATGCAAATTTTAGTAATGGAAATATTAGTTATGTGTATATTAATTGTGCATATATTAATTATGTGGGTATTAGTTATATAAGTATCAGCTATGTAAGATTTATTATGTGGAGTTTAGTTATGCATAAATTATTTGTTTGAATATCGGTTTTTTATATTAAAAATTAGTAAAATTATAGTTTTTTAAAAATAAAACATTTTTTCTACAATTATATTCTTTCATTCTTTAACTTTGTATCTATATTAAAACATTTTTTTAATTATGTAGAAGAAGAAAGTAATCAAGTGGGAATGATAAGATCTATCATTTTAATTTTTTATTCATGTTTTAGCTATGCTTATTATTTCACTTTTTACTGCGAATAAATATTATATAAATTTTCTTATAACTTCTCTATGTATTAGTTATGCTAATTTTAAAAATTGTTAATCAAGCGTTATATTAATTTTATATATGAATAACTTTTTTTTTGTTATCTAGCTACCAAATATCGTATTTATTCTATACATGAATAATTTTTTTTCTTACATTGTATTGATTATATACATGAATAACTTTTTTATTATCCACCTATCAAATATCATATAAGTTATACGAACTCTAATATATGGATAAAGTTTGTTTTATGCAATTATCAAATGACCCATAAGTTATTAATTAATTATAAAATAGATAGATAGCATAAAGGGTGGAATAACTAATATTGATATAGATTCTCTCATAGCTAAATCATACATTACTAATATCTTCATAACTCTTATCAGCTATCAAACAATCCAAATCAAAATTAATCATTTTTATTTCACTCATATAATTAAATCCAAATTTTTTTAATCTCAATATAGCTTACCATTGGTAGTTGTGAGAAAGTAGAGGACTGCAAACATCCATAACAGTGGACTGCCACATACAAGAGGGTGAAATTCTCATAAATAACACATACTACATTTTTTTTACTATTTGAAGAGAAAAAAGTAATAATTATGATTTGTTTAGCTAACCTTATTCCCACAACATCTTTAAAATCTTCTTCAAGTGCTCTATTTATATACAATTGAAAATCAAAATTCTTTTCTTGCTGAGGTGCTAAATGTGCCTGTCATCATCCAAAATAATATCATCACTATTAAATTAATATTTCCCACTATCTAATAATTTTAATAAGTTGTATCAAAATTAATTACCATAGCAAAGCCATGTCTAAGGGTAAGATAGTCTACTTTTTCAACTGATGCATAGAACTGTCTGAAGAAACAAACCTGGAACAAATCAACCATATTTTAAAAAAACAAACATTTTTTATTAAAAAAAAATAATTAAATTTTATAGCTTTTAAATTAGAGGAAATAAAAACGAAAAAAAATTAAATCATACTATCCAGAGAAGAATTGGAGAGTTGCTCCAGAAATGCAAATGTTTACGTCCAAATGATGTTTCTCTTGCAAATCTAAATCTCTCAGGATCTGCAACAACAAAAAAAAAAACAAACAATTATGATATTTTTTTCTCTTTTAATTTGTATATTTTATGAACTTACCAATCAAAAAATGAAGTGAAAAAGTGAAAATATGTTTAAGCATATGTAATGTGGAACTATAAAATAATTGAACACAAAAAAAGTTAATTAGAATAAATTATTTTAAGTAATATTAATTAAATATTAACAAGAACAATACTGATCAATAAAACTAACCGTTATAGAATTGGTATTCAATTGTTTTAGATTCATCCTCCCAAGCTCTCCATGTCCTCATCTGCATTTCAATGTACAAAAATCATCAATTACCGTCTATTTTGTTACAAAAAGAATGATCGCTTTTTTAAAAAAAAAATCTGTTTAAAACAGAATGACTATTTTTCCTTTTTAATAGCACTTTAATTACAGTTTTGCACGCGATATATTTAAGGGCACAACTTTATTTTAGAATCATAAAATTGAAAATTCTTTTTATTCATTTTTTTTTTAGAAAAAAGAGTGAGTACTTAGGATAATTATTATTATATAAAAGAAATGGAGTATTAAATATATCTTAAGAAGTTACCCTTAGTTTGCCAATTCCCAAAGTGGTAATACAATACAACACATGTGCAACGGCTAACACAAAGATAAAAATGTGGAGTTGGTGAATTGCATATTCTGAAGCAAATTGGAGTTTCCCCTGCATTTCAATCAGAATATATAAGGCAAGTTAGCAACATATTTATTCTATGGTCATATTAGATCAATACCAGATATAAGTAAGTATTCGACTTTAATAAAAGAAGGAATCATTGTCCCTCTTTTTTTTTTTTAACCATTTCTTACCTGACACTTATTAATTTTGACCTGATTAATTTAAATTTTCGTTAGTAATTAACAAATGTCTTAGAACTCGAAGCGGAGAGAGGCCGGAAGAATGATTTATTTAGATCAATGAATTCTATCTTGATATTCAAAGTAGAAAAAAAAGATATTCAAAGTAGAATTTTTTAAAATCAATATACATAAGACATTTCTCTTGGTTAATTTTTCTCATAAATATTGATCTTTATAAACTATTGAATTATTTTGCTATCAAAATAACTACACTTTGTCCTTACAATAGTAAAAAAGAAAATCAATATTTGTTAGCAGTTGAACTATCCATTATAAAAGTGAAATTATAAAACTTCACCAATTATAACAATAATAAAGTCAATCTTAATGGTATGTTTTGCCATTCTAGTAAAGTTGAGTGGTTTTGATGTTATAGTGGCTAGAGTTTAGATTTGTGTCTTAAGTAAAATTTAGAGGTTGGGTTATCTAGAGGGTTAGTATTCTCAATAAGCCAGAGAGATGTCTTTGATCAAGAGAACACAAAGGGTGTAAGCTCGTAGAAAGGGGTAACATTTGAGTTTCGATCGAAAGAATACCTTAATTCTACATGGATCGAGATATTGGTCATCAATATGTTTGTTTATGTCATCACATGGATGCCAAGAGCGTCCAACACTCCTAGGTATACATATCTTAGACAAGGATCCTGTACAACCGTCAATAACAAGGATATAAACCCTAATAACATGAGTTCTGCATCACGATAAATACAAAATAAAATTATTAGTCCAAAAATCAATGATTTTGTAATGAAAAAAAACAAAATTTCTTTTACCTGACTTGATCTTCTCAAGTGCTTCATACAATGGTCTCTTTTGTTTCTTCCATAACCACTATAAAAACATTAAGAAATATAAAAATGCTAACAATATGATATTTGTAGAAATAGAGAGGGGTAACACTTTTATTGAATATGCAAGCGCCATAACCGTAGGTCTTAATATCATATCGCTAGTAACAATTTTAATGATTCGTTTGATAGAGTGTATAAGATTAATAATGCTATATAGAGAGTACTAACAATGTTTTACCTTAAAAATGCATGTATAGTTATGCTTGTATTGATTTTACAAAGATTATTTTTATACATTGTCCGATTTGATGCATTAAAAATATCATACATTGCATAAAAAAATTATTTATAAGGATATCCTCCAAAAGATGTAAAAAAAGGTTTTAAAGGCAATTAAGTCTTTAAACGTGCTAATACATACATTTGTTATACATAAATTAAAAAAAATACCAAATAAAATTTTAGTAATATAGTATATTATTTTTCTTAATGCACTCTATCAAATCAAACGACCCTTATAATCTAACCACTTTATTACTTGTGACTACGTGACAACACATTCTTGACGTCGATGACAAGGACATAAAGTATTGACAAATTTAAGCTATTCTTTTCAATTATTTTATTTTACGTTATGTAATATTGTCTTATAGTATTTATATTTTTGCATTTTATGTTAAGTTTAGATTAAAATAATTATATTCTCTCCGTTTAAAAAGAATGATCTTCTTTCCTTTTTAGTCCGTATAAAAAATAATGACTCTTTTTTTTTTGTAACATTTTAATTCCAACTTTCCACATGACATGTTTAAGACTACAAGATCAAAGGACAATTTTATACATTTAACCAACTTTAATTTAGGATCACAAGATATAAAAATCTTCTTTATACTCTTAAATTACGTATCAAGTCAAACCAGGTCATTATTTGTGAAACGGAGAAAGTTAAAGTATGTATTTTGAAAAAAATGATGAACCAATAGCCCCAATCCGCTGCCCACATATTACTGGGGTTGACTATTTTAAGGCCTAAACAGTGAGCTGGTCCAATTAGCTCGTCAAATTTCAAAGCCGAGGCATAAGGTGAGGAAAGTTGGTCCATATTAACAACTCTATAAGTTAATATGATATTATACTATATTTACCTAAAATAAAATTGCATGTAGAAGTTTTTAAGTTTTGCCCCTTGCTACTTTTCCTCTTTAACATTTTGGTCCCTCTCCTCCTAAAAATTTGTGTTTTCCTCACTGATAGCAGCATGGACTTGTATAAACACAAATCATTAAAAGGAAGCATATAATTTTGTGATTCAAACATATATACAAATATGAAAGGTAAATGAATGTTTACCTCTCCAAGATGATGAATAAGTTGTTCAATGAAAATGGAGATTACAACTAATACAAAGCAAACCATGGCTACAGCCCATGTTGGTGTCTCATCTAGAGGACGTTCATCACACGTTCTAATACAGCTTGTGCTAGCCATTAAGCTTCAATGTTATACAACTTTTTTTTTTTTTTTATGATAAGGGAGATTTGTGAGTGACTTGTTTGAGAAAAAACAGACTTTATATTTTAAATATATATGTAGATATGAGCTATATGGTATATATTTGTATTTATAGAGAAAACATATCGACGACTTTTCAAAACTTGAGTCAATTGAAAGAAGCTACTCATATATTATAACATGTAAAAGTGTCCTTCTAACATTTTTACATTATGAATTTTAAATTTTATAACGATAATTTTGAGTTTTAATAATTAGATTTTATGTTTAATATTTGTACATATTTAATAAATTTTTTAATATAAATATATAATTTAAATAAAAGTACTAATTTCAACCGAAATTGTAACAATTACAACCAGTCAACCACTATGCAAATATCTTTTAACATCGAAAAATATTTAAGGTAATTACTCGTATATTTTCCACCAAACATTGGAAGAGAAAGTCATAGTACAATCAGCTGAGTCATGACTAAACTTGTATATAAAAACAAAAAATAACGTTCAATATGGTTTAGTCGTTATTAACATGTAACATTTTGTGATGTAACATATTTATATCGTGTCCAACAGTAAGAAGTGGATGGTAGATATAGATATCAAATACACCAATAGCTTAATAGTTTGAAAATTCACAAGGGAGATAAGTCTTTGGCACTTATATAGTATTGAGTATTGACAGATGTCAAGCTTATAATAGAATGCGTAATTGACCATTTTCATCTTAATTTGGATTTTGATTAATGACCACTATATTTTGGTTTTACGTGTCTACACACACAATGATTTATCTTTTTAGAAATATAAGATGTCTGTTTGGATGATTTTCACACCTTGTTTTATAATATATTATATTGTATTATATTATTGTAATGAATATATTATTTGGATAGATTGTATCGTTCTCTGTCATTCTATAATATTACATAGAAGAAGAGTACAATATAGAGTTACTATGAAAAAGTAGAATAAAAGATTGAGATATGATTAATAAATGATAAATAAGGACAAAATAAGAAGAAAATATTAAAGTAACGATGTGATCACATCAAATCGGTTGTTACATAAAATGCATCTTTTCGTTGTTATCTAACCATGAATATAAACGATATGATACAATAAAATTCAAGTAATAATTAAAATAATTTTTGCATTTAAACTAATAAAATAATATAATATAAATCGGTAACAACCATCCAAACAAAGGTGTTAGAGAAGTAGCTTTCACAGCTTTTTGATATTAATTTTAAAGATGATCAATGAAAACATACAAAAATTTAGTTTGAATTTATGCAAAAACTATGTAAACTTAAATAAGGTGAAACTTTTTTGTGATGTATTATAAATATCTTGTAACAGTGTTAATGGAAAATTTATGGTTTGAATGGAAAAAGTCAAGAACGGATACTTAAATGTCAAATATTCCGAAATAGTATAAATAAGGATGTTTTCAATGCTTGAATCAAGATCTCTAGCTCGTGGGAAGTCTAAAACCTAAAACTCGACTGTTATCTCTGACAACTATGACAGCCGCGGTCAATGGGCAGCCATTGCTTGAGGCAGCTCAGCCACTTTGACACCCCAACCACCGATACAACCCTTAACAAGAGAGCTCATGATAATATGAAATGAAAAGTAGGTGGAATAGATGATTATATGTGAAAATCTACAGGTACATAGTTGTTGAAAAATTCTCTTATGGTTAGCCAAAATATAAGAACCTAGAAAGTTAATTCCAAAACAATATGAACTGAAAGCTGAGTGTAACATAGGGCTGTTAAGCAACGTGTATGTGTTAATTCGTTTCACGTCGCTAGAAGATTATGTAAACACCCATATGAACTTGTCATACGGCGCTATGTGCATGCTGAAGTGAGATCCTTTGTGAAGGTAGAGAGACTTTGTACGATAGACCCTCAACTCAAGTAAAACATATCAAAATCGTCAAACATCCAAAGGAAATACAGTAACATATATATTGAAACCCTTGCATCACAAATTTTTATCAACTTTAGGCAAAAAAGCTAATCAGACATTAGTATGTGCTCATTGACCTTAATTCATAACACTGGACTGCCACATACTAAATGTCTTTACACCTACTTCATATGAAAAAAAGAAATGAAGTCACAAATGTACCAAAACATGGATCAGGGATCGGTATCTGAATCAGATTCTGTTTCCGAATCCTGTTGAAAGGGATTTAATCTGTTTGTATTGGCTTCTAATGGAGGGAGTCCATCATCACTTGAGTCTTCACTTTCATTCATCTGGAAATTGTGTGATTGCGTATTATCCTGTTTCGAACTCTCTACTGCTGTGGATTTGAAGATCTCTGGCCTACACAGGGATTACACACAACATAAGAAAATTTCTGAACAAAAACTATTTGAGGGAGGAGAGCTGTAGACCATAGTGTGACCCTTCCTGAGGAGCATCCACTGACAGACTCTTACCAGCCAATTGGACAGCACTGCACAGTGGATTGAAGTCATTACGTCTTAGCTAGAGGAATGTCGTGAGGAAGTGTGATATCTCAATTAGGGCCGAACCCACAAAAAGTTACCCTCTATTTTGCAAATATTACGTGGATAGTATGCAGACCAAAGTATCACTGAAGTTAGCCCGTTGGAATATAAATGACAAACTACGTGAAATCAACACTAAACATACTCCGCGGAGTAGTGACTGAGAGGCTTCATCTGTATGTAAGCTGATTGACATATTAAAATGTAACAGAAAAACCTACAGACTTGCTAGAACAAGGTTGAAGGTGGATGTAAAAACACAAAAATTTAAAATGTTGTATATCCGATATTCCTACAACCCATATGAGAGTTAAAAGCATAAGAATACAACTTCAAATCATCATAAGGAGATCATCTCCTGTTTCCATACATCAGTGATCATTCTTAAGTTCAACAATCTTTGTAAAATATGCTAGTTGCAAGTTAACAAGCTAAAAGTATACGCTAGCAGCACGTTCACAGCTCACAAGCTAGAAACAATTTATCCATTTCGATAGAGATTTAAAAATAGACTCATCAAGCACGATAACCCTACTTCTTTTCCAGTTCAAAAGAGATTTTAGAATGAAAACAATCCCCTGCTCTTTCCCAAAATCCATAAAAAAGGCGAAAAGAAATAGATGAGAATTTCAAAGTCTCACCATCCTGGTGATTTTTGAAGCACACGAACTTGATCACAATAGAGAACCTGTGTAACAACACATCCCACTTTTCTACCTGATTCAGTAGCTTCTTCTCTACTACTCTCATCAACCACAACAAAATTGCCTATTGATCCAGCGAAAAAAAGAAGATCAAACACAAACGAAAACACTTGCGTTATTCTTACCTATTCAATATCAACAAAATAAATGCATAAAATCAACAAGCATGATGAATCATTGGATAAGAAATTACCAAATCAAACCTGTTTTTATCCACATGCTCTTTTGAAATTTAGCTGGAAATATTGCTAATGATGTTTCACCTTTTGCATCCCTTACCCTTCACATTCCAAAGAAAATGAAAAACAAAAAGTTCGATACCAAAAAAAATTCATACAGAAAACGAAAAACAAGTTCGTACTTGAATAAGATTTGAACCTCGAAGGTCCAAAACCTGCATAATACTTTGCCCTTTTTGAAGAGTCAAAAATTCTTCCTCAACAGCCCTCTTCAAATTCTTCCTTCCCCCTCTCATGCCTTCTTCTTCATTCCACATTACTGCAAAACCCTAACCCCCTGTTTTGTCTCCTAATTTTAAAATGTGAAATGACCTGAATACCCTCATAGGGTATACGTACATAAACAGATGAATCCAATGTTTCGAATATCCTGGCAGTCCTACAACTCGAAGCTCATACTCGCGCGAAATTTGAGGTTTTCCTTCTGTCGCTTGTACTAGTAGAGTAGTTTTTTTTTTCAATTCTCTACAGAATTCACCTCGGAAATTTTGTAGCTTAATTCACTTCTATTGGTTTTCCGAGAAACCATTCAAATTATGTACCAAATATTTGTTAGTTCATGTGAGACTCTTTATTATTAACAGGTTCTTGGTTGTTCGAATAAGAATAAAGGATTGATTTTTGTCCATTAACCGCATTGCACTTTGTATATCTTACTTGTTACTGCAATGGGTCGGAAGAAATCTAAGCCAAATCGTTCTGTTGGAATTTTGGAAGGAGAAGTTCCTAAGGGGAAATTAAACGGTAAAACAGGTGCTGGAACTGCGGAAAAAGATGAGTCTTTTGTAGTTGATGTGCCATTTTTTGTTGAAATTGATAGGTCTAATTGGTTATCGGACCAACATATGGATATTTCTGAAATTGTTTTATCAGACTTGAATGTTAGTGATGAGTTCAGTAATTATGTATTGGATGAGGATTTTTTCAGGGATTCAAGGTATTTATTGAGGTTTAGGGTCAGTAATGTTAATGAGCATCTTACTAGGATAAAGTTGGGTCATTGGCCTGTATTATCTGCTACTAGTATATGTCTTGAAATTGTAGCAAAGCAGGAGAAAGAGGGTTTGGAGGAAACGGTTGTGTTGATAGAGGGAAATTTTGATGGACCTGATGAGGGTATATCAGGGTTAGTCCATCTGGCTAGTTTGAAGTTCTTCACATTGAGGCCTGTTATTGTTCCGAGTTATTTAGCATCTATACGGATGAAGGTCGAGATTTTGAAAAGTGCCTTTGATGGGTGTGAGTCACTTCTGGATACATCCAGACAGCTATGGAAAAAGAGCATGATGAATGTGATGGCTTGGCTACGTCCAGAGGTTGTCACAGCAGAGGCTAGATATGGATACCAGGTGGCAGCACATGCGGATATTGGTCTAGCTTCGGGGCTGGATGAAAGTTCTTCTTCTGCAAGGAAACTTTCTAGGTTTGATGTAGCTAGTTTCTATGAAGCTATTAAGCCATCAAAGTGAGTGGTTCTGCTGACTTAAGTTTCAATTTATGTTGGATATATGCAAATTTCCTCATACTTGTCTTTCATTTGTGATGTTGTTTGTAGGGAGGAGCCGATGCTTGATGATGACCTCCCTGGTTTGCTTCCTAAGCTTAGACCTTACCAGCGCCGTGCTGCTTATTGGATGGTGCAGAGGGAGAAAAGAAATTCCGATGACTCCTTGCAAAGCAAAATAAATCACTTTATTTCTCCTCTGTGTATGCCACTGAGTTTAATTGACACCCCTATAACAATATATTACAATCCATTTTGGTATGTTTCTCTCTCTATGATCTACAGAAAATGTTATCATTGCATTCACTGTACTTCTACCATCCGTTGAAGTTTTTCATCCATGGTTCATCCAGTATGTCCCTTATGATAAAATGGACACTTCCAACTGTTGGCACTAACTGAATTTGATTTTGCTATCGTGCATTTTATGAATTCAAAAGGTGGATGATCAACTTCTCGTCATCTTTTGTTCTTTGGATTGGGCTGTGACTTGCTATGTACATCCCTAATTCCAGGACAAGTATCCATGTTCCCCTTCTTTTTTCTTGCAAAGATGAATGGTAAAATTCGTCTTCCTGATGGCTTAGGTCACTATTGATTGGTGCTTCTTCCTCTTCCTTAAGTACACAATTCTATTGTTCTTAACTAAAAATACAAGGGGTCGAAAAATTGAAATAGAACCTTTTCAGATTGAACTGATATCTCTCTTACACATCTCTTTTGTTAAGTTATATTCTTCATACTTTGTTAACCGTCTCAAGAAGAATTCTTATTTAATGATCAGTTTCTGATGTTACTTTTCAGTGGAAATGTATCCTTGCATCCAGAGAGCGCCCCACCAGTTGTTACTGGTGGTATATTAGCTGGTAAGTTAAATGACTGAATTTTCCAGTCTTTCATCGTTGATCTACCTTTGTATGTTATTTCTTTCAATCCACATGAAGACAATTAAAAATGTGTTGGACATCGCAAATACTTTAAGATAGATAGGATCATACATTATTTTATCCTTTTTTTTGGGTTTTTTCTTTCGATGGTTGATCCTCTGTACATAGTAGGACCTTTTTTAATTCAATTCTACGGAATAGGAAAAACAAAGAATGGAAATTAATCAAGGAAGAGAAAAAGGATAGAAAGGTAGGCACAAAGTGGAATCAAAGGCAACCAAATCTATTAAGAGAATTGACCTCCTAAGAATATTCCAAGGGCACCTATCCTATTAGAAAGATCTATAGGCAATTAGATTCCCAAGCTACCTGCTGTTCCAGATTCAACACAATCAAAAGCTTCAACAAGCTCACAATGGTCTCAAAGAGTATTTAGTATTCAATAGTCAAGGTAATTTCCGTCTAAAGGGAGCTTTTTCCAGTATTTATAGCCTAAGCTAATTATTACAAAAATACACTCAATGAAATAAGGGTCATCTTAGTCTAGAGGCTTGCACTTCAAAAATAGACATTTGCATTCATAGCTTCTTCCTCCCAACTTTGTGTAGTCTTCCATGTGTATCCTTGTTCTTCCTCTTTAGCATGCTCTCGAGCTTCATGCCTTTGTTCCAAGAACCCTCCTAGTCTCCAAGGAAACGACTTGACGACAAGTCTACGAACTCCTTAGCTCAGCTTCGTGTGTAAGGTTTTGATGGAACTCGGCTTGCATCATTGTTGGTGCTGTTAATTGATGAAATCTTACCTTGTCGATTAGAAAATGTCAATTTAATTTACTATCTTACATGTGATACTGATTGCTTTGGATAACAAAACATTTCTTTGAAATTGTTCTTTTTTCCTTCATTTTTCTTTGTATTGAAATACTTCCCTCATATTTAGTTACTGTATCACTGAGTTAGGGGATGGATTTCTTGTTTTCTGATATAATTTCAGAATAAATAAATTGGCTTATGCTTTGAATGTTTTATTATATATGATGTTAGGCAATTCTGCAAATATTAAGTACCTCAACGGTGAACATCGCCTTTCGACATTTTACAGTCATTGAAAGCCTTACTTAGCTTTGACTGCTTCTTCTGTTATTGTTATATTACAGATGAGATGGGGCTGGGAAAGACGGTTGAGCTGCTTGCTTGTATCTTTACACATCAGGTGGCATCATCTTCCATTGGCAATTTTAATGGTGAATTTCTGTGTGATGAGGGTCAGAAGAATAGTCTGAAAAGACTGAAAAGAGAGCGTGTTGAGTGTATATGTGGTTCTGTGAGTGAAAGCATCAGATATAAAGGATTGTGGGTTCAGTGTGATGCTTGTGATGCGTGGCAACATGCAGATTGTGTGGGCTACTCAGCTAACAAGAGATATAAAAAATCCAAAGCAATCTTAACTGAACAGCAGTCAACTGGGAATATGCACAAGCATGCTAAATGCAAAAACGGTGTTAAAATAGTTGAAATGGAAGATGGCTATATCTGCCAGCCATGCTCAGAACTGATCCAAGCCTGTGTAACACCAGTTGGCTCAGGTGCAACTCTTATAGTGTGTCCAGCTCCTATATTGCCTCAGTGGCATGCTGAAATTGTTCGGTATTCATGCTTATCCTTTCATTTTCCTTGTTCATATCAAACATGTCATTTTCCTTTGATTTCCTCAATATTCCAATATTGTATAGTTCATGAAAGGTATTACTATATATAAACCAGTTGACATAGATGTTACCAACCAAAACAGTTCCTTACATGTATGCATTATTTGTCATCAAGAGAACTTTTGACCAAAATAAGCCATTATTAAAATCAGTTCACCAAAATAGTATATTTTTTTAAAATTTATAAAACTTGTATAAACGTACTTGTCAATAACGTTTAGGCTATATTTTATTCAAAAGAATTCAATGACAAAAAGACAAAAGTCTGACGGAGTAACAAACATAAAAAGTTACTATCAGTAACCTTTTTTAATTCGTTACTCTAATACACGTTTTATGGCTAAAGTATTACTCACGATAACTTTTTACTAGAAACACCTTTTTGGTATGTAATACAGGGACATGTTATTTTTTGGAAGTTTTGGTTCCGCAACATGCCTTTAAAGCTACCTTCTATAGACCAAGTAGGGTGAATCATGTTCCTGGAAATTGTAGCCATGTCGAATTCATGAATAGAATTTTAATTCTATTTATTGACTGATGAATAAAGTTCAATTCTAACTCCCAGATTAAGAACAGAAGAGTACAATATATGCAGCAATAACTTTAAGCAACCAACTAAGAATGCCAATTATGCAAAAACAAAGACTTCTTTGAGTTAATGGTGAAATATCCATCAGACTTTCCTCGAACTAATTTATTCTTAAGGAGAAGCAATTTGATATAGATAGATCGTCACTTAAATAGGGTTTCTAGTTTTAAAGCATATCTGATATGCCAACAAAACAAACTACTCAAAGAATGGAATGGAACTAAATAGAGAAGAAAAGATACAGATTATTCTCAAAACAGCCAATACAGTGTGCCAGTAGAAGAACACTTACAGTATGTCTTAACAACTAAGCAAAATTCAGTTTTAATGTTTCATATTTTCGTAGCTAATTTCCCATTTTCAAAATCTGAGGTAATAAATAGGAGTAACTCATTTCCACTAATATACCAAACAAAGTGTTTCAGTAAAACATTATTGTGAGGAACGTTTTTGCCGTAAAACGTGCCTCAAAAAACGTTACTACCAATAAAGTTTTATGTCTGATTATTTCATTAGACCTTTGTCATTTTGTCCTTGAATTTTTTTGAATAAAATATAGCCTAAAACGTTACTAACAAACACGTTTATACTAGTTTGGTAAAATTTTAAATTTTGTACTATTTTGGTGAATTTTAATAATGGCTTATTTTGGTCAAAAATTCTCAGGAGCTATAAGTTTTTGTTCTTGTCAGTTGGTATTTTTTTGGAAAAAAATAATCTCTTGATCCAATGTTCAGAACCCCTTATATTAAAGATTTTAAAGGATTTAACAGTATTAAACTCTGATTACGAAATTTAAACCTTGAGCCAGTAGTCTATTGTTGTCTGTGAATCAGTTTGCAGATGTGCACTAGTATATGTTTTATCATAAAATTAGTTGTTGCTTTTTATTTTTATTTGCTTTGTTTTCTTTGCATTACTCGACTATATGTTCAGTTAGTGAATATAACAACCATTTGATATCCATCCTCCCTCAACTCAAAAGTGTTTTTTACCAGAAATATGACATAGATGCGCAAGCATCATAATGACTAGACTGTAAAACACAATCAACATTATTACTAGCAACAGATGTATTAGTCTGATCAACAAAGGCTACCTGTGGAGATGACTGCTTGCTCCTTCGACGTTGAGGGAACTCACTATATTTTCCTTCAGATAATTACAACCCCTAGTTAGTTACCTGCAGTGTCAGTCTGTGCAACATGAATAATTTTTGGGTGATCAATCATGAAAAGATAATATACTTCATGAGTGTTTCTAAGCTTCTTATAAAAGCTACACTTGGATCGAGATCTTCCAAATAGATATCCTCCTCATTGAATTTCCATAGTTTGTGATATCTGATTTTCTATCGTCTGAGATGTGAGAACAGAAGACTCAATGGTTGGTGATCAGACCACTGTGCCATTAGGTGGCGGAGCAAGGAAAGTAATCAAGAGAATAGTTCATCAATTATAGGAACTATAGGACTAGCCAAAGTTTGGTTACACACCAAATAAAGGTCATTAGGAAGTCCAACAAGTGTAAGAGCTAGAAATATCTTCTGCAGTTGCTCATGTTGTTTCTCAACTCTAGCAATAACTGCATCAACTTTTTCCTCCATGACTGCCTATACTTGTCCCAAGTATTAATAAGTAAACATAAGATATAAGTACTGCTTTACCATTATAAAAAAACAGATGATATCCTGCCCAAAGAAGTCTAAAACTCTTCTAATTAGATGACCGGTTGCTGATATAAGAGAAGTAATCACTCATAAGCATGAATGTCTAGTTGGTCTGATGTGGTTGATGAGTCCACTTTTGTGCTTTAGCTGTTTTGTAGAGAACTCGGTGAAACTTTCTTCCTTTTCCTTAACTTCTGGGAGTGACCATGGGAAACTGTGAAAAAAGGAGCTTTGATTTCCTTTTTCTAATGGTCTTGGCTTATACAGTCACTTGTTGGTTGATCTTACACTTTTTCTTAATGTGCTCTTCTTCTTATGATGACTAAGAGCAGGTTGTTTTTCATGGCAATGTGAAATAGGTTTACTGTTAGTTTTCTTTTCTTTCTAGGCTACATATGGTAAATCTTAATTCTATTCTTTATTGAATTTTTATTCAAGTTTCTTATCTGGATTGCTTACCCATTATTTCTTCCTATTGCTAGTCATACAAGTCCTGGTGCTATGAAAACATGCATTTATGAAGGAGTGAGGAATAACTCTTTATCACAAACACCCCTGCCAGATATAAATGAACTTCTCAATGCCAACATCGTTTTGACAACTTATGATGTACTAAAAGAGGACTTATCACACGACTCTGACAGGCACGAGGGTGATCGTAGAGCTCTGAGATTTGAGAAAAGGTATCCTTGAGCCTGCAATTTCCTTTTTCTGTCTTTTGAGTTTGCTTGGATAGAAATTTGAATTAAGGTAGAAGTGCTGCTCCTACTGTTTTTTTTTTATCAGTTCTCAATGCTGAAATCAAGGCATCATCACAAACTCCTGCATGATGCTACAGCTTACAAAAATCATACTGGAGTCCAGCTTTAGTAGAGTTACTGGTTCTGTTATTAATTTAAAAGTGTCGTTATGGATCTACAACCTTGTCACTTCTTCAGAGCAGAGTTGTCCTTCTCTTTGAGTGATTGAACTCAATTAGTTCTATCTGTTGGTTTTGGAGAGACGTGGTTGTGATGTTGAATTTGTTGGTTAGTTCCTAAATGTATTTTATTACTATTCTAAAAGTGACGAATGTTTCCCTTGTTTGATTCTTATGCACTATCTGTCTGGTGCTTGTCCCCCAGTGCCTATCCTTTATTTGCTCTGTGACAACTTCTGAAATGTATTTGACTGACTATCAGCTTATTGGTTCTGAAACTGAGTATGGTAGGCATGCTGATTGTATTTTCTTAGTTTTGTACGTCTCTTTGTTGATGTTATGGACCTTGGGCCTAAGCTGGACATATGGAGTGTGACAATTTAATATGGGGGTCCAACATCACATAACAAGAATTAGGATGGTTCTGCTTTGATACCATGTTATGGACCTTGGACCTAATTCAACCCAAAAAGCTAGCTCAAGAGCCCCTTATAATTTTCCTTTTTTTGTATGAGCTATTGTTCTTAGTTTACTTTTGCTGAACAATCTTAAACCTTCATTAGTTTCACATTTGATGATAATGACCACATACATGTGCATTTATGATGCAACTAATTTTCCAGACTGACGGGAACTTTGAAGCTATAGCAAGGTGTTTTAAAGCTTCTACTATTTGGAAATAGTTGAGGCTTTCAGTGTGAGGAGATGGACAGAATTTTTCGGACACACAATAAATTTTTCCAATGTTTTTCCTTGATGTTTAGGAGATGCCTGAAACCATTACTTCTGGTCAAATTTCAGTCCCCTATTCTAATTCTTTCCTTTATTGTGTTCTTTTCTCTGGAAACTTGGTGGAAAGAGAAATAATGCTCTCAAAAGCACTTGCAACACTTGTTTAGAGGATCATTGGTATGTGTTTTGTTCATGGCATGACCCTTGACAATCTCGCTTGAATGTAAGTTACTGTTCAGGCTTACAGATCTTTGGAGAGGTGATTATGTACACGTCTGGCTTGGAACTTTCAGTCCATAAAGATATTCTCGAGTGATGATGATAATGCTGGTTTTCGTCTTTTGACCTTTTCATCCAGGATCAATTTGTTCTAGGAAATCTGACCAGATTGCTGTGTTTGTCTACTTATACCTCATTTTTTGGCCTTCGTTGTTTCTAGATTGAGGATAAATCTCAGTTGTTTCATGTGGCAGATATCCTGTCGTACCTACCCTATTAACCAGAATATTATGGTGGAGGATATGTCTGGATGAAGCTCAAATGGTGGAGAATAATGCTGCTGCTGCAACTGAAATGGCCCTAAGACTACATGGAGTTCATCGATGGTGCATTACAGGGACTCCCATACAAAGGAAACTTGATGATTTGTTTGGTCTCTTGAGATTCCTCAATGCAAGTCCATTTAATACTTTAAGGTGGTGGACCGATGTTATACGCGATCCTTATGAGGTCTGTGCACTGGCCTTTCTTTAACAATCATTGAATATACTATTTACTGCAATTGATGCTTATAACTTTACTTATCTCATCTTTCTGTTTCCTTTTCCCCTTTCTCACTCCCTCTCAGAAATCTCTCTTTTCTTTTCCAGAGGGGAGATTCCAGAGCGATGACTTTCACACATGATTTCTTTAAGCACCTAATGTGGAGGTCATCAAAGGTGCATGTTGCTGATGAACTGCAGCTTCCACCTCAAGAAGAATGTGTCTCTTGGCTTTCTCTTTCACCAATTGAAGAACACTTTTATCAAAGGCAGCACGATACGTGTGTGAATGATGCTCGTGAACTTATTGGAAGTTTCAAAAATGACATATACAAGAGAAAAATACCTGGTTGTTAGATATCTTCTTTTCATTCATAATACTATTGAAAATAATGGTTTCTGAGATCTACTTCAATTGCAGGTTCCCAATTGGAAGATGCCGCAAGTGATGTTGTTATCACCAATATAGAGGCTGCCAAGCTCTTTAACTCCCTTCTAAAACTACGCCAAGCCTGTTGCCACCCTCAGGTTGGGAGCTCCGGGTTGCGATCGCTACAACAGTCTCCCATGACTATGGAGGAGATCCTGTCGGTAAGTTGTTAGTCAGGGTCAGAAAACTGTTCTTTCTTAAAATCTGTTTCCAGTCAAACGTGTACATAAAAGGTACACTTTGTAGGTTCTGGTAAGCAAGACTAAGGTGGAAGGAGAGGAAGCCCTCCGGAGATTGGTTGTTGCTTTGAACGCACTGGCAGGTATTGCTATAATTAATCAAAATTATACCCAAGCCGTATCATTGTACCAAGAAGCAATGGCTTTAGCAGAAGACCATTTCGAAGATTTCCGATTGGATCCTTTGTTAAACATCCATATTACACATAATCTTTCTGAGGTACTCCCACTCAGCTCTGATAGTTTGCAAAAGCTTGAATGTGCACCTGGAAGCACAAGAGGTGAAGTATCCAACATAGAAGATGCTGAAGAAAGTGATAAAGGGGCTCTATTCAGGGAAGACAAAGTTAAGGAAGAAAGCATGTTATTGACTAATTCTAACGGTCCATCCAACTTAATGTCAAATTCACTGGAAAACGGTTCTGTTGACGAAAATTCTGTCAACAGGTTAAACTTTTTTTCCAAATGTACAATGACAATAGCATGTGAAAAATTGAAGGAAAAATTCCTATCTGTTTTTAATTTGAAGCTGGCAGTGGCCCAACAAGAGTTCAAAAAGTCATATGATCAGGTAATATTCAGGATAGGCCTTCATCGATGTGGGAAACCTTTTGCTATACTTATTGCTTTGAACAGACCTAACTTTTTGCACAGAAGATATCTGTAATTGTTTGAGGATGCTGTTTGTTCTTGAGTGCTTCTGTCAGAAAACTGACCTTTTAGATGACGGAAGGTATCTAACTAAGAAATATAACTGCCAAGAGAATGTCCTGGGAAAGCTCTTGGCTCTCACAGATATTTGGCCTGCAAAGTCTCCAAGGGAAAAAAGAAACTATCTGTTCCAGCCACCAGCTGAAAAAGAAAATATATTTTACCACCAACAGCTTAAACTTTTACTTAAGAAGGAGTTTTGAAGATAATTTGAATAGACCAAGCAATATGACAACTTTTTTGCAAAATATAGACTAATAATTGCATAGAAGATGTTTAATTTTTCATATTCAGGAGTATCCTCAAAAACTGTGCAGCATCAATAGACCAAAAGCATCTAATTTTGGTGTGAGTAGTGTTATTGTGAGACTAATTAGTTCATGTGTTATTAGAAGATAGTTCGGACTTTGTCTACTGTCATGATGAGCTACTAAACTTGAGGTGCTTGGAATTTCTTGAGTCAGACCCCTCAATTGTTTCCTATTTCTTGTTGTACTTGATCTCTGTCTCTATACAAGCTTTCCAAGTTCCTCTTACATTTTCTTTTATCTTATATTTGAAGGTATGTAATGCATTCAGTGATAGGAAGAACCAGTATACTACTTGGTGGCTGGAAGCTTTGCATCATATTGAGCAAAACAAGGATTCCTCAAATGAATTGATTAGGAAAATAGGAGAAGCTGTTTCTGGGACTCTGAACACCTCTAGGGCATCCAAAGTTGCTTCCTGGTTAGTAATGGATTTATTCTTTACTCTAGCGTCTTTTCTTGTCCATCAAAATTATTTGCTATCATTTGGAAACTGTTTGGTGGCAATTGCTGTGAAGAACACATGCATTGATATCCTTATTGCAGTATGAAAAGTAACTAATTCTTGCATCTCTTATGGATTCGTTGTTGCTATCAACTCTATTGTTGTTTTATAAGTAAATATGGTACCAAGTTTCTTTTAAATTTCTTTTTTCTTTTCCTGGAATCATCTTCTCTAGTGCTGTCTTATTGGCAGAATGGTTGGGTTTAAACGTAAGTAGTTTTGTCGAATCAGTAGCTAAAGGTTTGTTTGCTAAAACATCTGACACTAATATGCTGTAAATGCTGAACACATATAGCCATTGTGTATCTCGTTTCCAATTTGTGTCAGATCCCTGGGTGAAGTGCTATTTGTGAAAGGTAAATCTGAAAAAACAATTATAAAACCAACAATATTATATGTACTGAATGTTGGGCCGCTAAAGTCCAACATGTCCATAAGTTAAGTGTTGTAGAGATGCGGATGCTAAGATGCATGTGTGGTCATACAAAGATCAGAAATGATAAATAAATACCAGGCCAGAAGTGTAAGTAGCACACATTGAGAATAAAATAAGAAAAGGTTGCTTGAGATGGTTTGGTCTTGCGTTGCATCGATCTACAAATGTACTGGTCCATAGGTGGAATCTATGGTGAGTTTAAGTGCTAAAAGGTGACGAGATAGTTGTAAAATCACATGGAAGGAAGTTGTATTGAAAGACCTACAATTTCATTGAATTAATTTAGACTTGTTCTATAGATTGGACACTAATGGAAGAAAAGATCCATTTAAGTGAAACCTACAGATTGGGAATATGTTTTAGTCTAATTAATATGCTGAATTTGAACCTATTACTTTTCTAGGGGTAATTTTGAACTTAACGTAGATTTATATGGCAATAAGAATATAGGGAACGTTGGAATGAAGTGGATTACATATGGTAAAGCAGTGGAGGGATCCGGCAGGTGGGGTGGCCTTGGAAACAGATCTGGAAGACCAGAATCCCTTTCAAAGTAACATGCTTTGCCTTGCTGGTAGCTAATAAAGCATGTCACCCATGAGAAACTGCAATGGTGGGGCTGGCAAATGAGCTCAAGGTGCTTTCTTTGCAATAGAGCCCAGGAAGACAGTAGTCATCTGTGTTTGCACTGCAGAGCCACTGATCAACTGTGACAATTTTTCTGACCTTGAGGAAAGTGAATTGGGTGATGCCAATGCGTACTTCGGATATACTAAGGTTCTGGAACAGTGAGGGGAGGAATGTAAATAACAAATAATGGTGGAGGGCTATTCCAGCTTGCATCTGGTGAACTGTTTGGAATGAAAGAAATGCTGGGTGTTTTTGTGACAAACACAGTTCTTTACAGAAGATTAAGCTTCAATGTATTTTGTCTTTCCATTTCTGGTGTAAAGAATTTTTTATAGTAGAATAGTGTCTTTATTACAATTTTGGAGTCCTTGTAGGTAGGAAAAGATAGTGGGATTCATCGATCTCTTCTATTAAGTCGGATGATAACACAGTTTTAAGTTGATGAATATACTGTTAACTTTCTCAAAAAAAATAAATAGAGAGGATTCTGATATTATTATTATTGTTACTATTATTTATATATATTTTACTTATTTTCACTTTAATATAATTTGGTATAATGATGACATTAATTGATCTTAAATAAGAAACATGGTCGATGACCCCAACTTGTTTAGGACTGAGGCGTAATAATTGTTATTGTTAGACCAAAAAAGGAACACTGAAGGTTGAGCACCGCACCCTTGTACAACATGTATAAAGTTTTATTATGTAAACTATCCTCCATGCTCTTAAAACCAAATGCTTAGTTAACCGTTTTTGCTGGATAAAGTTGTCCCAGTATCTATACTGAACAGTTTATTGGATTTCACTAGTACTCTAAATTTAGAAGGAACAGATGTATAGGGGCCTACAATTCTCTTTTTTTTATTAGGCCTACTTGTAATTATGCCCCTGTAGTTATGCATCTACTTGATGCTTTCTAATGAAACGACTTCATAAAAAAAACATGTATAAAGTTTGGTAGTGACAAAAGCACTATATAAGCTGCACTTTTGTGTTGTGAAATCGCAAGTGCAACAGATCTTTTGTGGTTTTGTGGCTTAATGTGGTGTGAAAGTAGGTAACAGTTCAGGCATTCTCTTTTGAGCACGTAATATATGAGCCACTTATAAAGTAAGTATCGGACATGGCTTCATCTTGTGATCTAGTTGCAACAGGAGTCGTCATTGTTTGAGGAAGGGTCGGTAAACATAATGCAGTTGTAAGGCTGGGCGTAGGACCATCAAGGCCAGTCATAACTTGCACTGGTGGGTCTCCAACCTAGCTAGTCAACTCAGACCACAGGGCCAGCATGTAAAGATATGGTCTGCTCCAGTCTCCATGATTTTCTTTTGGAGGTGAGAAATCAAGCAGCTGCAGTAGGACTACATTAGGAATTATACGAAAGATCCCTTTGCTTTTTCAGTTTTCCATAAGCTCGAACGTAAGGGGGGAGGGAGAGAAACAGAAAATAGTCTCCAAAGTTTGGGATTTCACCCAAAATGGTCCATAGTGTATAAGGGTGAAGCACTAATTATCTTCAAGTTCCCAGAAATGGTATACTGTAAAATAGTCTCTTATCTTTTTCATCAACATCCGTAGCCTGTTTAGCCAAGTGGTCCTGAATGCCTTGTCCCTTGCACCATAACTAAATAGGGGAAGCTAATTTTTGTTCATGTAGCTCCTTAAAAAACACAAAATATTAGAGTTATATGATTCGACGAGATTGTAATATGTCTAGATTGTAGGCTGACTTAAAAAATAAAGAACTTCCTTTTATTTGCTTATACTCTTTGTTGAGAATATAATTAAATAATAAAAGTGTGCTCCCTCTAACAACTTAAGCTTCTAAATGAGATGGTCACACACTTCAACATGGTATCAGAGCAGGCAGAGGTCCTGATCGAATCTCACCTCCACCCATATTAAAAGAATTTCCACGTGCTTAGCCCATGAAAAAAGAATTAGTCTGGCACGTGATGGGGCGTGTTGAGAGTATGATTAAATAATAAAAGTGTGCTCCCTCTAATAACAACTTTTAGATGAGATGATCATACACTTCAACACTCTTGAAGAAAGAAAAAATTCCACTTCGTTTAAATAGTTGAATTGATTTATTAAAAGCTCAATACTAAACATTAGAACTTTTGGTACCATCTTGGTGCAAAATCATGAAATAACTTTTTATTATAAAAACCATCCTACTATAATGTATGTATTTTTAATCTACTTTTAAAATGCTCAAGCTTTTAACACATGTTTTTGATAAAGAATGAGTAGTTTATAGCTTTTTGAGTATGTAGTGGGTCTTGTCCGTTTTTCTGTTCAAAGACGATTTTGATCATACAATGGACATATATAATGTTTGTGACTTCATAGCACTGCTATTTACTCCTTTCTAAAGTTGTCTTGCGGTGGATCATACGAACACAACACGCTAGGTTTCTACCGTGGACAAGCATATGCTATAAGACGGTCCTGATTCTCCCTCCCCTTATTCATTTTTTCGGTGCTTCTCTGCTCTTCTTTTAGTCGATCCTTGGTTCTTTCTTTAAAGAGAGGAACCTGTTAGTGGATCTGACAGAAATAATTAGCTTGCCTCTTTATTAAAAAAAAATCATAAAGACATCAGCCTTCCTTTGTTCCTTTCAGTATTCCCTGTTTATAAGTGTGTCCTTCCAAATTTATCTCAGAAGGTGGAACTAGCAATTTATTTGTCCCAATCATTTTGCTAATAGTGTACTTTCCTACATTGTTTTCGCTACAGTTTCCACAGCATTACTGCTTTGAAGATCTATATTCAGAGTGGTTTAGATTCACTGGAAAGTTCGAGGGAATCTTTACTTGTTAAGCTTTTGGAAATTGACCAGACAATGGGCAATCCTAGGAAGGAGGATATTGCTCGTGTTAGATACTGTCCAAAATGCTATGCTGATTCTGAAGGGGTATTATGTGTTCACTGTGAACTAAATGACTTGTTCCAGGTCTGATTTTCTAGTTTCTTCTTTCTTTGTTGACTATTGAAGTTATGCCATTAGGTATCTAAATATTGTGATGCGTACTATATTCTGAGATTTTCCTCCCATTACTTCCGTTGGGGTTAATGTGGTGTAGTGATGTTTGCTGTTGTTGTACTTTCTCCAGGTTTATGAAGCCAGACTTTTTCGTCTTAACAAAGGGAAGAGTGGGGAGGTGTTTACATCTGCTGAGGAGGCTGTAGATCTGCAGAAGAAGAAGTCTCAACTGAATCGTTTTTATACAACTTTAGCCCGAACAGACAGGAATTCAGGATCAGCTACCATTGAATATGAAGATTTTGGAAAGAAGAGAGACTTAGAAAACATTGTGGTACGTAATGATTGTATCTCTGCTTATTCCTAAAATATATGATTGTTTTCGCTTCAGCTAAAGCAGACGCCGCCTTTGTGCTTTTCACTGTGTCAGTCTAGTTCTTAAGACTGCCCAAGATTGGAAGAAGTTAGAAGTTCTTTTGAATTTTATCCAAGTCTGGTGTTCATACTTCATAGTAGTATAAGCTTTCTTGAACCAATGATTGAAAGAAGCTACAGTTACATCCAATTATGAAATGTGCTTGTAACTTATAAGTGCTCTAATGAAGGCAAAAAGCTCTGGTACTTTGCTTCTGTTAATTCCTCTTTCACCTTCTCTGGTGAGATTGCTGTTAATGTTGCTCAATCTAAATGGTTTCGTTCTTTTCCTTGTATGAGTTCACCTGAAACTCTCACATCCACCCTGCAGTCAGAAAGTACCATATTATCAAGTTCATCTATTTGATGAAGAGCGGCAACATACTTCTTTGAGCTGCAAGAAGACATAGTTAATGTTATGACGTCAAGTTGATTGCATCTCGTCTTCCACGGAGTCTGATTTGCATTTGCAAATTGTGTTCCCTGATATTACATATATTTGAAAATTTCTGTATCTTTTGACTGGAATAATATGGAAATTCAGATTTGAGAATAAATTAGGTATTATATCTCCATCTTTGGTTCTCTGATTCCTGTCATCGGTAGGATAAGACCTACATAGTTCTAGCTTTCTTGTACGAAATTTTTAATGATTGTGCATTTACTAGGTGTCCAAAGCTCCATCTGATTTGGAAGTAGTGTTAGTGCTTATCAAGAGCAACTCCAGGGGCCTGTTAGATGCTGAAGGTGTATCGGCTGCCAGAAAGCAGCTGCAGCTTCTTGAGGTATCTCTGAATTAAAGCCTGAACAGTTGTCTTCTTAGGCTCATTTGTTTTCATTAAGATTAACACAACGCATCTGAGTCTGAAAGCACATCTGAATGATTAAGGTGTTGGATATCTGAATGATTAAGACGACATTTGAATATATTGAATTAATAGAATATAAATATAAAAAATACAATAATATTAATAAACTCAGTATTATTCACAACATAAAATTTAAACAATATAGTAATTAAATATTACATCTTTAATATATTTGAGAAAAGATTAATATAACATAATAAGACCACTAAACTAATAAAATATGAATATTCCATTATATATCATCCAATGTATCAAATTAATCAAATATTTTTAAATCCACAATTTTTTAAAACTATTGAGATTTTTTAACTGAATATTTGGATTGTACTTATCATTATTTTTTTTATTGTACTAGTTTTTTATGGCCACAACATTAATTAATTTATTATCCTCCAATAACAATACAAGCAAAGACAGATAGATTTATGTCTTGAAATAAGACAAAATATACTACATCAGTTATGTGGAAAGGCTGCTTTGAAACCCACAACATATTTAGATGATTAAAGTAAAATCAGTTCGTCATATTGGATTCAACTGAGCAATTAATGCATTAATCACCTACCGACGAGCACTGAAATGAGTTTCAGAGTCCATCTCAAATTTGACCATTCAGATGTTTTAAGACCCAATAAGTGGTAGAATTTTAAGAAAAACAAATGCGCTTAATGAGTATCATTTGAATGATTCAGTGTCAGACCTTCACTAAGTGCAAACAATGAGCCCTTAGTCTGGTTTCCCTTCGAGATCTTTTCCATTCTCTAAAGAAGGGAACTTTTCTATTTATGGGCATAATAGTCTAGTAATGTCTGTTCAAGACAAAGCCTTCATGACAGCATCTTGACAATGTATATCTTTATGTAAGGTAGTTCATTCTATAGTTCTTTGTAGGGGATGCGGAAGGAGTATGCACAAGCAAGGCTCCTGGCAACAGCTCAAGCCCATGTTCTACGTGCTCATGATGAGATTATGATGGCAACTTCTCGACTACGCTTAAAAGAAGATGAGAATGACAAATCCATTGATGCCTTAGATCCAGGAGAACTAGATGCAGCCAATGTTGAATGGTCTAGCGAAAAGTTCTTATTTTTATCTTCTTTATCGAGAATAAAGGGGCAGCTTCGCTACCTGAAGGTAACTACAAAAGGTTCAGAGTTCTCTTGTGTTCTATATGAAGATTGTTATGAAATTCAGTAGTCATCTGGATGTGAATTCATATATGTTTTCAGTAATAGACATTACCAGAACTCGATATTTTGCAACTAAACTAATATGGTCTATGAACTTATCCCATTCAGTTTGTTGTCTATCTCATTTGTATATTGAGCCACTTCCATAGGAATAATGTAAGTCCAAGAAGTCATACTCCCTCCATTTCAATTTGTTTGACTTAGTCCTATTTTGACTTGATACGGAGTTTAAGAAAGTAAAGGAGACTTTTGAATCTTGTGATCTTAAGTCAAAAATATGTCAAATGTACCAAAATGCCCTTTGATCTTGTGGTCTTAAACATGCCATATGGAAAGTTGGAAATAAAGAGTTGCTAAAAAGGAAAGAGACATTCATTTTAAAACGTACTAAAAAAGAAAGTAGGACAAACAAATTGGAATGGAAGGAGTAAGAAATTATTCAAAATAGGAACCGTGACTACAGTTTTCAGAAGTTGCAAAATATTAAGACTATGGGCCATTGTTGGTAAGGTGCCAAGTCTAGATACATTTCTCCTAATTCTAGAAAATATGTTTGATACTCCTGATGTTTCCATGGTATTGTTTTCCTAAATGGTCCTGAAATGTATGCAAGAAAAGAAATGATGAAAATCACTTTGAGTCTGTTTGTGCATGTATCCTTTGACTTTAGGAACAATTTTTTTATTCTTCTTTTGCTCCCCTATTTTTGCTTTTTTAAAATTTTAGAGGCGGGTACGTCTATTGTCCATCATTACTTAATCTTTTCTTAGAAGTACAAAGAGAACCAACTTATTGGTGACTTTGGATGTCTAATTGTTTGACACCGGAATCATATAAAGCGGCATCACCCATTTATATTTTAAGTTTACATTCAACTGCTTATTATATGCATTAGCTTGTTTCAAAATTATTTTGTGTGTTCACATTCCTGTGGATATTTTCACAGGGTTTGGTACAATCCAAACAAACTAACCATCTTGCAAGTAGTGAAAATTCAAATGTAACTCGAGCCACAATTGTCGCAGCGGCTCATGCAGAGGAAAAAAAGGAACACCAAGCCATTATTGAGGAAGATACATGCCCTGTTTGTCAAGAGAAGCTCAATAATCAAAAGATGGTGTTCCAATGTGGGCATGTCATTTGTTGTAATTGTAAGTTTCTCATGACCTTGCATCCTTATTTCTGCTTCAAGTCACTGTAATTCCAAATGTACTATTTATATTACCAAGTTATATACTATTTATGTTACCAAGCATAACTGCATTTTGTAACTGAACTTCTTGGTTCTAAATACGCGTCTGGTCAATCTATATATTGTAACCTGCAATCTTTTTACCCTACGGATTCTAGAAACTGACTTTTTCTCCTTTCTAAAATTACTATACCAAGGACTACTAATAGTGTCACCATGAAAATGGAACTTTCAGTTATTCTAATATAAGATCATTTTATTTTACTAAGCTTAGTGCACTTACGGACTACTTTCTCTTTTTTCCTTCTCCTTCGTTATTGATGGTTGGTATCTCCACCCTAGTGAAATGAGTTTTGATTAAGAAGAATTACCCTCCTGAGCACAAGATAAATATTGTGAGAATAAGACTTTTTTATAAATCACCTGCATCTTTTATTTTTTTTAGGATCCCTCATACATGCATATTCTGAAGTTGTATATAGTTGAAGTAGTTATTTTCACTGTTTACGGGAGAATTAAGTCCGGAGGGTGTGTGGAGGGGGGCGACATAAGGCGTGGGCGTCGCACCGTACTTTGCTGCTCGTTATGTTTGAGATTAAAAAGCCTAAGACACAATCTGTTGCATGGACAGGATCAAGTCGAAAGGGAAGGCGAATAAGCTTTTCTTTGTCTGTTGGTGCTCCTATTGACTCGCTCCACTCCTTCTTTGCCCTTTCGTCTCCTCCCTTTGCAATTCCCCTTCCGCCCCTCTTTCTCGCCCCCAACCCCTACAGTTTTCACCCTCAGTCGCCGTTTTCTTCCCGCCTGTGCGCCATCCAGCGATCCCGCTGATGGTCTTTGCGGGAGATTCACATCCGTGCGTTCAGTGAAAAGGAGGGTCGGTCCATGTTTGGCGGGGTTTGGACGGATCGGTGCTAGTATTAGTTCTATTGGAATATCCGGGCCTTGTAGTCGAAGGTTCTAAGCGATTAAGGTCCTAAAAATCCGGTTCGGCTTTTCTAACTAAGAAATACTTATTCCTATTTTACACTGCCCCCTCAAGCTGGTGCATACAAATCATATGCACCTAGCTTGTTACAAATGTAATTAATACGAGGACATGTGAGATACTTTGTAGAACATATGTAGCAAAGTTGATCATTGAACTTTAACAAATTTTTGTTAACAATATCTCCTGAGAGTATCTTTTCTCTAACAACGTGACAGTCATCTCAATGTGCTTGTCCTTTCATGAAACCTAGATTGTAACGATATGATGTGCCGCTTGATTATCGACACAGTTCCATCTGATCAATTTTGGCCAAAATTTAGTTCTCCCCGTAACTGTTTTGAGCCACAACTACTCACAAGTGTTGCTTTCACCATTGCTCGATATTCTCTGATTCTTGCACTAGATCAAGCAAACCACATTTTGTTTCTTACCTTCCCCCCCAAATTACCTCCACTAAAAACAGAATATCCGTATGTCCGATCCTGCCCAATCAGCTTCTGTATACCAAATATGCCATGACCTTGGATCCTCAAAGATTTTCCTTTGCCCGGCTACTTTATATATCGAGAATACGAACAATTGCTCTTCCATTACTATCACAAGGGGAAAGTCAATAACTTACTTACACACTCCACGGAAAAGAAGATGTTCCTTGTTTAGTCATTGTGACAGTCTTTTGGGAAGCGATAAAGCGGAAAAAAAGCGACGAGGGCTTGCCTTCCATCACTAAAGCGAGAGCGTGAAGCGAAGTGGCGCCACTTTTTAAACAAGGCGACATTTAAGTATAAAAATAAAAAAATATAAATAACTAAATAGAGGTAATATCAGTCTTATATTGAAATAAATTGCATATGCAAAAATACTCATTAAGTCATAACGTGTAAACAAAATTGAAACATATTAAATCACAAAGATCAAATCCTATTCTTCAACAACGGGCCTAGACTGATCACAAATTTAAAAAAAAAAAAAAAGAGAATTGAAAAAAAAAACCATAGGAGGACAGTCAGTAATTAAAAATCGAGCATGCAGTCTAGATGAGAAAGAGAGAAGAAAAGAAAAAACTAAGTATTCGAAACTCAGATAGATGAGAGATGAAGCCCAGGCGAGATGTATATTTGAGGAGAAAGAACTCATAGAGATTAACTAATAAACATTAGCTAAAAAGAGATGAACAAAAAGTTCCTGCAAAGTCGGCTGTCGAGGTTGAAAGAGGAAGAGGCATCTTCATGTCGAGATCGTCAGGAGAGAAAGAAGTATTGTGAAGAAGAGTCCGCGAGGAGAGAACGAGGGAAGAGTCTGACAGAAGAGTCGTGAGAAGAGATTAAGGTTTATATTTCAGATTATTTTTTTTAAAACCAAAACCTCTTTTTTTTTAAAAAACCTAATTGTCCGCTTTTTTTTTGTTATAAAAAGTGCGCTTTATTAATTATTGCGCTTTTGCTTAGGTCGCTTCTCGCTTCTTCATCTGAAGCGGATCTTTTTCAAGACGCCCTCGCTTAAGATAAAAAGCCACAATGGTCGCCTCGCTTTGAAGCGCGCTTTTCACAAATAACACTGTTGTGAGATAATTTCACTTTCCAACAAGTCGTCTATCCATTTCATGATCACTAAGTGGTCACTGTTCCCGGAAGAAGTTTAAATTCGGCTTCATCGGAGTGTCAATAGTCGAACAATCCCATCATTCTTGTCGCCTCAAGAATGTCTAAGGCAATCTTGGGCGTTGAGAGATAAAATGCTTGATTCTAACTGAGCAACACCTCAATACTAGACAATACTTCAATCTGGCCAAGGTCTTAGTCATAAAGTGCTTAAAAAGATATTGCCTTAAATCGGTGATACCATCTTGACATACCGGTGATAACAGATCATCAACATAAACAACCAATCAATCCATCGACCTGGTGGCAAAATGTCGATAAACAAGAGTGAGCAACTCCACTACGAGTCTGCCAAACTCCTGAGTTACTCTGTGCTTGACTTCCAAAACCAAGCTTGAGGATATTGTTTCAACCAAGAGTGACCTACGCAATTGACATACACGACAACTAAATCCCCTTAGCACACAAAACCAGGTGGTTGCTCCCTATAGACTTCTTACCATTAAGATCACCATGCGAAAAACATTCTGTATGTCCAACTGATAAAGAGGCCAATGACGACGACAGCCATAGATGAAAAAAACGAACAAAGGCCTATTTTAGCCCAGGAGCGGAAGTGTCCATAAATCTAGCCCAAATATCTGAGTACCCTTGGCGACAAGCGATCCTTAACGATCAACCTACCCATTCTGGGAACCAATTTAGAGACTTGCATCAACCCAACGACAACCAACAAGAGATTTGCTTGCAGGAAGGTAGACAAGCTCCAAGTCCCTCTTATGTAAAGCAGAGCCCCTCCATCGGCAGAATGTAAAGTGCTTCACAGTAGTTTAGGAATGGAAACAGAGGCAAAGACACACAAAGGAATAATGGGGTGATGATAGACGATGATAACTTTAAGAATGTTATCAATGTCGGGTTAGTATTTCTAGTATTCTTTACCTTTTTTTGAAGTGCAAGCGGTGTGCTCGGTAGCGCAAGTCGCAGTAGAGCAGGGTCTGGCGCATGACATGAATCATCTGGGAACTGGGGTTGGACGTGGAAACTGCGATGATAAGTTAGTAGTGGGCACTGCACTGGAGATGTAGACGTAGTTGTAGATCCCTCAAGGTTGGCAACAGGAAAAACCCTTGAGGATGGTTAAGACAGTGAGAGGGACAGTGCATAATGATGATCAGAAGAATGTATAGTAAGGCTGAGACTCCAACATGTACCATCGCTGACATACCGTATCGATGAAGATACAATATTTTTTTGGTGAATGATTCCATGGTGAATGACATAAATGCTGAAATTGGAGATGATCAGTATTCTAAGGCATTATCACTACTGAAAGTACGATAGAAACACCACCATGATTTTGTATTCAGCAAAGAACTTTTGAAAATAGAAATAAAACTCAAAAACGTCTTTCATTAAAAAAAACCACTTACATCTTGAATAATCCATCAATGAAACTATAACAAAATAACCGCATCCTAAGGTGTGGAACTCTTGACTCTACTAGGCCCTCCAAATACAAATGAACTAATGAAAAACTATACTCCTGAACGTACCCTCATACAGAGAAACATAGCACGAGTGTGTTCCTTTCCCCAAGTTGACACAATCAACAATCTAATTTGGGATAAACTAGACAAACTAGCACCATCTTTTTGCAGTTTGGATAGACCTCGGATGTCCCAGACGGTTGTGAATTGGGATCTTGGGAATCTGTAACGGGAGTATGCTGTCAAGGAATTTGAAGAGGTAGATAGTAAAAGGCCTAGGGTGAGAATATATTGGTTGGCTTTTCCAACCCCCCCTTTGGTTTTGTCCTGGATTTTCATTGGCTAAAGTCATAGCTGGAAGAGATTGTCGAATAAATAATATCCGGAAGTTTTTAAAAAAAGTGGATTTATACCAGAATATAATCATACTCCCCCTAGTCCCACGACCCTGTTCCGAACGTAACTAGATTGGCGACCACAAGCAAAAGAATTACCCTGACAGACACATTAGTTGTGCAAAGCGAAACTACTTGTGGAGAGTTTTGCTTATTTTCACGATAATGAAGGAACTCATCAATACTCTAATCTGAGCAATATGAGCATTATTGGATGGTTGATTAGGTTTTGAGCACCATATGCTACTACTAACTGGTGGCATGACTGTTTACTTGCGCGATTTTCGAATAAACCATTTCCTTTAGAAACAAGAGGATCCACCTGGGTGTGGACCAATGCAAAATATGACATATTTCCAGAGTGTGCCAGACTTAGGACAATTACTACACTTGGATCGAGTTTCCCAAAACGTCTCCCCCTCGCCGCTGCCCGATTCTCGTAGACTGATATGTGAACGGCGTTTCAAACAGGTTTGAGATGCGAAATAGAGGAGTCCACTGGTGATGAATGACTTTGTCTAAGGAGTTGCCGCAGAACGAGGAGGCGAGAGAATAATTCATCGATTGTAGGAACTGTAGGGCTAAGCTAAAATCTGATCACACACCCCAAAATCAGATATCAGAGGAAGTCCGACAAGAGCTACAGAACTAGAAACAAGTTTTGGTCTAGTTCTTGTTGTTTTTCCCACATCCGTAGTACTTCTAGCAATCACGTGTCGAATTCCTCCATGACTGCCTGTCACCTATCCCAAGTAAGTAGAACATATTCCTATCCGTGTTTCTTTCTTTTAAAGTTGGTCAATCTGATCAAATCAATAGAATCGAGAGAGGCATTAGTGTATAAAGCACGCACTTTTTCCCAAAATCTGTTAACTACTTGGCATGTGGCGGAAACAAGGGCAATCATTGGAATCAAATCGCACGCCATAGGAGACTACATACTTGAGCATCTCCTTTCCTCCAATTTCTTTTGACGTTTGCATCTCCTCACTAGTCTTCGCCTTACATCTACCACACATAAGTCTTTTCGTTACGTGATCGTGTACTCAATTACCCTTGCACCACATCAACTGACGAAGCCCAAGAAAATATTTCGAACTCCCAATAAAGTTCGGAAGTGAGTATAAGGGCTAGAATTTTGTTCCAATCCTATATATCATTTAGAAGCAAAAACATCACATCCAAAAGCACATTATGCTAATTTGTTTGCGAACAACCAAAAAATCTTGATTATTGAGATGTGATTTGATCGCAAAAAATTCAAATTTTGAAAAACTTGCCGAAACACGCCTGAGACTAGCCGAACCCTTAACCGTCGATCGAATCTGGTCGGAATAAAAAACAATTACATAGTCACCTCAAATGAAGAGGTACTCGGATTAGAAAAAAATTGTCGAAAAAAATAAACCAAGACTTAGGATTTTTAACAAACAACAAGGTTCCAGAAAAATCATTACGGACTCCCTTATCTACGCGTTTTCTTCTCTTTCGACATGCAAGAAAAAAGCGGATTTTTTCTACACCCCTTTCTTGTGTCGAAGACTAGGAATAGGCCTGAAAAAGTCACACGCGCTAGCGCAGTGGGTCTGACAATTCTCGGCGGCGAAAATCCTACCGACGTGCGTGTAGCACTATTTTCCGGTGGGGATTACTGGGCTTTGCTCGTTTGGAATTCCCAGCTAGTGGCGGTGTCAATTTTATAAACCAGTGACGGAAATATAAGTATTATCCGGACACCAACTAGGTTACACCGGAAAATAATATTTTTTAATTTTTTTTCTCACAATTGCTCTGATACCATGTGAGAAATATTGGAGAAAATATTACTGAATTGCGTATCTAAATTGTTACATGAATACCCTATTTATAGACACTAAATTGGAAACATTTTCCAACTAGAATTCATATTCTTATTCCTTTTCTAATTCCTATTCTACTAAGTAAGAAATACTTATTCCTATTTTAACAAATATACATAATAATTAGTACGCTTCAATATCAAGCTAGTTTAGATCAACTATATGAATCCTCTATGTAGATTCCATTTTGTTAGACCCATTTCATTCAAATACTCAAATTTATTGTTTGAGGCATTTTAGAGGTTCTCTGACTAAATATCTTCTACAGTTCATTCTTATCCCTACAATGGCATACAAATCTATGAACATACTAAAAACATTTCTGAAAAACACTCGGATTGATGTGGGCTTGCCAACATGGCTGAACTTTAATCTCTACTAGTTAGTGTCGTCTGCATATTGTTTTCTTCGATTGGGCTTCCTTCTTAGCTAAGTCTGTGTTGATTCAAGAGATTGTAGGTAAGAGTGTCTCATCCCCCCAAGTCTTGTCTGAGTTTATTGGAATCCGTATTGGTCAAGTTAGAAAATTAGTCAACCTATGGTAATTATCAAACTAGTACGTATATGAGGAGCTAGCCTCCCTAGTTTGCATAAGGCTGATAGAGTATGCAACTTTTTGGATTCTGCAGTTCAACTCGCAATTTTGAGTTCTTTTGTTATCCCTTTTGGTATACAATACTCACGAAAGGTCATATAAGTTTTGGTACCAAAGTTGCACAATCTTATTCATCCACTGTCATGACCCAAAAATGGTTGTGATGACACTCATCTTATCCCGTTAAGACAAGTCAGCTTAAAATCCAACTAATACAATAAATGCGGAAGTAGAACAAGAAAAGAGACTAACACCATCTAATACTGTGGGAAATCTCAAAATAAAACCCCAAAACCTGATTGTCACGGGTACAAGCCTCTAAAGTATTACAATGGGAAAAGACATAAATTCCCCCTTGAACTTGTACCGAAAAGTCAGTTACACGCTAAACTATCGTGACGACCTCTTATACAGCTCTGCTATTTAAAAGTGAATTAACCCCCTAAAGCTGACATGACAAAATAATAATAATTTTTAAAAAAATCAGCACGTCAGAGCGTCAGATAATTATTGAAATAAAAAAAAATTAAAAAATAAAAATATTTCTTAAACAAACCCCCTCATCTCTTCTTCTTCACACTCCATTAACAAGAAACAAGAAATAAATTACTTCAACAGGAGTTAATTTCGGGAGGTTTCAATTGATTGAGCTTTGGCTGACATTTTTGTTATTCATTGAACTTGATCGATTGAACTGGGAAAACTTAATTTTCTATTATCTCTCATTTTTTTTAAAATCTCCAGAAAGAACATTAAAATAACAAGTTAAAATATTTTACAACTACATCCCACAATAACATGAAAACGTAGTTTCCATGGCCATCTATGAAGAACCTGAAGCAACCTTCTTGAGGGTACATGTTAAATGAAAACATTCTTTCACTTCGAATCAACTCCAGATTGCGGGTAATTTCCTGGTATGGTCATTTTTTTTATTGGTTTTTTTTTTTTTTTGCTAAAAAGTTTTGTCCCATTTTTGCAATGACTAAGATAGATTATTAAAAATTTTAATAATTAATTAGAAAATTAATTAGTGTAACTATAATAATAAAATAACAATCTTTAAAGTCTAAAAATAAAGAAAAGAACGTAAAAAAAAATCAAAAGAATAGAATTTATGACATGGCGCTGACGTAGCGCTGACGTGTCAGCGAGTGTAACACACCACATACTATGAGAGTGGTATTGCATATAGCAGGGTGGTATTAAATTCACTTTGAATAGTAAAAATGTGCAATAGGTCGTCATGATAGTTGAAGCGTGTAAAAGACTTTTTGTGACAAGTTTAGGGGGAAATCTATGCCTTTCCCTATTACAATTGATTCGGAAGAAAAATACAAGTCTCAAATGACTTTGTTTCTAGAATAGAACAAGATCATAAATAAGGAACAAGAGGGTCCGCTGAGATGACAGAGTACCGAACAAAAACAATCCTAATCTCCATGATAAAGCCTCAGTCAAGGAATAATGATAGTATGCAACAAAGATCCGGGCTCGTAATCTACACAATTGTAGAACCAAAGGGTGAGCATCAAACCACACAGTACTCAACAAGCGAACTCCTAAATAAAAAGTAAAGAGTATAGAATGTGGGTACTCCTACCCCTCTAACCGAACCTCCACAAGTACAATCTGCATAAAATCAGCTCAACCTAGCAATTCACAATTTACATAACACATGGTTCAATGAAAATACTCCAATAATTATAGATCAACAACACACACAATTACAGATTAGCAACATACGAGATCAAGTTCCTCAATCACAAGTTCCATAGAAGGCACTCACAAGTTCATAAATGATAAAGATATGAATGTAGTGAAATGCAATGCCAAGTATTGTAATGTATGTTTGACCTAGTGATACACACTTGTTGTCTCTCCGTCCGGGATCAATGGGGGAGATATCTGTCCATGCATTCGTCGCAGTGTGCGACATGTCCCTCGATAATAGAATCCATCGCAGCGAGCAACGCGTCTCTTTGTAATAGAATTTGTAGCGTTCCTTAAATCATATATATCTATTGTGGCACGCAACACGTCCCGCAAAATTGTACATCCTTTTCAATTTCTTATTCTTCCTCAATTCACATAACATTTGTCACAACCATGTCTCAGAACCAATGCAAATGACATGTTCACATAATTAATGGGGAGATGACCATTTCCATAACAATGCACAATTCACAACAACATGATCGTGATACAACATCAACAATGAATCAATAAGTCTTTCATACCATTCTCAACACATCACACACTTGTAATTAATCATATTGCCTTTTAATACCCGCTTTTCATAATTAGATTGTTCAATATGGACAAGTCAACCCATTACAAAGTTTCATTACTCCTCAACACATACCACAGGGAAATACATGATTCTATATACTTAACAAGGGCCGGGAAATTCATTTGCCTCAAATAATCGGACAATCACTCCAAAACTTGAGTCTTATCCTTTGGGCTTCCAAATCAATACAATCTATTCAAATAAATAATCATAATAAGATTTTGAAACTAACAATACCACATTACTATATGTCTAGCATAGATCCAAAAAATCACCCAACTATATTATCAAGTTCCTAATCTTGATGTCAATTAACATGTCAACTCTTATATTTTCTAAATTCCAAGCCTAGGATTAAGTTGCAATTTCTCCAATATCAATAATTTAAAGATATTCATATAATACAATACACCTAATATTTAATCACATATACCAATATTATTTAAACTTGAATATTTATATGATAACGACTGATTTGTTTTTGTTTCCTTTCTTCTTCTTCTTCTTCTTTCTTCTTTCTTCGTCTTCTTCTCCTTTTTTGATTAACGTATAAAATCAACGTTTAAAATATTGTTATATGTGATTAAATATTAGGTGTAGTATCTTATATGAATAATCTTTTAAATTATTGATATTGGAGACATTGCACGTAATTCCTAGGCTTTGGAATTTAGAAAGAGAAGAGTTGACATGTTAATGCATCACGATTAGGAACTTTGAATAATATGGTTGGGTGATTTTTTGGATCTATGCTAGACATATAGTAATGTGATATTGTTAGTTTCAAAATCTTATTATGATTATTTATTTGAATAGATTGTATTGATTTGGAAGCCCAACAAAAGGTAAAGACTCAAGTTTTGGAGTTATTATTTGAGACAAGTGGTTTTTTCGACCTTTGTTAAGTGTATAGAATCGTGTAGTTCCTTGTGGTATGTGTTGAGTAGTAATAAGACTTTGTGACGGGTTGATTGGTCCATATGGAATAATCCTAATGATAAAAAGGGGGTAATAAAGGCAATGTGTTTATTTACTGGTTGAGAATGGTTTGAAAGACTTTTTGTTGATGTTGTATCGCGGATTGTGTTGTGAATTGTTATGGAAATGGTCATCTCTTTGTTAATTGTGTGAATATGTCATTTGCATTTTTTTTGAGATATGATTGTGACTAGTGTTATGTGAATTGAAGAAGAATAGGAATAAAAAAGGTGTACCATTTCGAGGGACGTGTCATGCGCCGCGACGAATATTATGATTCGAGGGACATATCATACGTCATGACGAATTCTATTATCGAGGGACACGCCACGACTGATTCTATTATTGAGGGACATGTGGCACGCTACAACAGATGATGGACAGATATGTCCCTCATGGGTCCCACAGGCAATGAGTGTGTATCGCTAGGTCGACATGCATCACAATACTTGACATTGCATTTCACTACATTAGATATCTTTATCATTTGCGATTTAGGAACTTGATCTCGTGTGTTGTTGATCTGTAATTGTTGGAGTGTTGTAATTAAGTTGTGTTATGTAAATTGTGAACTGCTAGGTTGAGCTAGTTTTATTCAGGTTGTGGAGGTTCGGTTTGAGGGGTAGGAGTACCTGTATCCTATACTCTTACTTTGTGTTTAAAATTTTGCTTCCTTGGTACCGTGTGCTTTGGTACTCACCCCTTATTTCTACAATTGTGTCGGTGACGAGCCCGAATTTTTGCGATACTCTCTTTTCTCTCCTTGTCTGAGACTTTCTGTGGAGATTTGTGAGGTAGTGTTTGCATCTTAGCGGATTCTCTTGCTCCTTATTTATGATCTTGTTCTATACTAGAAACATTGTTATTTGAGACTTGTATTTTTCTTTCGAATCAATTGTAATACTTTAGAGGCTTGTACACGTGACAACCAGGTTTTGAGATTTTATTTTGAGTTGATTATGGTTTCTACAATTTTAAATGGTGTTAGTCTCTTTTATTGTCTTAATTCCGCATTTACTGTATTAGTTCAATTTTAGGCTGACTTGTCTTGGTTGAATTAAATGAATATCATCACGTCCATTTTTTTGTCGTAACAAAACGGTATCAGAGCCTAGGTTAATAGGTCGTGTACAAGTATAGTAGAGTCTCAAGGATCGGCGCGAAGACGTTTGTTGCTTATCTTCGAGAGGCTGTTATGATTTTAAGAAAAAATCTTCACTTCTTAAATCTTTATCGTACATCTTTAGTCCGTTCTGATTTGTATCACTTCATTCCATTCTCTCACTTATAGTGATGAGTCGTGCGTGGTTCTTGGCCATTTGTGTGTCTTGATATCTTGAATGTTAGACCTTATACTAAGGTGGAAGTGATAAACTTATGAAAAGGATGTTTGGTCAGAGTTAAAATGTTCGACAATTTGAAGGGACTGAGTAAGGTAATATATTTGAATGATGAGGTTGACCAAGGGTTTGAGGGACTTCATGAACGTGTTATCTTTTTATTTTGGTTAGTTACCTAGTGAAGGGAATAGTACTTGTGTATTATAGGTAATATCTTGAGTTGTTCAACAATTGGAAGTGGAATGATTAAAATGATGGCTAGATTATGAACACAGTAACTTTGGAAACTACAGTTAGTAAAGTTGTCACAACATATATGAGTTGCTTAGCAAATGATGAGAATGAAGTTGCGCCAATTGAGATCAGAATCTCTATTACGATATCATAGATTGAGTTTATATCAAAGAGGGTCATGATGCGACTACTACATTGATATTGATGCTTACTTGATTGGAGTTATGGAGCGTGTTACTTCTGTCATCGACGTGATCTTAGAAAGAATGCATATCGATTAGGCTAGAGACGGAATGGATCTGATAATGTTTTGTAGTTATTCAATGTGTAGAAATGTGTGGGTTGTTTGGGTACGATCTTCTCGATAGGTATGATGTGTTCTAGCGGTGGATGACTTTCATGATGTGGTACTAGTGCTATTTGGAAACGGATACATCAATGGTCAAGTGTGAATACTAACTACTTAAAAAGTTATCACTTCTGTCACATGTTCATATAATGAGATTCCATGTTGCATTCATTTGAGAAACCAAATAGTTTGTTACTACGGACACCTGGGTTAAAACATCATATATAAGGAATATTTTAGGCTGACTTGTCTTGGTGGGATAGGACAAGTGTCATCACGTTCAATTTTGGGTTGTGGCAAAATGGTATCAAAGATTTAATAAATTTGGTACCATATTTTAAATTTCAACTACAGGAAGAACAAAAATATAAATATGCGTCCAGCAGCTAACCTATACGTCCACTATTGGCTAATCCCTATTCCTTACTTAATTTCCGTCCAATGATTATCTCATGACCTATTATTATTTTTCAAATTGAAAAGATCACTGTTAACAGAATTTCAAATTTTAGCCTTACAACTTATTTTATTTCCGATTCTCTCCTCCTCCTTTTCAACACCCATCAATATACTAATAAAACAATAATATGACCTCTAGGCTCTATTTATATACATAGAGGGTACAAATTTATTCTACAGAAAAATAAACAAACTAGAAATCAGATGCCTTGATTCTAGGAAATTTGTGAATCAAGGGATGATTTTATTTGATCTAATTCCTAAACTATTTAATAGCATACCATATATGATTTTATCAGTAGTGCGCCCCTTTTTCTCCTTCGTATCCTCACTTGTTTCTCAATACCAAAGCTTTGTGACAAGTTCCAAACTCATATAGCGTAGAGTTTCCTTCAAACTCCCAAAACTGCCCCTTTTTGCTGATTTTTCTCGCCCCCACACTGCATGCTTGTGCAGCTCATCCCATTTCTTTTCGGCAACGTAGTCTCGCAACTTCACACATTTCTATGTTCTTTTCGTTCCTTAAGCACTCCTCTTGGGTCTTTTTTTTCCCACTAATCACATTCAACACTTGAATAAGCAACAGCTTCACTATAAAATTAGAAGAATAATAGCAAAATTCACAACCAGCACTGTCTTGAATTAGCTTAATTCAATGCCCATCATGTCTCTAAAAGAATGTCACCTTTGTATAATTTAAAATGACTTAGTTTTAAAATTTCCTTTTTACCCTTAATGAAATGTTTTATAGCTATAAAATATCTAATGTTTTTTAAGATCACGAGTTTTAAATGTCTTCCTTTTATTCTTAAACTTTGTGTCAAGTTAAAAGGTATCACATAATGTAGGATGGAGGGAGTATTTAGTTGCAACTTATTTTTTATTCCAGCATAGATTTAGAGATCCTGGCCATTTAGATGTGGGACACTTTCGTAAGCATACGTCTGTTTACACATGTGGCTATATCTAATCCAGCTATCTAATTTGACAGTTGATATGCCCTTCTTATCTGCACTTTCTGTATTTCACATTTGTGCTAAGAATTTTGTTCCTAACATCTATTTTATCCTTGTGTGGTTTTCTTTTTTATTGTTTTGAATGCCCCTGAAATTGAGGGTTTTCGTACATTGCCAGAAGAGAATAGAGGATAACCTTCCTTTCTGCATAAACAACATTTGAGTTAACACAGCTTGGGCAAACTATTTTTTTGTGGGGTTGTAGAAAGTACAGAACCTGCATATTCATGTAGCTTTAACTTGAACAAATGCTATAAACATTTTTCTGTTATGTAAGGAGTGCTAAAGGTGGATACTATGCTCTAACTTTGATGGTTGCCATTGCAGGTTTGTTTGCAATGACTGAGAAGAGATTAGCCCTTCACGGGAAGCCTCCGGATAGCTGGTTAATGTGCCCAACTTGTAGACAACATACTGACTGCAGAAATATTGCTTATGCTGTTGACAGACGGAATATGTCATGTCCATCTTCTTCTATAGCCTCTGAGAATTCTGAAGCTTCGACAAATGTCCAAGGTTCATATAGTACCAAGGTATTCCTTATTTTCTTACTCAAGACGCAATTTCTATCATTTATCACTGAATTGTACTTTCCCGGCAACTTCATGTGTCCCAGTATTATTCAATCTACCTCTTTCCTCCCATAATAGCTAACTTATAGCCTATTTGGCCAAGCTTCTTGGAGGCCAAAAGCAACTCTTTTAAATAAGAAACACACTTATTTTTGAGGTTTGTGACCAAATGAAATAAGTACTTATGAGCTGCAGGAGAAGTAGCATTTCTGTTGTTGAGAAGAAACTACAAATTTCTGCCTTTTCCATGAAACAGAAGCAGAAATTTAATTTTTCAAGACAAAAATATCCTTTCCTATATTTACATTTGTCAAACTTCCCTTCATTAATTTAATACATCTTTCTTTCAATAAAATACAGACTCTTTTTCCTATTTCTTTTTTATTTCTGTCGTGTCTTTTCCCGTGTTCTCCATCTTTCTCTTCTTGTCCTCTTCCTCTTTGTAATAGCCCGTCAACTTTAAATACAGGTTTCTTTCTCCCATTTTTTTACACTCTCTTTCCTCTCTCTCTCCATTTTTCTCTTTGAAATAGCAATGTCATCACTATAAACAAAATACAAGTTAATAATTTGCTCTTAACTTTAATGTTTTTCATCCTAAAAATTTTATATAATTTCTGTTAAATAAACTTGCTTTAATGTTGTTTTTCTCATAATTTAATACGCCAAAACACTTCTTAAAATGATTGGCCAGCACAATTGACTCATCAAATTTCGACCCAAAAAAATTGTTTGTCAAAATACTGAAAGAAGTACTCCCACCGTTCCTTTTACTCGTCACAATTTCCTTTTTAAAGGTCAAATGATATGAACTTTGACTAACACTTTAAGATGTATTTATTCATCATATCGATATGAAAAAGAATTGCAATCCTATATAGTTTTTGAATATCTAATTTTTTATTTTAAAGTTGTACTAATATAATCTAATTTAGCTTTGAAAGTTAGTCAAATTAACTCTTGAAAAGCGCTATGTGACAACTAAAAAGGAACGAAAAGAGTACTTCTCAAATGAATTGGTCAAACACAAATTTCCTCTCTCCAAAAGTACTTCTCAAAATAAGCAGTTTTTGGCACCTTGGCTAAATAGGTTCTTAGTCTGAATAAAACAACATTTACAACTATGCCGCAATACCAAGCTAATTGAGGTCGGTTGTATAGATCTTCAATATCATAAATGCGTAGTAGGTCCATAATATGTCAATACACGTACTTAAGGATTATCTACCACTAGGAGCTCTCTAGTGCTTATTTCTCTAAATATTTTAAGGTTGTTCTAGTAAGCACCAGTATTTTAGTTGGTATCATTTATATGGATTTTCAACTTCCATTGCTTATCTAGATTTTCCTAGGTTCTGGAATATATTTTATGATAACATTTTCCCACGTGATTTTAGGTCTTCCTTTCCATTTTTAGCAGTGTCAATCATTATGTTTTAAGCGAGATTCTGTCATTCTATCCTCTAAATCCGCTACTTTTACCTTCTAAGATATGTGAGAGTTTTTATCTTTTTAAAATTTTGTATGACTGCACATTCATCATAACATTCACATCTTTGAGGCACTTATTTTGTGAATATGTTAGGCTGTAGAGGCCGAACATTCACTCCCATACAACATTGTTGGCCTTAAAGACTGTTAAGGTCCCCGGTTATGGATCTCGTTATGGGACGCTGGAATATGAAATTTGAAGTTTTTTTCTACGACCTATGGTGTTTGTTCGTTAAGAGAGCACCTACGGTCTCTTGAGTTTGAAGTACTCAAAGACTTGACTAATTTTCTGCTTATCGTTTCACTGAATTCAAATACATTAAATACAATACTGAAATAAGGAAAATAACTGTCTACTGTCTACTAAAACTGCTTACTACAACTGAATAAGAAAGTGGAGGAATAACCTCCTTACTGCAACAACTTATAAGCTGTTGCAGTAAATAACTAAATAACTGTAATAATCTACTACAAACACTGCTGGACAGAAATAAAAAATAAATAACTTATAAGCTGATGAATTCTACTTCCAAATTTCCTTAAATATTCCATGTATAGACCATTGGTAGACTAAACGGGTGCTAACAAAGACATTCTATAGAACTTGCCTTTCATTGGTATCTTCCTATCACATAACACTCTTACGGCTCGCTTCCATTTCCACCATCTTACATAATCCTATTCACAGCATCTTCATTTATCATTCCATTTTCCTGGGACATTGAACCTAGATATCTCAACTATCTACATTTAAGTACCTCAATTCCGTCTGATCTCACCTCAACTTCACTCCTATCTGACAAAAGTTGCGGTGCATGTATTCTGTCTCACTCCTACTTATTCTAAATTCATAACTCTGTAAAGTGCTTCTCCATGGTTCCAACTTCTGATTGACGCTCTCACTAACTTCATCAATTAACTCAATATCGTCTGCAAAGAGCATGTGTCATTGTATCTTATCTTGAACACTGTTGTTTAGCTCATCCGTAGAAGGGTAAATGGGTATGGCCTTGGTCTGAATATTGAGGATATTAATAGTCGAATATTCAAATAAATTATTTTATTGAATTTGATAAATAAATGATTGAGATAATGATTTGAATTGGGAAGACTGAAGAACGGAAGTTAGTTGGGAAAATTTCAAATCAAATAATACAATTGGAGTCGAAGTTCTTCCATTTAAGTTGTATCAATCACCTTGCAACAAAAGGAAGTACTTTCTATACAGAGTCAACTTTCCAATCAAATAATATAGAAATATAAACTATATCTGATCAGAATGATGGAGAAGTTCTTCCATTTAAGTTGTAGAAGCACCTTGCAACAAGAGGAAGTACTTTATAGACAGAGAGTCTGCTAACTTGTTAGGACTAAAATCTGTAGTTGAATCATTGCATGTTGTTGCAGTTTTGATTAGTTTTACTTTTAATACATAATTCCTTAACTAAACTGCAAACTGATATGGAACTGTATCATTCATTTTAGGACAGTAGGAATTTGTGTATGTAACAACAAAAGTTGTAATGCATTTTCAATTTATTGATGAATGTTGTATTTTGATGAACGTTGTATTCTAGATTGAAGCTGTCACCAGAAGAATTTTATGGATCACTTCCACAAATCCAGTAGCTAAGGTTCTTGTCTTTAGCAGTTGGAATGATGTGCTGGATGTATTAGAGCATGCATTTGCGGCTAACAACATAACTTTTGTGCGGATGAAAGGAGGAAGGTAATAGTTTGGTTATACCTTTTTTGGTTTTTTCAAAGTTCAAAAATAGTGGTTTCCCAGGAACAGAAGGGAACACTTATTTTTCACGATTATAGCAACCATGAGACTGAATTCATATTTTCCTGCATTATCTGAAGTCTCTGTTTAAAGAAAGGAGTTAATTATAGAAAAGAGCCACTCGGCTAATTTATATACAAGAAAAATGGCCGAATTAGCCATTTGGCCATAGCTTTCTCTTCTTCCTTTCACTTTAGCCATTATCCTTCCTCTTGTTTTTTCATCTTCTCCTTCTTCTTCGTCTTCTTCATCATCATCTTCTTCTGCTTCGTCATCTTCTTCTCTTTCTTTTTTTTCAATTCGACATACCGCAAAGTTTCGAGCGAATTATATATCAAAAGTATCCAATTTGTACCAATCCAAACTATGTTGCTCTAGTATGGTTTTCCACAAACTTAATGTAATAAATCATCTAAACTTCATAAACTGTCTTCCCAACATTGATGATGTCAGAACTAAGCATTAATCCACTCTTGCTTTTCTGCTTCTTCATCCTCCTATATGTTAGCAAGCTCCATTATTTACGTTTCACACTATTTCTTGTCCATGGCATAGTTTGATTCAGCTCACTAGTTATATCTTAATTATGATGCTAATGTGAATTTTAGCAGTGTTGGGCTCATACTGAAGCTAATAGTTGGAATGAAGTCACTGCATATTCATAGTTCATTCCTAAAATCCGTGAAGGAAGCAGCTCTTGATTTTTTGGCCAAATAGTTCATGTTGCATGGCTTAAGAGTGTGCGATGACGCATTAGTTTCAAGTTTTAAATTTAATTCCTGCGTTCACAGGAAATCACATGCTGCCATCAGCCAATTCAGAGGCCACAACAACAATGTTGAAGAAAATGGCAAAAGACATGTGAGCCAACCAGAAACTAGATCCGTTCAAGTGTTGCTGCTCCTGATCCAACATGGAGCCAATGGCCTCAATCTTCTGGAAGCCCAGCATGTTATACTTGTTGAACCATTGCTGAATCCTGCAGCAGAGGCACAAGCCATTGGCAGGGTGCATCGAATTGGGCAAGCACATAAGACTCTTGTTCACCGTTTTATAGTATGTATCTCTATCGAAACTTCATTATAATTGAATTGGAAGTCGAAACCTAACTCTGTATGGTAACTCTGTTATATCTAAAATTTCTGTTACAATGAACCAAAAATTGTAGTATTGTTATCTAACCATCGGTTGAGCTGTCTTCTACATATAAAATGTGTCGTTTTATGTATTTCTGAAGTGAAGACCTACTTTCCAGTCTTATTTTTCAATGGTTGCCGCGTATAGTACATCCTTCACTGGGGGTGATTCATTAAGATCTCTCTTTTTGTTGTCTTTTTTATAATAGGTGAAAGACACAGTTGAGGAGAGCATATACAAGCTGAACAAGAGCAGGAATATTGGTTCATTTGTTAGTGGAAACAGAAAGAATCAAGATCAGCCCATTTTGACGCTAAGAGATGTTGAATCCTTATTCAGGGTGGCACCGGCACCTTCCACCGATGAAGAGGCAACTGAGAGCTTGAACCATTTTCCACCTTCTGTTGCTGCTGCTATAGCTGCTGAGAGGAGGCTTAGGGAACAAACATCTGGTCAAGAGCCACAGGAGAATTGTTGCTGTTGAAGGGACAACTAGGATCATGATCCTACTCCATTCTTTTTTTATTTCGACATGTCAAGACCTGAATGAAGGATTCATCTGTTAATCATGCTATCCGTAAGCAATGAAATGTCCTGGAGAGGAGATTGTTGCTGCTGGTAAATTTCCATTAGCAGCTTACTTTGGTCATAGTTATCTTGTCACAGGGGCATTTGGCGTCAGTTTTTTTGACATGGAGCACATATATATACATATATACACACACTTGTACGTATGAATATCCTCTAAAAATTCAATAAATGGTATACCTGTATCCATAGGTTCATAAGTAGAATGGATTTAGTGTTAAAACTTAAAAGTTTAAATTATGTGTGCACACTTCTATGTTTTTTTGTACACAAGGTATAACAGTTGTAGATAAATTCCCTGCGATAATGGATCCACCATTGTATGGATAGATAGATTTATCATTTTCATGCCCAAGCCTCTATTTTATCCTTCTCTTTCATTGATTTTTGTTAACCTCCCCCTCTTTGATCTTAAATTATATTAGGTCTCCTACAAGAATTAGTCACTTGCTTGTAGTGTGAACAAACTCATTGAAAGTACATTGGCAAATGAGTTGCGTTGCGTGTGGTTCTTCTTTACTTTGGATTAAAAGAGAGGGAACACTAATTTCTCGTTCCTTCCGTTCGATATTAGTTGATCATTTTATTTAAAAACTAGTTATTTCATATTAATTCAATTCTTTTTTTTTATATTAACCTTGCAATTAATTATTTTTGAAAATATTTTGTAAAATTTCAAAAAATATTTATGGAGTGAAATAAAATTGCTTTCTTACACTTTTATTTATAATTTTTTATCAAGCATATACAAAAAGATGAATTAATATTAAAAGGAGAGAATATTAATCAATCTTGAATTTTATTTATTTAAAAAAAGACTCAAATATGTCATTAAATTTTAGAAAATATTTATTTATGTCATTAGTTAAAAGTTTAACTCATTAATGTCATTACCGTTGAAGAAAAACTCATTCGTGCCGTTATTTTTTAACAATTGTTTTACAAAAATGTATACTTATTTTGACACGTGGTGCAATTGATGAAGGCACGGTCATCAATTGTGTAAGAAAAAAATCAATTGTGGATGTAGAAATTTAATTTGTGGTAAATAAAAACGTTGTTAAAAAAATTAATTTTTTTTTTCAAAATTCTAAATTTTATATTGAAAAAAATTGATAATGTGATCGAATTACAATTGCCTACATGTCCAAAATAATTTTACAAAACCATTATTAAAAATAATATCATGAATAAATTTATTCTTAAATAATAATGGCATAAATAAGTTAAATTTTTAACAAATAAAATAAATAAATCTTTCTAATACTCTGATTCAAAATTGATTACGATTGAGGGACGGTGGAAATAGAATAGGGATAAAGTAGGATGGGTTAAGAGAATTCAGAAACGGCTCCAGTCGGTAGCCCGCAACCATTTTTGCTACCGCTAGCAGGCCACGTGGCATCACTTTGAAAAGCGTGCCGTTTCCAGTACCTTCCACGTGATAATGTCAGTCCAGCCACGTGGCCACTATCCTTCAACTAATATATCCAATATCCATCCCTTTCTCAGATCGCCAAAAATTTGCAGCTTTTTGATTTCGATTCCCACGAAATTTGTTTTGACGGCTATGGCGTCTTTTGTCCCTCAATTTCTGACTCCCAATTCCGACATTTCTGCAACTCCTCGTTATTATAACCTTCAAATTCCAAGCGGTTATGGTAATACCTATCGAATCCGGCAGCCATTTTTATCGAATGAGAAGAAAAGTTATCTATTATGGTCCAAGTGTGGGAAAGGAGATTCCATTGAAAAGAGATTAGAGGAACAAATTGATAATTTGGGAAGCATGTCAGGTAAGTGTAAAGAAGTGATGGGTGGAATGGTTGAGTTATTGGAGTGTTTAGAAAGAGAAGCGATAATGGGAGATGATGAAGGTAAAGCACCAATGGATTACAATAGGAGAGCCCAGATTTTTGACAAAAGTTCTAGAGTCTTCCAGGCTCTTAAAAAAACAGCAGAAAAAACTACTACCAGTAATGATTAATTGCAAAAAAATAACTATAATAATACTTATACTGTGATTTGCATTGTGGTGACATGAAAATAAATAATGTTACTATCAGTTTACGCTTTAGATTACGCTTTACAAATAATTAAAACATTAGCTGCTAATATATACAAGTATTCATGAATGATTTGGAACCCATATTATTTTGACTTCTGCATGTTTTATTTTGTTCAAATTGAACACTCTGTATTAAACTCTCCTTTTTTATTTGCGTATTTGATGGCCAAATCAAATTTGAGTCAGTTGTTTGAATTCACCTAAAAAATTAAATAAAAATGAAAAAGCCTAGCGACCATAATCTTCCTTTTTATTTGAAAAAAATTGAAGTTTTTTGTTTGGACATGTAATTTTTTTTTAAATAGTTGTGTTTTTTTCATAAATATGAGAACTTCACAAGTAGTAACATTAATTAAAAAAAATTCTGTTTATGTAATTTCTGCAAAATGAGCAAACATAATTAACAAAATATATCGAAATATTAATAAATTGTGCATTTTCATGGTAATTTTTATACACATAATAATTAGATTATAAAATTTTTTAAAAAAAAAAAAAGACCATGTTCATAAAGATTCACAAGTCAATAATAGTAATAATGTTATTCTTTAATATAATCATTTAGCATGGTATTTCATGTTATACATGAGTTTTTTCCTTTTATAAAATTTTGGATGACAATTTTCTTTAACAAAATTAAATTTATCGTCAAGTTTTACATTTAAAAAAAATGAAATCACAATTTGATAGTTCAAATCATACTTTTCACTATAGAAAGATTTCAAATCACATACTCAAATGACACTAATTTAAAACCACGATCGACTTCATATATATTGCATGTTCAAAATAGGTAAGTCTCCTAAAAATATTTAAACCAAAATACCTTCAAAGTAGGTCATCCATCTCCACACGATTAGATATATATAAAGCAGCTTCGGTTCTTTTTTAAAAGTTGAGCTTATAAAATATCCCCATACATCAAATCCTAAGTTTCTTTTTATTATATTTATTTTAAGTTTAACTTAGACCTCATATTTGAAATATGTTAATCTTTAAATCTTGAGTGCTCTCTGTCTATTCATATGTAGGAGTAGATACAATTGTAATACCACTCTGCTTATTATTCGCAATAACACAATTTACTTTTCCTTTTCATTTTCTTCTTCAAAATTCCTCCAGTAATGGATTTTGAGCTTCAAACTCAGATTTATCAAAGGAAGTGCTAATTCTATTGATTCGCATTTAAGTATAAATATGGTACAAAAGTATGTCATTTAATTAGATATCGGCTCGCATTTATGTCATGTATAAAATTAAATAAAGAAACACACGTGCTATGCAACATCTACTAAACTTTTCTATGCGACATCTTACTAAAACTTAAGATATTGAGTCCTGTTATTTCCAGGAATGAGCCGTAATGGTAAACTGCATATAATTTCTTGATTTTTTTTGTCTTGATTATGTGTTTCTGATATACATTACATTTTCAGTCAAATGACATTAAACACTGAGAACCATTTTGTACATGGTGACATTTAGTATAGTAAATGAATGCCTTTTTCTCCCATACAGCATAATTTTGTCCAGAAGTTGCCACCTGATAACTAGGTGGGATAAGATTTCCAAGATCAAGTTTTGGCCCAATTTTGACAATAATTTTCTGATCAATCATTGCTATATAAAGATCAGAATCAGAAGCCATTATCTGCACATTGCTTGTTGCACAAATCCCATTCCTCTTCCTAATAGAAATTAGTGCTGAAATTCCATCCTTCAAGCCCCAATCAAAGAAATGGTCATAAAACTGCAACCAAAAACAAGAATCTAACTCCTCAGGTACTTGCAAATGCCTCAACTCAATCAAGTTAGGGTTGGCTGTACGAGTCATATTTTGTAGGCATAATACATAAACAAACAACTCAAACTTGGCCTCGGGTTCAGCTGACAAGCAAGTAATCCAACTGGAGAGTGCACATCTAGACACCACAAATTGGTCGCTGACGTGACTCGTGAATTTTGAAGGTGTCTAGATGATCATTTCATAAGTGTTCAACTGATACAGTGTAGACAAGTTGAGATGTCTAGATGTGCATACTCAAAATTGGAGTGATGACTTGCCACCAGAGGCCTAATTTGGGTCTTTATTATGCATTATGTCTATTCTGTATTATGAAAATTGATCATTAGCTTAACTAATTTTATCTTTTCTGTCAGCATACTACTGAGATTGGCATTGTTGGCTAACTCACACAGGACAAGTTCCTCAACTACCCGGAAAAGCATACAAAATTCTTGTAAAGTAGACGCAATGAGAAATGAGGAAGGAATTCTTTTTTTTTTACCACTGATGGAATTCCTGGATGAGTGAGAATGTATGCATATCCTTGCATAACTTTGTCCGAGGGGAATGGCCACATATTTTGTGTCGATCCAGTATCATGATTATCGATAAAAGTCACAGCTTTTTGAGGCAAAACACCTATCATCCCAGGAGATTTTCCATTGGAATCTTTCAATCTCCATAACTCTCCTTCAACTGCAGCTTGAAGAATTCCCTTAGTTGTGAAATCAAAGGCTGTTACAGCCCCACCCCCATTTTGAACCCAACCAACTAGCTCATTCCTATGATTGTCCTGGTTATAGTCCGGTTTCCCGTCATGTCCATATGCAAGAGAGTTCCAAAATTCACCAACTGCAAAATCCGGGGACGTGTTTCCCATATAAATCTTGGTGATGTTAGGTGCATATCCCCTAACAAAATCGAAACGCCAGCCATCAAATCCAATTTCAGACTTGAGCCAATTCATCCAATCTGTACTCTTTCTGCACTTTATCTTAAGTGATCGATATCAGGGCAGGTTCAGAAGTCCACACCTGTGTTAGATTCCCGTGCCATCAGAATATTGTGAGTCGTCCTTGCACCATGGAAAGACGACCACAATCCAAGCTGAGTCATCTGTAGGGTCATCCTTCAAGATGCAGATATTCCCCTGCTAATCTTTTTTTATCAGACATGATGATTTATTACATATCAGGCAACCGATTTGATCCCATAGTCCGTAAAGCCTTAATAAGAGTTTTCAGTTCTTGCTGATTCCCAAACTTGGAAGCATCCAAATCATACAATCTTCCTGGCATATAACCTGGCATAAAAGATCATATAAGTAATCCCATTTGTAACAACTACATCACTTTTAATGTCGGCAATCTTTCAAACATGTAAAATGCATTCCATTTATAAGACAATTAGCTCAAACTCTTGTGGATTCCATCCACCTTCCTATCATGGGAAATATAACTATCATTTCTAACAATTGAACATGAATACCACTCTCGAGTTCGAACCCTAGGTATGAAAAAATTCATGTTGGGAGTACCACCCTCAGATGGACCTTCCATTTCGAATTTAGTCAAACCTTCAATATGAAAGCCAAACATCAGATGAAAAAAAAAAACAACATGAATACCACTCTTTTCTTTTTTCCATCAGTTGTTGCGTTCAGGGTAACTTACATGTGTCTGAACTAGTGGTATCAAATCGGGTCGTTCCATTATGCTAAAATGAGCTGACTTAAATGAATGAATGGATATGATCCACCTTGTTACTTAGGTTGAAATAGATTAAAAACACATCATAACCCGACTCATTCAATTTTTTCCATGTTTTTATAATTTTTTTAAAAAACTGATAAAACTAACGTCTCTTTTATTTACTAACTTTATAAAATCGTCTGTTTCTAAGAAAATATTAAATAAGGACCTAAGGGTCAATTTGAGCTATATATCAATTCAATTTTATGGGTTATACAAATCGTATTTTCATAGGCTATTGGCCCTAGACTCAACTAATGCATTGAGTTGGACGAGTCATGTTTTTATCGGAGTCTAATCTTCATTGACCATTAGATCGCAAAATTACCTTGAGGAGAAACAGAGTGAGATGGTGGTGGTAACCAAACATGAGTAACTCCAGCATGAGCCAAGTCTGGAACTAAATTGATGAGAGAATTGTACCAACCACTTTGCTTATTACTCGATTCCCAATTGAACCCCTAAATAAAATAAAAATTACATTTTTAAAAATAAATATATATGTAAAGCAAGTACATAAACATAGTAAAATTTTGAGGAAATTAATTAGGGTTATTTGGGGAATACCTGAAACAACACCGTGGAAGAAGCAAACATAGGAAGAATTATTGAGAAAATTAAACAAAGAGGAAAAAGGGAATTCATTTTTGGGAGCAAAAGGTTTGCAAACATCTATTTGGAAATTTCTAAAACGTTAATCAACTATGTATACAAAATAACAATATATTTGATATAATATTATAAATAAAATAAATAGAAAATATTGTGGGTACGTAACCTTAAACACATGTCTTTGAAAAAAAGTAAGATTTCTTAGAAAACCACCTACACTTTTTGGTTGATCATATACATAAATTGATAAAATGTAATTTACAATGATAATTACATTCTTCTATTCTCAAGGACAATAAAAATTATTGAGAATTATATTATATAAATTTAATTATGAGATAACTTCTTTTTATTTCTTACTTTTACTCTTTTTTTGTTTTAATTTATTTTTATTTTTATTATTTTGAATATTTTTGTTATTTTAATATTTTTTAAAAGTATAATTCTTATTCTATAGTTGTTATATTTCATTTACTCTCATGTTACAATTTTTGTAATATTATTTGTTGGATCCCGTTTATTTTTTTGCATTAGCATTAATTTTATTGTGTTTCCAAATTTAAATCGGAAAAGGGTCAAATATACTTGAACTATCAGAATAGTCAAATACATCTTGAAGTTATAGTTCGTTCAAAAAAATACCCTACTGTCAAACTATGCGGTCAAAAATACCCTTTGATTAAACAGAATCGGTTTAACGCCTTAGATGCCATGTGGATGTCACATTTGGCATGCCACATTAGTCCTATAGTTCCACTCATGCAAAGTAGACTAATAAACGTATCCCTTAATTTCCCCCCAATTGTCTCCGGTTTTTCGTAAGAATTAGAAACAGATTCAACTGTGAAAAAACATGAAACCCTTTTCCTTATTTCGCATTCCTTTTAAAACGATTTCATAAAATACATAAGTTTAAAGCGAAGGTTATTTTGGACCCTATAGTTTGAGGGAAGGGTATTTTTGGGCGAAATCTAATTCAAGTGTATATTTGAGCATTCGAAATAATTCAAGGCGTGTATTTTTGACCCTTTTCGTATTAATTAAGTAGAATTGTGTTGGATACGGTTTATAAACTAGGTTTTTCTTTTCTTGTTTTTAAAATCCGGATGATGTATGGATGTTTACACCGTTGAATGACATAAAGAATATATTAAATTTTTTGTTTTGAATCTAAAACTTATGTTATATTTTAGGTGTCATTCGTTTTAGTAGTATTGACTTGATATTCACATGCAAATCATTATAATTTTTAGTTAGCCTTGATAGATTAATATTTTGCCGTATGTTTTAATAATTTTATGATATTATATTTATAATATTAATATTCTGTCTAAAAGGCATTTCATGATGTTCATATAGAAATCTTGTTCATTTTGCTTTATTTAATAAAGTGCCAATGTGCTCAAGAAACTTCATGAGAAGGATTAGTACTTGAATATAACGAAGCGATGAGATCTCAATAAGTTATATAAGTCGCATTATGAGTCAACACAAATGATATATTTGAGGATATTTTTGATACAATATAACACAATATTATAAGAGAATATGATAATCTAAATTTTACGGTCTATAAAAGCATGATGTTGTTGAAGTGTTTATCAAGTAAAATGATGCATTTTGGATAACTTGTACTCTTAACATTAGAGAATGACATGCATTTAATATTAAATGTTGTCAATTAACAAAATTGATATGAAAATATCTGAAGAACTCAAAAGGTCGAAAACAACAGTTCTGTACGAAAGGTGTTGATAATTCCTCATAGGAAATTTATATCAATCAAGAAAATATTAATAATAATTCAATTTAATGACTTGAACTGAAACTTTTGAAGAATTTTCGAAAAGCAATAAATTATTTGCTGGAAGAAGTTAAAATGAGAAATTTGCAAAAGGATTGGTTGCAAGTCTTTGTATGAGATTCTGTTTAGCTTGACTTAACAAATAAAGTAGCTTTTTAAAAGTAATTTTGAAGAAGTCAATCTTTATTAATTTATAAGTTAAAAAATAAAAAATAGAGAAAAATCAAATTATAACTTTTAATATTTTAAGTCATTTTTATATTATTTAAATTATTTTTAATTTTGTCAAACACGCCTAAAAGCTAAAATGATTCAATTCAAACAGACTCTAATTAAATACATTTACTATAGAAAACTTTGTCAATTTTGTGAATGTACAAAGTATTGATTTAAGCGACAAAAGATGTGATCTTGAACATGCCATATGTTTATATGTGGGAGCTCTATTATATATCGACAATCTACAAAGCAGTCAATGGTGACTTCTTCAAATCATGATGAGATAATAATTATTCATGAAGCAAGCGAAAAAATATTGTAATTGTGGACAATGATATAATTTATTCAAAAAAATATGACAAAATATTCACAATTTTATGTGAAGATAATGCAACACACATAAAACAATTGAAAGAAGGATTCAAAAGGGAGATAAGGCGATAATATTTTACAAAAGTTTTTCTCCGTACATGAACTCAAAAAAAAATGATGATATCTGTGTGTAACAGATTTATTCAAGTCGATTTGGCTAATTTATTCACCGTATCTCTATCAATTGCAATTTAGAAAGATTGTGCACAAGATTGGGATGGAAAGATTCAAATATTTGGATTGATGTTCTCATCTTAATATGTGATGTATTTGTTTTCCTTATAAGGTTTCTATCCTAATTAGTTTTCCTTGTAAGGTTTTTAAAGAGACATCCAAAATGTTATATATGCATATATTCTTTTCTCTTCTACTGAAATTTTTTCTAGTAAATTTTTAACGAGTCATGTAATCTATCAAATAGACATCCAAGGGAGAATGTTATAAACACATTTGTAATATCATAAATGTCTATTATATATATTCCTTTGAAGAAAAGTTAGGAACCTCTTACTTTGGGATCAAAGTTAGTGTTCCTCTACAAGTAAAAGAGTTTCCTCATTATAAAGAATCCCTCAATCTCTAATCTCAAGAGAAATAAAAAATCTTCTATCTACTGTATTCTTCTTATTGTCTTATATAATTAAGAATAATAATTTTCTATATCTAAGGAGGAATCAGATATTAATAGACAACAAGAACAGCTTCAAAATGTAAAGCGGCGAGGGGGAATGCATGCACAAGAATAACACTTGAAAAACAGAAAGTTGAAAGTCACACTATTTGGGTTGTGTGGTCCACACATCGGCTCTAAGAAATAACACACACCAACATTTTAACATTCTTCAATTCCTCTCAAAGTCGAGGTAGAAAAAGAAGGGAAGAACATGACAAGCAACATAAACAAAGAAAAAAGGGAGCTTTTGGATCAATTGCAGTGAAGGTACATGGAAGAATTCTTGCAAGAGCAAAAGCAGAGCGGTGCAGCACTTGGCTGTAGGCACCAAATGGACTCACCTGATGGTTTGCATGCCATTTAACCTTCCCTATTCCTTGAGCCCATAACAAAAACTATAGGAGTCACACCTCTCCTCTGATCAAGCATAGAGCTGAAGAGTAATAATAAATAGACGAAAAACCCGACTTCTAAATAAAATTGGGTCAAAAGAAACAGACATGGTTCAGATGTCAAAATATACCATACAATAAAATAGTTTGGGCGATCGTACCATGCATATCAAAGACCGCCTCAAAGAAGACAATTAAAAAATAACCTAGAAACTACATCATAGTTGTGAAAGGACCTACCAAGTTCTTCATCCATACCACTGAGTCACAAATGCAAAGAAGATCTAGTTTAACAGAACTTCCAGCGATTATCACAGTTTACACATGTGACATAGGTTGTCATTGGTTCATCAGCACTCCGAGTTTGCATCTGGTAGTAGGTGGTCTGATTTTTCCCGCACCTACCACACTTAAACTTATCTGTGCTGGCCTTGGGAGGACCTCCAAGCTGGCTATTAAATAACGCTTTTTCTTTGATCTTCTTATTCTCCTTTTGCCTTTCATCACTTGCCATTTCTTCTGGGCTCAAATCAACAATACTGTGAGGTGAATACTGTCCTGTAAGGACTTTCCTCCGGAAATCTGGGTTGTTTGGATCCTTGATGTTAAACATTATTGACCTATACTTAAACTTCTGGGAGCCACTAGATTTTCCCCACTTCTCAAACATTGCAGTCTCAACCTGAACTGCCACTCTATAAGGATCAGAACCATTCACAGCATCCCTCAAATCATCGTCATCAACTTCAACAGAGACTTTGCAAAGAGCCTCAGAAAGGAGCTCCCGAACTTTGTCTCTCACAGGATCCTTGCAATAAACAAGAGCAGACAACTTTGGTGGGGCAGCACTAGCCCCATGAGATCTCAACTTTTCATCCTTGGGTTTCTTCTCAATCTTAACACTTTTGGAAGTTGTATTCTCAGTCTTCATAACAGAAACATTCTCAGACTTTACGTCAGTGAAGGAACTTTCTGCCTTCACTGCTCTCTCAGATTTTAGAGTCAGCGACTTACTTGACCTCTCAACTGTCACATTCTCAACCCTTGCCATCTTTTCAACCTTCACCGAGTTAAGACGATGAAATTTATTGACTTCATCACCATAATCGCCAGCACATTCAGCTTTTACAGATTCCCCATTTACTTCATTGCCGTTCTTATTTTTCATTGTCTCTCTCACAATTATAGTCTTCCAGTTCTTCACTACATCAGAAGCCAACATCTGGATCTTCTCCCTAGGATGTTTTGTCAACGTTCGGAGGCGTTTGCCCACCTGTAACATTATTCATTATGTCAATTACAGAAAAAGGATCCATTAGCAGATGAGCACCTCCAAGAGGACAATAAGCGTAAGAAAGAAACAATAACAGGTAATAACACCAATACATGAAATTCCTGAATCAATCTCCGGGAAAGCCCCTGAGAGAATGAAACCACAATAGCTGAAACACACAAACACACAATACTGACCAATGTTTTTTTTAATCCAAAAGAAGAGAAAAGAGAAAGAGATACTAGTAGTACTACTAGTAACAACCAACAACAATAACCGTGTGAATAGTGTGAACTTACAATACTGACATTCTTCTATCATTGTTTTCTAAACATTTGAATATATTGAATTAAAAAAGTATATAGTATTCAAGTATTAAGTATAAACAATACAACAACAATAATATACCCGATATAATCCCACAAAATAAAATTTAAACAATATAGTAATTAAAATTCTATCAATCATAATTTTTAAATCCACAAATTTTTAACACTACTGAGATTTTTAACTGGATATACTGATTGTACTTACTTTTTACAGACACAAGATTAATAAATTTTCCTCTAATAACAATACAAGCAGCAAGAAAGATAGATATACCTTAACTCTTAAAATGAGACAAAAACATAATACATAGCTTGTATATAGATGTTATGAAATCCCATCTATTTGGATAATAATCAAAATGAAATCGATACGTCATATTTAATTCAACCTAGCAATTAATGCACATAATGAGCCGCCGAAGAGTGCTAAATGGGTTTTAGATTTCATTTCAAATATGACCGACTCAGATGTTTCAAGACCCGATAAGTGGTAGAATTTTAAGAAAAACAAATGTACTTAATGAGCTATCATCCAAATAATTCAGATTCAATAAGACCTAAGGGGCGTCTGTCGGTTTTTAAGAAATACATATTTAAAAAATGTAGTAACTTGGAATCGAACCCAAGTATTTACAATGATATTGAACAATTCTACCACTAGACTAAACATACTCTTTGATGGAATACTTCCTTTGTTTTCTTTTATTTATACTCTACGATTGCAGTTTTACATTTCAAAAGGTGGCAAAATCGATCGGTTTTCAAAGAAAAAAATTTATAGTTATTGAGCATTTTATGATGGATGGCCGTCGGTTTTTCTTAAAGAAAAATAAAAAAAATTATAGTTCCCGAGGAACATTGCGTGAAAAATTATAGACAAACATCCTTTGATTTTCTTTTTTAAAAAAACCATTGAAAAACCAGCAGGCTCCATCTGTTTTTACTAATTGTTTAGTACTTTAGTCACACACTTTAAGTTGGTATTAGAACATGCCGAGGTCCTAAGATCAAATCTAACCGTCATTTGTTATCAAAAAGAAATGTACATGCTTAGCAATGAAAAAAGAATAAGGCCCACACGTGAAAGAGCACGATAAAATATAATTAAGCAAAAGTGTGCGCTCTCTATCCTCTTAAACTAGATTAGATGACCACACAATTTTAAATTTACTTATTCATCGATCCGTTAGAAGCGCACGCTTCTTTGAAATCCCATCACTTCTACTTCCCTTTTCATGATTGACAAAACCTTCTATTTAATCATGTAAAAGGTACTATCTGCATATGCAAGGATTTAGATATCACGGTTCAATTGCTTTTTTATTCTCTAGCTCTGATTTCTGATCACATGATTCAAAAATGGTAGTATTATGATATGATCACTTGATTAACTCCAAGGATAAAACCTTATCCAGACCAAACAAGAGACTAAGGATAAAGTTCACTTCTTTATACAAAGAAAAAAAAATGTTCACGGCCTAATTAATTCATTGTGATTGTATGCAATGGTCATTAAGACTTAAGGTTTCTAGGAAATATGATGTCAGGGCCATTATGTTATTTTAGCATGCTAGCTGTGTTTTGATTTAAGAAAGGGTACAGAAAGAAAGCAGATATTTGTGAGTTGTAACCCTTTTTTTAGACCAAGAGAATATCCATTAGGCTGACTTACCTCTTCTGATTCTCTATTTGCTTCCTGAGTGGTAGTTATTCCACTACTGAATGTAAAGGCATCAACTGCTAGAGTACTAGCTAAAGCCAGGAGGTGGGATAACTTTAACTTAAGCAGTGATGACCCCTTGCTTTGTTGCTTTAAGTGATGGGTATCATTTTAATTCCTGATTTGGAATAATTACTAATAATAGCTTCTACGTGATGTGCCAATTGATCCTAATTTTAAGGAACAGTAGTCCCAGATTGCAATTCCACAACCTTCCAATTATGGTAAATCACATTTTTGGATAATAACTCAGAATCCTCGTGAAGCTAAAAAAAAAAAGCATATCAAACAGCGGGACAGATCATTTTCTTTAAACAAGGAACGAACTCATTTTCTTTCAATGAAGAAGCACAATTGATATCCAAAGCAATTTGTAACTTAAAAGTGACAGAATGGTGCAAGGCTAGGGGTTATCACTTAGCATAAGAAGCAAGTGTTGTCATGTACAGAACTTTGTTCCAAAGAAAAAACACAGAGAGATTCCCTGAAGCAATTTAATTTATTTTCTCAAAATAAAAAGATAAAGAATTCCAGGAACTGAAACCATGCAAAATCCAAGCTTTTCAAGAGCAGGCAAACGGAATGAGCAAATGCGTGGATGCTAAAACTGAAAAGCGGGAGATTGTATATTAAAATAGCAAGGCGACGAAGAAAATGAGGATATCTTTGAATACCTGTGTGGAAACGAGGACTTGATAATTGACAGGAAATTTCTTAAGCCGCTTCAAAGCGTCAAGGCACCTATCCTCCTCCGCTGAGGAATCTGCACCGCCGTCAACAGCGGCTGCATCAGCCGATCTCTTTACCGCATCAAACAGCTCGATTAGCTCCTTCTCCATATCTACTGACTAAGAACAATCGGATCTTCAAGCAAGAAAAACAACAAACATTCTAATGCGCAAAAACGGAGCAGGTGAAAGTCTTCGGCGTTTCTTCAAATGATGATGAAACCCTAGAGTTCAGATGTGGGGGAGATTAGTCGTTACGATTGAAGCGGGGATGAGCTAATCAAGGTTGTTGCGGCACGTGTGCGGCGATCGGACGGTAGAGAAAGGCACACTGGATATCAAGATCCAATGACGTAACATCGGCGATTGATTATAATTAGCATAGTCTTAATTCTTTGTTTTTTCATTACTACCGCTTCCTCCTCCTTTTTTGGGCATATATTTAAAAACCGTATAAGAAATACTCATTGTAAATCACTAGATTTTTCAAAGATCAAAATATTAGAAAGATCTGTCTGATCTTATATTGTGACTTGCAGATAGTAAAATTGCGGTATAAACATACATTTTTTCATTTTATAATTTAAAAAAAGAGTTTACGGTATAATGTGATTCCTAAATGGCTGTTTGAATATTTGAAGAACCGAGGAGGATGATGCTTTGCAAGGTAAATGAGCAAAGAATCAATTAAGCAATCCAATATTAGAAAAAGTCCTTTAGATACTTTTGCTATTCCCAGCTTGCACATTTTCATTTTCTTCACACAATAAATAATATGCCCTGCGAGTTAAACCCTAGTTGGCTCACAGGCATGTTAGTATTAGATTCGGGTCTTGACATTGAACTCAAAGCACTAATTTTAGGTGATAATTCTTATCTAACTATTCAATCTCTTGCTGAAACTGTAAAGCACAAAATTTAATCATCAGATAAATGATGTGATGAAAATTGAACATGCAACACCAATTAAAAATAAAAGTTGGATTATTTTGGAAACCCATTCAACCTCTGCATAGCATACACACAGATCACAATTCTTTCTGGTGAGTACACCATAGAAGAAACGTCAAGTTAACAATATGAACAAACAGTAATGAGCACAAAGCTCGACCAAGGAAAATAAATCCAAAACAGAAAATTGATTGAAGCAGCTAACCATCAAAGGCTCGTGATCATAATAACAAGGACCGTGAAATGTAAATGTATTATTGACTTTAATCCTGCTCAAGGATTGTTTATCACCAAAAATAATATCAGTTAGCTACCAACTTCCTCAACATTTTTATCACTTCTCTTCTTCCTGCTTCTCGATAAATGTCTTCCTCAAAAAATCCCATGGCTGAAAAGATTTAGTGAAGAATGTATAAAGTCAGATAAGCAAATTAATTATGACATCAGTTAATCAATTTCACATACAACACTGACGCAATAGCAACTAAATCAACTAGAAACGCATTGGAAAATCTCAAAGGGAGTTGCAGGTATTTCCTGAATACCTCCCTCCCTCTCTCCCTGGAAACTATATTAACTGGAAAAGCATTGAACAATCTCAAAAGGAGTTGCAGGTATTCCCAGAATCTTAATCAGCAACTTCTTTTTACCTCTAGAGACTGCCTTACACATAAATAATCCTTTCTGGCGATATCAAACCAAACAGCTAATTACAAAATATCCCATCAAGCTCAACATATTTAAAAAAACTTCTATCCAGCTTAGCTCATCTGGCATCTATAATTAAACCTACCTCTCCTATTTGTTTAACACATCTTTGGATTTTATGAGCAAGACATAGATTACAACTTCCTCATTGCTGCAGGAAAATGCCATGGGTCATCAAGAAAAGGTCTTATCAGACCTGATAAGAAGCTTCTTTAAGTTTTCAAAACAAGAGAAAGAAACAGATATAATTTTAAAGAACTCAAGGAAATAGAAGTGTGATGAAACCTAACATTTATATCACATCCCAAATAACTTAAACTATGCAGCCAAATATAAGGGATAAACCATCAAGGATACTCCTGGAGAACCTTTCAAACTAATAACAGGTAGGCAACTCGTAAAAGATTTCAAGCAACAGATCGTTGAGCGAACCAATTTTCCCCATATGAAACAACAAGAACATAAAGCTACAAAAACTAAGATAACCACCAAGAGAGATCAAGAGTAAACCAGTATCAAGAACCAAAAATCATGGCATTTAGAAAACAATAGTTCAAAAAGATGCTTGCCAGAAAACTATTTCCACCTGCACCCTCCTCCCCAAAATTGTAGCATTCATGTCTAACTTCCATAGTATAGCTTATTGTAACTCTTTGACCTGAATGTTATCTAACACTTCACTTTTTTTTGGTCTTTTAACTTGGAACCTACAGGAATACGAGCACCGAAGGAAACCAGAGGCAAATCTAAGATTTAAACATTATGGTTCTAGTTTGGGGTTCTACCACATCTCATTTGATTTGCTGGGTTCAAACTCAATCAATTATACTTATTTTGCAGATATTTTAACAGGGTCCAAATGAAAGCTATAGGACTCAGATGAACCCACAAGCTATACACTACATCAGCCTCACCTTTATTAGACCAAATCCCAGGAGAAACATTAGCTTGATGGTGTAAAATGAAAACATCAATTTTTCAGAATGAAAAAATTGCACATAAAAGAGTACCAAAATCTGGGAGGTGGCAGAACATCTCCATCTATCTAAGATCTGGACTAACTACAACAGTAAGTGGCTTGGAAAAGTTCCATGGATCACCAGAGGTCACTACCACCATACAATTCTCGTACGTTACAAGGATCAGAGGAAGTAAAGCGGTATTTTGCAAGTGCAAAAAGCTGTGTATTGTTCCTATCCTTCTCTTTGTATATTTTTATTGTTTATTTTTTTAAAAAAAAGAAATTCATCACTGTAAACATTCTACTAATAACCCATCTTTTGTTACTTCGTCATTGCTTAAACCAAACATATTCAATCCCCTACCGCATACTCAAATTTAGATCGAGCAGAACGATTATGAAATCTATCAACAAGAGTGTAAACCCAAAAACAACATCAATACACAACTGTTCAACCATTGAACATCTCCAAATCCAAATCCAATAAAACTCATTAATCCTGATTAATCATTTGATAATGATTCTATATTAGGGGACTGAAGGAAAAATCAACACAATCGATTCAGTATCTAATCAACAACTTTGACTTTGAAATAGTATCCAAAATAAATGAAACATAAGGGAAAACAAAGCAGATCTGGATATATATTATAAGTAGAGATCTTAAAATTAATCAAAAACAGAAATGAGGAATTGAGGAAAAGAAAAAGAGAAAAGACCTGAATGACCCAGAGGGCGCCAGTAACGGCGGCCACACCCCACCCTGCGGCGGCCTGTATATCGGTGGATTGGGGACGACTTTTGGGGCGGAGGAACTTGAAGAGTCCGTGATTCAGCTCGTGACTTATCACTCCGTGGGGGCGTATTTCCTTTTTCCTTTTTCGTTTATTTCCCATCCTGACTTACCTGTCCGGTGGACTGTTATCCCCCTTTTTTTCCTCACTCATCCCCTGTGTTCTACCCCCCCCCCTCCCATCTGTTACTCCTCCTTGTTTTATCTCTTCATTTTCATCAAGCTCTCCTTTTTTTCTTTAATCTTCGCTCCTTCTGTTTCCTAACACTCTCTACCGCTAATTAAATCCTCACCCTCTATCTCGAGACCTTCCTCTGCACCCCCGCACTTTTCCCCATAATCCCATCTTACCACCCCCACTTACCTGCCCCCTCCCTCTTCCTCCCCCGTATTCCTACCTTCCCTATCCTTCAGTTCCCCCTTCCCCTATCCACGCCTGAGCCTTTCCCCTCAAGGGGTGACTCCCCCCCTCCGTTCACTCTCACCCATCTCCCTCTACCCTCTCTTTTCAGTCGTTCTTATCCCCCTTTCTTCATAAATATATACTACCATTACCTTCTTTATTACCCCTGCGGCTTACCCTCCCTTGGACGAAGCTGTTGTCAAGTGCCGCGAGGCCCCCCCCCCCCCCCCCGCCCCCCCCCCATTCTTCCTATGTTACCCAATTCGCTGCCACTTAACCTATTATTCTCCGTGCTACCATCATCTCTGTCCTCTGCCTCTTATATCTCGTTTTCACTCTTTTACCAGTAACGTTTGCCTCCCTCAATCTTTTTGTTAGTTTTCTACGCTCGCCCGAATGCCCTTCCCCTTTATCCGCTTGCTATTGCCACCTTTTTCTCCTAATACTTTACCCCCCTATTCATTTGTCCTCTCCCTTGCATCCTTTTTTTGTTCCTCCCTACCCGCCTTCTTACATTTCGTCCGCCATTCGCTCTCCTTTTTATTGTGATGTCATATTAATTCCCCGATGCTAACCATTATACGGTAATTGCCTCTTACTCTTCTTTTCTTTCCCCTTTTATGTATTTCTCTCCCTCCTCAATTTTCTATTTTCTTCCACACGCGTATCCTAATCGGAGATCTTCGATACCTCCTCACGCGCCCCGCGTTCCGTAGTCTTTTTCCTCTCTTACAGTTCTTATTACACTCCAAAGTTTTCCCGATCTACGCCACTCACCACACCCTCGATTAAAACAAAACTGCTGCAGAGTCAATCTTCGGCGTCGGAAGCCCTAGACTCTGTTTTTGCAATGTAATTAATGAGAAAAAGCAAAAGGAATGCCAAGTCCTATAAAGCGATAGCCCCACAATTTAAGTTGGTCGAATTCCAACAGAATAGTTTTTTCACTCTTCTAGATCTAATTTTAGATCACCACATTTTAAGGTTCGTGGCAAATTGAAGTTAAAAAAAATAAAAATATATATATATATATAATTAATGTGTCATTCAATTTAGTTTTAATTAATATCTATGTATTTTAATTTTGAATATATACATATACACACTTAAACTCGTATAAAATTGAACAATACATTCATGTCATGTGTGTCCTACAAAGCATTCTTATATGGCGTTCTATATGTATTATGCCACGTTAGGGGTGGCAGGGAGACTGGGATGAACCAACCCGACCCGCGTCCCGACCCGCCTCGTTTCGAACCCGACCCATCCCCTAGGGTTTAGGGGGTTTAAGGGGTGGGGGATGAGAGGACCGGTCATGGGCCGGTTCACCCCTGCGTCCTGGTCGACCCGGCCCGGTTGAACCGGCCGGTTCGCAGGATCCCCTCTATTTTTTTAAAAAAAAATTAAATTTTAAAAAATTTACCGTTTAGATTCGTTGGGGAAACGGCTAGTGTTGTGGGTGTGCCCCAGTTTTGGATTCCCAAACACCCCCTACCACCTCCTACTTTTAAAACTTTTATTTTAAAACATCAAGTTAGAAGAAGGACACGGGACCTCAGGGGAATATTATAAAGACACAGAGCCCGACGTGAGTGCGGAAAAAGGCAGCGAGGCTCATTTCTCTATCTATTTCTCTATATCCTCTCAATTCTCAAGTGTTCCAACTTAAGGTTCTAGTTCCATTTTAATTCTCATATTTTAGAATCCAGAGTATTTCAAGGGGTCAAGTCAAAAAGGGGCAGAGGATATCAAAAAAGAGAATGAGAGTCATTCTCAGAGTTGGGAGTCAAGTATGGTTGGAGTTCAAATTACAAGTTACAACAAACCACAAGCGTCAAAAATCGTTTAACGTGCTGCTATTAATGAAGACGGTTGGGTATATTCAGTTCATTAATATTTATCTTTGGATTTTCATCTTTACTGGTGTTTGATTTATTTATAGACCTTGGAAGATACTATAATTAGTCTTTCTGAGTTTAGCAAAAAAAAATACGGTAAAGGAAAAGAGAAGAGCACAGATAAAGCAGAAAAATTGATCTTTTTAAATTATTTAATTTGGTAAAAAAATAGTTAAGAAAAAAAAGAGTGTAGTAAAAGTGGTGGTCTTCATCTAAATCAACGGTAGAGTTAGATTTAACCAAATGATTCTACTTATGTTGATGATTTCTCCTTTTGATATGATTCAAATGTTCAACTCGATCATGAAAGTTTAGAACGACATTATGGTAATATTAAACCCTATGTGGATGAAAAATCAGGTGGAGAAGTAGAAGCTGATTTGGGAGAAGAGGAGTTAGAAGAAACACCTTCTAGTCCGGTAAACAGAAGTTTCCAAATGGACTATCCAATTTACGGAGCAAAATTTTGGACATCCACTCTTAGCCTCCCACAAGGAGAAGGTGAAATATCAACGACCCTAAAACTTCATTGTGTGGCATTATGGGACTTTCGATAAAGAAACAAAAATAGTGTGTTATTTGGTATAAGTGTACGCAAACCTTTTTAAAACATAAACAAGGTGGGGTCAAGGTGGAACGGGGGGAGTAAATAGGACATTTTGTTAATCTTGTGTGCCGTGCAATATAAAAAGCTAAAGCATTAGACCAATAGAAAAAAGAGGAATTTCAATTATGGAATAGATATTACGTAATTGCCATCGATAGGGGCTTCTTACCATGGTTCAAGGAACATTAGACCCTTTTAACCCCGCTGTTGCCAATAACAGCATGTAAAATATAATAAAGAATTAGATCGGAAAAATTTAGTAAAATGGTTTCTGATTGTGGGATGCCTTATAGTTTTCATTCAAATCCCTGTTTTAATTGAATATATTTCAACAAAACTTATAATCAGGAATTATAGAGGACTTTTCAAGAAATACTGTTAAATTTGATGTTTTTGAATATCAAGGTAAAATGTCCACAATTTCGTCGTTGTATATTTAGCATCTAGGATAGTAGAGTGTATATAACTTCGGACATGGGTCGAGTGTTAATGGAATGATTATTTAACTATTACTGCACATGGATTGATCATATTGGAATGCAAAAAAGAATATAAGTTATAACATTATGGATAGAGGAAAAAAAAACGGTGTATATTGAGCTTCAAAATATTTTGAAGTGTGTTAGATTATTACATGATAGATAAAATAATGTTTGTCGCCATTAGATAATGGCACCAGCTAATAGTACAACGCTGCTTAAAAGTTAAAAGTTAGATTATGTCAATTGACAATAATGTTTTTTCATGTTAGATGTGTTACACATATATTCAAATTTAGTTGTACAAGGATGGTATTTCATTTATTTGATTTGTGGTAGATAAAACTTAACGTAAAAGTTCAATATGGTTATCTGGATTTTCATACAACCAATGCTGCTAGAATTAGGCGAATTTAAATGAGCGTGTTTAACTATTGGGAAATTGTCACTAGAAAAAATTTCCAAAAAACATATTAAAAACAAGGTGGAATTCTATTGAGAAATGTTTCGGTTGCTTACAAATATAGTGAAGACCCATACACATGGTTTTTAATGCTTCAAATGCTGACGAAACTAAAAAACTATTACAATTTTAAGATTTTTTTTGATGCACTACCCATGTTTTCGGGAATTTATTATCCTAGTATTTCTCCGTATTAATAAAATATTTGTGATCTTTCCAATTCAATTTTTTACAATATAAAAAAAATAGATAAAATTTAGAGTTGCATTGAAGGTATGATGAAAAAATTTTAAAAATATTTTTTTCCATCTCAAGTTTTTTTTAACGGCTATTTACTTCATCATGCTTATAAAATTACAAGGTGTGCCAAGGCTGTTGACACTTTTTATGAAACTTTAGAAATTTTACCGGAAGGAAAATTCCAAATGTCAAACGTGTAAGTTCTAGCCATAAAGTAGAAGAACAACTGTGGTATGAAAAATATAGAACTACGAAAATTCAAGGAGAAGTTGGTCAAAACTTCTAATGTTGAGATTGATTTGTCCACTTTCAAATTTAACTTATTGCGAGGTTTTCTGGTCTTTAATCTACTAAAACGTGATGAAGAAATATCTTAATCAATCTTTAGAAGTATTGGAAATCAAAGCTGCAAATGAAGATTTATTAGGAGGTGGAGTAGGCAAAGCGATGCATTTTCAACTTTGAGCAAAATGGTTCGTGATGTTCTAAGGCTTTTCAAGCTTCATTCAGTTGCATCAGAGTAGCTTTCAGTGCGGCAAGGTTTCAAAGTGGTGATCATAGAAATTTCATGACGAAGAAAAGTTTGAAACAACAGTTGTATTTAGAAACTGTTGCACTGTGAAACGAAGGAATAACAATTTGCCAAAATTAAGTAAAAAATCAAGCAAGTTGGATCAAAAACACCAATTTGAATGCAGTGAGATGACTTAGATAGGCACAAGAATTGTTTTATTTTAAAAATACTTTTATTGTGTGTAAAGAATGGTGAAAAAAAAAAAATGACTAGTTTTCGAAAAATCAATTACTTTTATTATTTAAGAAAAATCGATTTTGAAATTACGGGAGTTGCCACTTGAGTTGATAAAATCAAGCAAAAAAATTGAAAGGATTTAAAAAAAAAGATTAAAAAATCGATTGAAAAGGTTCGAAAGTCAATGTATATCCAAGAAGGTATTAGGCCCTCGGGATGCCCGAAATCGCGGTTGACCGGACGATTTTGACTGAATTGACTTTTTAAAATAAAATTTTTTACTTAAGTAAAGAGAAAATTTCATTTTAATATTTTTTATGTCATTTTTATTTTTTTTATTTATTTTTTTCTTAAAGGGGAAGATTTTAGAGAGAATTAATTTAAGGAAAAATTGTATGGTGATAAAAGTAAATAAAATAAAATAAGAAATTTAAAATAGCAAAAAAATGGCTACCGTTTAGGAGATTGTTTGATAAAAAAGTCTACCAAAAATATTAACTCAAAAAAACAATCAAGGAAAGAGAAAAATTATTTGAATTGGGGCTTGATGCCCAAATGTTCATTCATTAGGCTTTGACCCACCTGTCCTAAATTCTAATAATTGGGCTCTCTTTAGCAATTTAAACATGCCTGAAATACAATGGTAACTTTTGGGCCTATTAAAAAAACTTTGCGAAAATTGGCCCTAGCAATTTTCCCTGAAAAAAAAAAGAAATAAAAAATATATACAAGATGTATACTACTGTATATGATGTATATTCAATCCATTTTTGGACTTTTTGAGCCCTGCATTTGTTCGAATACGCGTTTATCGCTTATTCACCCTGTATGTCCCACATTTACTCTGCGCATTTGTACCTGTATCATTTTTTAACCTGTTTAACAAATGCATATTGCTGCCAAAAAATGTATACCATTGTATACGGGTTGTACCCTACACACGTATTCATTGCCTAATCCCGTATTTTAATTAAAATAGGCGTCCCTGTACGTTAACCTACAATTCACATTTTTTACACCTATTTATAGGTATACCGTCCCTGTATCAGTGTATACAGGCTGTATATCAGCTTGTTTTTCAACTTTCAAAAGTTGAAAGTCCCTTTTTAGCAGCATATCTTCACTACTACAAACCCAGATTTCGAATTTGGATCCACCTGTACGCCTTAAAACTGTATATCAGTATATAACTGTGTATAAAATATGTATACTGCTGTATACATCTTCTTCAAATCCCTGCAAAATAATTTCCAGCCACTTTTCCTGGTTCTGATGAATCTGTAACTAATTTCCAGCACTGCATTTTTTGTGTTCAACCTGTACGCCAGTCTTGAGGGGGTCTACGACTCGAAGAAATATGTTTTGAGCCTTTACGGCTCAACCAGAGAATGCAACGAGTTGGAGTGGAGTCCAAAACAGACTCGAGAGGAGGATTTCATATGCAAAAAAAAAAATGATCACAAGGATTAGTAAACGAAACCATAGAACAAATGAGACATGACTTAAACGATGTGAAGCTTAATTAAGATAAAGGCCACTTAAGGAGTTTTGAATTGAACCAAAATATACAACTCTAAAGGAAAACCAAATGAACCAAGTTAAAAGTGGCAAAATTAATGAACAAATACGATACCAAATGAGGGCACATGCATATGCATTTGTTAACACATAATCTTCCGAGGGAGCATTGTCATTAACCAACAATAAATTCAAAACATTGATTGAAAAACAGGCCACATAAACAGCCAATAAAATACCACATACTTTAGCATAGCTAGCTCTATTTAATGAAATCTAATGAAGTTATGTTATCATGTTCCAATAAAGTTGAGAGGCTAAGGTACTGTGTTCCCTTAAGCAAAGGAAGGAATGCGGAAAAACAACAAATTGGAAAGATCTGGCGAACTCACTTGAAACAAAGGGATAAATATTAACAAAATCAAATAAGCCTACTTCTCAACCGAATGCTGCATATGAGATGTTCATGTCTTATTCATAGAGGGGACTTCACACATACTTCGGAGCAATTAAGTTCCTCACTTGACATGAACACCATACATTTCAGTAACAACACCCAACCATACACTATGAAATCCACATGAAAGAAGATCACTTATGTCAATCTAACCCGAGTACCATAAGAACGACCAAGCAGTCTGAACTAGCATAGATAGAAGGGTGATCAGAAGGCTGCTACAACAAATAAAAACAACCACAAGTTCCCAAAATAGAGAAGGAGGTTGCCGTTGGGGTACAGCAGTTAGACGAAGGAAGCGTCGAAAAAACATTCAGACTTCGTCTGCTTACACAAGTGAAACCAACAATCTACTATAGTAAATCACGATTAGAAGGATACAAACATTACCTTTCTAAGAGAGTGAGCTTATAGATTATACGAGCAGGGGAATGCATCCTCACCACGCAGAGTCGATACCAAACACAACCAAAAAGCTTAACATAAATTAGAACCACGAACAAATGCTCATATAATCCGAAAATTTTGTATAACCCTAACAGGACACCAAACTTCGAGCTTGAATGTCTCTTTAGACTAAGGAACGCTCGAGTTGGTTCTCTCAAGAACTTTTTCTAAGAATATAAACCTTTTTTTTTAAAACTATTTTTTCCCCTCCCCCCTTCAAATAGTGAGGAAATGGCAATATATATAGCCATTTCTCAAAGGTGGAGAGGGGAGGAAATCATGAGAAAGGGCCAGGGTAAAATCGTGACTCCACATCCCAATTTGAAATCCAAAGGTTTGAGACGGAATGGTACGAATTCGTCTTATCCTCCTACGGCAAGATGAGCGTAGCCGTCCTATTGAGGAAAGGCGAGAGGGGATACGAGAATTTGTGACACGCTACGTGTACTATTCGGATGAGAGAAAGGAGAGGGGAAGGGCCCGCGTTTACTCTTAGCTGCACTGGAATAGGAGAGCAGTGATTCCAAGGTCCGGGTCAAAATAAAGGTTTTGGATGGGCTGTTTTTTAGGAAATTGGGATTGTCCAGAATTGCTTACATTGTAACAGTGAACAAAGGAGGTTGGGCTGGGAATGAATTGGGGCTTACATGGAAATTAAAGGGAAACGAATTGGGCCTGTATTATGGAGTTTCAGAATGGGCCGGAAAGGGAATTAAATGAGTGGGTTGCTGAAGGGAATAGCAAGGTATTGGACTGCAAATTAATTAAAAGGAATGAGTGTCTTTACTAAATAGCCAAATAGAGTGGCAGATGATAATTTTGCTACACACTTAATAAAACGAATTTGAGAGTATTAATTCACTTCTTATTTAGTAATATATTATTTAAATTGGTAGAATAGAGGATTCAATATATAACCATAATTTAAACTAATTAATTTAAATAGATTACTTACTCAAAGTTTATAAAATTTTGAGAAATAATCGTAAAATATACCAACTATTCATAATCATGGTAAATTATAGGCTATCTAAAAATCCTAAAAAAAAAGAAGACAAAGTATTCAAAATAACATAAAGCTTCATATATTATTATTTTTTTTTTTCTTTTTTTATTCGCAAAAATTTTATAAAACTAATTATTTTAAATTTTTTGAAAAATTTAAGACAAGCTCTAAAACTAATTTATACCGGGATGGTCCGAAATTGGGTGTCAAACAAAATGTCTATGCATTTTCCATACCGAGGATATCACCATCGATATGATCGCACTTAAGAATTAAATTTTTAAAGGATAAACATTAATTTTTAGTATACATGTCGAAACTAATTGAAACAAACCCTTCCCTAAGAAGGTGGCTCGTAAATTAGTACTCATCTAATATCGGGTAACAATTTAGTTTTTCCAGATAGAACTTATTGAAACAGAACACTCCCTATAAGGTGGCTGGTAGATTAGTTACTCCCTATAGTTGTTTATTGTAACTTCAATTTCTATTAGAATAATTTTAAGATTTTAACTTTTGTTCAGTTTTTTTTATACAAATTATTGTATTTGCATTTAATTTTAATTGTATACATTAAATATATACTAACGTACTAACTAATTTTAAAATACTTAATTAAAGGTTACAATTTCCTTACATTAATATTACAGTTCAAATTTAAACTCTCAAATTTGAAATTTAAACCTTAAGTTTGCAACTTTAAATTTTAAACCTAAAGTCTTAAATCTGAAATGAAACTTTAAATTTGAAATTATTTTGAACATATTTAATCAAAATTAAATTTAAAGATTTAATTAGCTAGACATGTAATTGCAATAAAAATAATAAGTATTTAAAAAGAAAATCCCCTGTCCCATGTACGTCCTGTCTTGTCTCCCCACCCATCCCTATCCCCGTATCTTATGGGCGGGATTTGACCTATTTTTGTCCCCCGTTCTTGGTCCGTCAAAACCCCCTCCCCGTCCCCCGTCCGGTCCCGCCCCTCGTCCCTGTCCCCATCCCTTACCCCTCCCTTGCACCCTATGAAACACGTAAGTGTTCATTGTACTTGGAACCTCCAAATTGAAAATATAAATATCAGCTTAAGTCAAATTAAATAACATATTTATATATTATGTCTATAATTTTATATTCCTGAAATAGGTCTTCACATATCCATGTCAATAATTGTAAAATGTTACTATTTTTTATATTTTTCATGCATTAGAGTTGTATGGGAAAAATTAATGTAAACATGTTGTATGCCATATTTTTGACAATACAAGGTTTTCGTCTATGTTTTTGCAATCTCAGTCTTCTCCCATTACTTCTCATTTAAGGCATATCTTTAAAGAATATTTATGAGCAAATGACATAAATGGTCCTTAAACTATATATTAATTTGAAATATCTATTTAATCTATCACACTTAACGATCTGCTCTTTTGAATTCCCATTTTTTTAATTAAATGTGAATTTTGTATTCAGTTTTTTCTAAAATACTTTACAATTAAATAAAATTCATTAGACGTCAAGCTGTCTCCTTTTTTTTTGTCACGACCCAAACGAGTCGTGAGGCAACCTACACTTAACCTAATATGTGCGAACAAAATCTCAACCCCAACATGTACCAATATTTCAACTATAACTACCCAAATACTGCGGAAGCATCCAAAACTTATTAATGTAACCAAGTAATAGACTTCTAAGTGTAACACTTTTATTATCCCCAAAATCTGGAAGTCATACATCTAGAACATCTATCCTCAAATTACCATGTCTAAGATATTTAACGAAACCAAATAATAAAAAAGACTGTCCTTCCGAAATTTCAGACATCAGACGTGAATGAGAAATCCACGCAACTAGAAATAATAGCATCACCCTGAACTCTGATGGGCTGGAGACTGACTAGAGCTGATAGCGAGTCGAAGTCGATGGTACATTTGCCTGCACTCCACAAAAGAACAGGAACGAGGAAATACAAGTAGGTCAGTACAAGGAGCACGTACTGAGTAGGTTTCTCGGTCCACTCAATAGAAATCACTATATATGAATAATACTATAAAATCAACTCCAATCCTTACAGGTGCAAGCAACAAACCATGAACCATTGACAACACATCACCCATAATGGTGCACCTCAATCAAACACAAGCCCACCTGAGAGGACTCATGCTCCCCACCATAATCTTTGGAAAATAGTGCCTTGAGATTAATATATTAAGTTACTTCAAGATTCCTTGTCCTTTAATTTTTTGTGTCGTAACGTGACCACTCCGATCCCTAATTACGTGCGGAACTTTACACTCCGATCCAATAATAACCGTGTCGAGAACGTGCACTCGCGTCCATTACTCATTATTTTATTTGCATCAAGCCTTGTTTTTCAAGGCGTCATTTTAATAGAGAGGTTCAGGATTAGAAATTCAACAGTCTCTAATTTTCGGCCAACCACAAACCACACCTTCAAAACATACAACTACACACCAAGGTACATACGAGACTTTACAATATCACCAATACATATGATGTATAGAGTTTATCTATCAATAGACATAACATAACCTACCTCCCCGAAGATCGAAGTCAAGAACTGTCCTTCATGCCTTTCCTTTCGCTTATTGGCCTCCGCCTTCTCCAAGTCATCAAGTTATATATAATAAGAGGTGTGGTTGCACAAGGCAATAAACACTCCGATTATTCTGTGTCTAGCCTATACTCAATAATTCGCCTAATTCTCTAAATCCAATCTCTTAAATTAGCCTAATGGTAAGTTCTTATTCCTTCAATACCAAAAATTTATACACTTTAACCATTAATGATACACAAGAATATTTATTACGCCTATCTCAATATATTCATACGTAATTTATAATATTAATAAAACATTAATACCAGAGTTTTGAGCATGGTGATATGAAACCACGTCCCCCCGGTCCACATGAATTGTGCACTCGAACTGCACTGTATAACCAAAGACCTCAACTTACTGTTGCGCCTCCATATTATAATATTGATACTAATATTTCAATATAACCATGGACTCGCACTAACTTTCTTTCTTTCTTTTCACTATCATTAAAATTCCATCACCAACACTTAGTTCTCAAAATCTTTCACCAGCACTTACACCCTCATACCATTCTTATCTAATTATGAAATAATTTTATGTAATCTACACCGCTACATGTTAACGAATCAATAGAACCCCTGATAATTGACAAGTTACCAACAATATTATAAATGGAAAATAAAAATTCGCCAACACCGTAATTGATCCACACCCCAACCACACTATTTTCTGGATTACTAATGGATTATGTCATTAATACTTAATACCCTGTGTACAAACACTATGAAAAGGTTTGTAAGACTTCGTCGTACCTGAATGCTCTTTTGGTTTGGTTTTTCTTAGACATCGCAGAAAATTGCAGGTTATTTTTCCATATCCTTTCTTTTCACAGAGTATCTCTTTCCAAAATTCGTATATACCCAATTTATGACCATGGTAAAAATGTCGCCATTAACTCAATTTAAATGTTATTTTTTCTTAACCACAACTATTACGTAATTAAAATACCCCACTATTTCATATTATATTATGAAGTAGTCCAACCCTCCATTTAAATCTAATCGCAAGTATTTTTCTGACATAAAAAGTCTAGTGCCAAAACGATCAAAAAATGGTCTGTTACAATATACCAATTACCCATCGTTTCGGCCTCGCACAACATAGGAAGAAAGCAGGGCGAGAAAGAGTACTAGCAGTTAAAGATGTGGATATCTTTCATGCAATATCAGCCATCACTCTCCCAGTGGACTCTTCAACTGTCCGATTCTTCCCCTGCCTCTGATAGAAGTAATCTCTTTTTGATCTCAATTTGCGGACCTCACTATCAAAGAAGCAACGGCTCCTCCTCATACAGACAGATTCTCATCACAAGACTGAATCCCAACGAATAGATTATTTCACACCATCACCAGTATTTTTTCAGCATCACACATGAGATACCGGGGGTGCCTCCTGACACCCTGGAGTGGCAATGCCAATTCATAACCACATCCCCCCGCGATTCGAACTTCAGCATGGACCGTACCTCGGACTATCTTACCTCACTTACCAACCGCATACCCCTTGCATGGTGAAAACCTGCAACAAGACTTGTTCACCCTCCATAAATCCAGTCCCTACCTTTCGATCTGCATATTCCTTCACCTATTCTGAGCCTGTCTAAAAGCTTTTCTTGGATAAATTTCACTTTCTCTAATGATTCCCTCAGAAAATCAGTAACCCAGAGTCTAACCTCAAATGCATCAAACCACCAATGGAGATCTCCTCTCCTCCCTACGGTGCCTTAAATGGGGTCCATATCAATAACTCGGTGATAGCTTTGTTTATTAAAACTCGGCTAGGTAGAAAGTTTATCCCAATGACCACCGATTCTATCACACATGCACGAAGCATACTCCTCACACCTGAATCATTCGCTCAGACTGACCATACGGTCCCTGGGGTGAAACGCATTACTAAGATCCAGTTCTAGTACCTTTCCAACATGTAATTGTCCCTCCAAACCTAGAAGTAAAGTTGCGTCCTCTATCTGATATTATGGAAGTGGAACTCCATGCAATACGAACAATCTCAGAGACATAACGTGTGGCTAACTTCTCGCATTGTAGAGTCATCTAACCGAAGTAAAGTGAGCAGACTTAGTAACCTGTCACACTACCCAAATATAATCAACTTCCCCAAGTGTCTTTGAAGGCCAACTACGAACTCCATTGGTCAATTCTTTCTCACTCCATTAAGAATAGCATTCTCTGTAATTCCCTCCTGCCTTTTAGTTTTATCATACTTTACCTGCTGACATTTGGGCATGGGCAACAAATCAACAATATCACGCTTCATTCGACTCCCCAATATGTTTGCTTTAGATCACGATACATGCTTGGTTGCCCAGATGTACTAGAATACCTTGACTATGAGCCTCGGTAAGAATAGTGTGAATCAATCATACACGGGGCACACATACCCCTCCCTGTAATCCTCAAGACGTCTTCCTTCTAATTACTGCCCTTTTCGCCTCTCCTTTGTTTAGTTTTTTTGCAAACCCATATCGCGATGCGGCTCAGCTTCTCATCAGCATGACTGATTTCCTTAATCTTGTCAAGAAAGAAAGATCATGCTCCACACAGGGCCAACAATCCCATCCTTTCTCGTAGTACTCCAGCTCCATAAAGCCTTACGAGTCTGAACCTCGTCTCAGCCAGGGGCGTCTAGAACCTGTAAGTACGCTAAACTACCCATGTCCCCTGACTTTTCTACTAAATCATCGCCACAGGACTTCGCTGTTTCATGGGTGATACAGAAATAGTGATATCATGTCTTTCAATAGTCCATCCACTCCTCTGACCATCAACATTCAAGATCCTTTTGATTAAAAGACATATTGGAAACTACGAATGATCTGTCTCTAAACTTCACACTTGACCCATTTCTGATAATGTCTCCATTGGCTTTATGCAATACAACTCAGCCACTCCAAATCATGGGTCGGATAGTTTACATTCATGCACTTTCATTGCCTCGAAGCATACGAATTACATTCATCTTGCTGCATTAAGCACTGCACCCAAACCGATTTTGATCTCACATAAACAAAAAATTCTTACCTCCACTGCAAGGTAAGACTTGGTGCAGTGAGTCACTAAGGTCTTGGTTTGTTGGAAGCTTTCTCTTCCACATTCATGCGACCATATAAATGGAAACATTCTGCTTGTTCAACTTGTCAACTGCGACGCAATAGAGAAATCCCTTGACGAATCGGACTGTAATGGCGGAGCTACACCAACAAGCTCCGTATACTCTAAAATATTAGTAGGTCTTACCCACTCTTCACTGCTTCTTTTTAGAAGGATCCACCATCACTCATCCTTAGAAGCCACCTTGTCCCCAGAAGTCATTGAATCTAGCCACCAACTCACACTTGGAGAATTTGCAAAACCTTTTCTCCCTCAGTATATCATCAATAAATACATAACAAAAGAGATCCGATAGGACTTAAAAATCACCGTTCTCAGGCTCATGAACGCAGGGGCATTCGTACCCCAAAGACAATTACAAGAATTCATAAGCCCATACCTGGTTCGAAAAGCAGTCTTTGGCACATCTTTTGTCCGTAAGTGATGAATACCGGATCTCACTCAATTTTAGAGAAGACACACACCTTGTAACTGATCGAACAAAATCATCAATGCGAGGAACTGGATACTTGTTCTAATAGTTAACTTATTCAGCTGCCTAATGGCTCTAATGCACGGCCGAAACTTCCATCTTTCTTCTTCACAAATAAAACAGGAGCACCCCAAGGGATGCCCTCTGTCTAATTAACCTTTACCTCACAACTCCTGAAGTTGCCTTAACTCCCTTAACTCGGCTGAGCTTTCTATACAGGGGGAATGGAATGGGCGAAGTACCCCTCCAGGAATCAATACAAAATCACTATCGCCCTATCCGGTGGCATACCAGTAAGGTTCTCCAGGACTCACAATACAGAAACTCACGGACTATCGAAACAACTCAATCAAAAGGTACTTTGGAAGTAGCGTCCTGAGATGTGCCAAGAAACAAAAAAAAAAAATCTAAACAACCTTCTCACCATCATCTTAGCACAAGAAACGAGAATCTACCAACTGGAGTGGAAATATAGTCACCCTCCACACTAGTGATTTGTCCCAGGCTTAGCCAATGTCACACGTTTGAGCATTCAATCTAATATTTCAAAATTTGGAGAAAGCTAAGTTCCAACCCCGAATATACAGCAAAATCAACCTCTCTCGAATCGATCCAATGCTACATAAGTTATTGCTCCCCCAAATATTCACAAAGCACAACAAAAAATAAGACACTTCTCAAACTAGTCACAGACTCCCCCGCATGAGTAGAGACACGAATAGGCATTTCAAGAATCAGCAATATAATCCAGACCAGTACAATGAGGAGATACAATATGAACAGTGTGCATGCCAGGATCACAAATAGAAATCCATGCAATGCACAAACCAAAACGAGTCCTCGTGATAACATACCATCAAATGTCTCTGCTTCAGACCTCCCGGGAAGCAGTAAACATGGGCCCTATAACTGTCTGTCCATGGCCCCTAGCAATGCTGGCGCTGTCATATTCCACTTGCCCGCCACCCCGACTGAATTGGTGACCACCTTACTTGGCCCCACGTCCTCCAGAATACTACCTCTACCATGACCACCTCTACCTCTAACTACTGGAGGTCTGTCTCTATTTTGGACATATTTCCTATTATGTTCCAGCCTCTCCACATCCATAACCTTTCTGGAGTCAAGTATAGGTCTCTGTGAAAATGACACAAGTTTTTGGTGATAACCTCCAAACTCAAAAAAGGCTACTGGGTCTGATGATGGACCCCGATCTGAAGCCTGCCTTGAAGATGAAGTAGGCGGCTGGGGTAGACCCTCCTGAACTCTGCCCTCTGGAGTAAGAAGCCTCGCACAAACTCACCTCCCTTACGGAACTTCTATAATGCGACGTCCTGGTGAAGCGTCTGGCTTCGGTACCCCCTCACTCCATGCACAGAAACACCACTTTCTGAAAGATTTATGGTGCAACATTAAACCTCTAAGGCTGGGATCTGCAATCTGCATCAATCTTTCACAAAGCGCCTATCCGCATCTTTGGACTGAAGCACAGTTGAGTGGCATACCTGGATAGTGCCTAAAATTTGTCCCATAAAGTAGAACAAACATCTTTCCTTGCTCTAGGCTCAGGAACTCATCTCCCTCCTATCCCTCAAGTCCTGGTTATCCTTCTCATAAGACGCTAGAAAATGATGCCCAAGACATAGGTGGTAGCCTTGCTGGTTGACACTCACATACGACCGCCACCACATTTTGGCTCCCCCTAAACCTGATAGGTCACGAACTACACCGATCGTTCTACTATGTCCATCTTATGGGCACCACTCCTGCCTCACACCAGAACATAGGCATCTTCATATTCAACAACTTGAATACAGGAGGTTTCAACTTGAAGACTTAATGCAAAGTTCATGCTGATCACCTGGCCATAATAGACCTGTAGTCAATCGAGGGGAAAACATGACTACTTCCAATGATGCATCCATGCGGGAGCCACAAACAGTTGCATGTGTACCCCCTGAACCGAGGTGTTGGTGCAAAATAAATGGAGGTGTCTTGGGGCCTGATCAGATAACCCCGCCTAAGAGAAGTAAGAACCTGATTTAATCATCTCTGGGGGAGGAGGGGTGGTACTTCCTATCTGAAACTGCTCTTGTTCACTCTTCCCACCCTCTCTCACTACCTTATCAGTCGGTGGGTAGTCACTGCCCTCTATTCCTAGTTGGACCGGTGTTTGTCCTCTGCCTCTAGCGGGAGTCCTCCTGTGGACCCCTACCAACCGGACCTCTTGCCACTGCTCATCCTCGAGTTACAGCCCCATTGATTGCTCAGAGCACCCTGTCTTGCCGGGGTGTGTTGGCACAATGCTGCTTAGTTCAACCAGCTGACGAATAGAGTGAGAAGGTCAGATACCAATTTTGTATCACCCAGATACATTGGATCCAAGTCATAGCACGAAAGAAAGAAAGAGAGTTTTCGAAAGTTCTACAGCCTCTCACAAGAAAAGGTAAAGGCGTCCCCATTACCGTTCCTCAAGACTCTACTTTTAGACTTGTCCTTGTGTGATGAGGACCACGAACTAAGGCTCGATACCAAATTGTCACGACCAAAACGAGTCGTGGAGTGGCACCCACACTAACTACAGGTGAGCGAAACAACAAATATAAACCCCAACATTTACCAATAGTTCAACTCTAAATAACAAAATAATGCGGAAGATCCAAAACTTTTAAGGTAACCAAGTAAAATAAGCTCTATCCTAAATTACCATGTCTAAGAGTATTTAAGAAACCAAATTAAGTAAAAAGATGGTCCATGTCCGAAACATTTAAAGACATCAAGACGAATGAGGGAGAATCCAGCACAAGCAAGAAATAAAAAAAAAAAAAATTAATAGCTCACCATGAACTCTGATGTGCTAGATACTGGATAGAGCTGAGGGGCGAGGCGAAGTTCGATGGGACATTTGCCTGCATCCACAAAAGAACAAAGAGGAAAATACAAGTGGGTCAGTAAAGGAGCCACGACGGAGTAGGTATCACGGTCAACTCAAAATAAGAAATCAATATATAATGAATAATAATATAAAATCAACTACAATACTTAACAGGTGCAAGCACCAAACATGAACCATTGACAACAACATTCACCATAATAGGTACACCATCAATCACAACATTTTTTTTTCAAGCACACCTGTGAGGACTCATGCCGTTCCACACCCAAATCATGGAAAAAGGTTCCTTGAGCGATTAGTATATTAAGTTCACTTCAAGATTCCTTGCCCTTTAATGTTATTGTGTCGGAACGTGACACTCCGAGCCCATAAATCGTGTCGGAACGTGACACTCCGATCCAATAATACGTGTGGTTATATTACGTGACACTCCGATCCATTATCTCATTATTATTTCATCAAGCCTTGTTTATGTTCAAGGCGTCATTTTAATAGAGAGTTTCAGGATTAGAAATTCAACAGTCTCATAATTTTAGGCCAACACAAACCACACATTCAAAACATTACAAACTCACAATCAAGTACATAAAGGACTTTAAATATCCACCAATACATATCAATCGCTTTTAGAGTTTATCTCTAACATAGAATAAACTAAAACTACCTCCACGAAGAATCGAAGTCAAGAAACTAGTCCTTCAATGCTTTTCCTTTCCGATTGCCTCCGAAATTCTCCAATCTATCAAGTATATATATATAGATATATATAAGGTGTAAGTTTCAACAAGGACATAAACACTTCCGATTATTCTGTGTGTCTAGCCTATACTCATAAATGTCACAGAATTCTAATTCAATCTCTTAAAGTTAAGCCTAATGGTAAGTCTAATTCTTTTCAAGTATCCACAAATGTCAAGGTAAAATTTAAACATTATGATACACAAAATATTTAATTACCTATCTCAATATATTCATACGTAATTTATAATCTTAGATAAAAACATTAATACCAGATGTTTGAAGCATGCTGTAATGAAACCAGCGCCGGTCCACATTGATTTGTGCACTCATACGTGCACTGTATAACCAAAGACCTCAACTTACATGTTGCCTCCATATTATATATAATAATAATATTTCTAATAATAACCATTGGCTCCACTTAACTTTCTTTCTTTCTTTTCCAATATCATTAAAATTCCATCACCAACACTTAGTTCTCAAAATCTTTCACCAGCACTTACACCCTCATACCATTCTTATCTAATTATGAAATAATTTTATGTAATCTACACCGCTACATGTTAACGAATCAATAGAACCCCTGATAATTGACAAGTTACCAACAATATTATAAATGGAAAATAAAAATTCGCCAAACAACGAATTGATCCACCACCCCAACAACCTTATTTCCTATGATTAACTAATGGATTATGTTCACTTATAATAAACCCTGTGTACAAAAACTCATGAAGGTTTAAGAAATTCTTCGTACCTGATGCTCTTTTGTTTGGGGTTTATCTTAGACCCCCCCCCGCAGAAAGATTTGCTCCGGGTTATTTTCCATTCCTTTCTTTTCCAGATTATATCTTTCCAAAATTCTTATATACCAATTTAACCATGGTTAAAAATGCCCAGTACTAAATTTAAATGTTATTTTCTTGAACCACCAACTAAGAATATTAAATTTTATCCATAATTTCATATTATAATTATGATAGTCAAACACCCATTTAAATCTATCGGAAAAAGTATTTTCTGACATAACAAGTTTAGTGCTCAAACAAATTGTTTTTTCCCCGAATAAAAAAAAAAAAAATGGTCGTTACACTTTTTTTCCACCTCTTTTTCTTCATTATTCCATTGTTTCTTCACTTTCTTTTTTCCAATTCTTCTCCGTTAAATTTCTTTTTTGTCATTTCTTTTGTCCATTGTCTCACTATTTCCTCATCTTTTTTTTTTCAATTCTCTTCTTCATTATCTTATTGCAATTAAGTCGTTGGTCGTTATTTCATGCAAGTTAAAACAAATACAAAGTAACGAACACAATTGAGAAAATATCGTGAGCAAAAATACGATTCTATTTCATGTTAATAATCCATCATTATATCATTGAAATTGCATAAATTTGCAGAAAAGTTCAAAAATTAGCAATTAAATTAAACTATAGTGCTCTGTTTTCAACAATTTTTGTGCAGAAAATAGCTTAAACTACTACTAAAAATAGCAGATATCAAACTTTAATCCAATTGCAGCACCAAAACCCCCCAAAAATAGCAGAAAACTGCAAAATCAGTACCAAACTATACATAACACATCACTAGACAGCAGCATCAAACCACCGAAAAATTAGCACCAAACTGCTGCATGAGACTACCAAAAATCATCACCAAGCTGCACAAAAACTAGCATAGAAACTGCGTCAAACTGCACCAGGAAACATCACGAAGCTACCCTGAACTGCACAAAAACAACACCAAAAAAGACTGCAATGATAAGGTAAAGAAAACAACACAAAACAACAGCTAATCACTCAAATGTAAAGTGCACCATAAGTCAAATGTCGTCAAACTACATCAATCACGAGAGCGCATCACTTTGTTAAGTTGAAATTAGCTCGACTCTCTGGAGATAATGAAGAATTGGAAAAAAGAAAGGAGACAAATTGACTTATAATGATATGTTAACGGTGTTTATAAAAAGTGGATAGAAATCAAATTTGACCCCAAAAAAATGGATAGTTAAAGTATCATATCCGTTTAGTGTATAGTTAAGAGACTATTTTAGATCTATTATGATACTTTACGGATCATTTATGTCATTTTCTTGAATATTTATACTAGATTGAACAGTTTCAGAACCAACAAGATTATTACAAGAATCATAAATAATAATCGATGTAAATATTAGTGGAGAGTGAAAAGGACTAGTAGATATGAAGTTCAATAATAAATTTGCATGATTATTTTATTTTAAAGATTATTTGGGTTATTAGCATTTTTTGTGTTTGATATATTTTTCAAATAATGATTATGATATATTCTCCATGTATTATTAATGATATTTTAATTTATTTGGAGGATCATTGAAAATTACTTTACTTATTTTTTAAGTAATAAAATTATAAAATTAAAGATAACATAGACTATAAATATCCATAAAAATTACGCTTTATAATTTGAGATTGACACTTTTATGCCTCAACTCACGCTCCCATTTTTAAAACACAGACTCCTTGGTAAGTAGTGGGTGGCACCTAAGGGTGGCAGTGGAACCGGTACCTACCGGTTCCCGGTCCGGTCCGGTACTGGTTCGGTACCGGTTAGTACTGTTAGGACCCGAGTTTTCTGGTTCCGGGACAGGAACCGGGACGGAATTAGGTAATATCCGGATTTTATAGGTTTCGGTAATTACTGGTCCGGTCCGGTCCGATTTAAATTTTTTTTTAATAGAGCCGTTACTAGCCGTTGGGTAACGGCTAGTGGCCCCCCCCCCCCAACGGTAGTTTAATGAGAAATTCATCCCATAGGTCCCTACCCCACCCCTAACTTTTTAGTACCTCTAAAGTTTTAAAAATTACACTTTAACCAATTTTTTTTACTTATAAATACCCATAAATCAAATTCTTTTAAAATCACAATATCATTATCATTATCTTCTACTCCTCAACCTCTACTCTCTATCTCTAAATCTAATTCTATAATATAGAATATCTTAATTTCGGTTTGCCTGTTACTTTGGTCTTTGGAAAATTAGAGTTGGAGCTTCAAAATTTCATTTTCATCACTTTTCACACACGTTCGCTTTCGGCGGTCATGAACCGTCTGACTTTTTTAATAGACTTTCGGTACATTCGTTCTAACTTTTATTTTACGTTTCATTTATATTAAATAATTATTTATTTATTTGTGAATTTATATTTGCAATAATGCATAATAACATTTTTCTTATTATATTTAATCTCACGTTTATTTTTTAAATATGGATTTCGAAAAAATTGTTCAAAAAGTGAAAGGGGGAAAAACCGTGCATAGAGCGTTAAGAAATGTTTGTACTTACAAATCCTTCGATAATGCAAAAACCGGTAGTTTCTTCTAACTAAAAAATAAAATCTACTATATTAAGAAGAATACGGATGATTATACACTTTTATGATAAACGGTTTTTAATATGATAGTATTCAGGATTAGTTCCTTTATCATGAACATTTACAACGTCGCTTTGGTATTTTGATGAGGTTTGCCCTATGATAATTATAAAAGATAATGGCTATTATATTATACTGATTGACGCCTATTTTTGATGATGATGATGATGACAACTCAGCTCCACCTACGACTACTACTACTCCTAGTCCCCCGCTCCCTTTCGTTGTCCTGCCCCAGTTCCCCCGTACATTAGGCCTAAGGTAGACCGGGTTAAAAAATCGGTTGTTTGCAATTTATGACACAAACGAAGATAAACCACAGCTATTTGTAATATGTAACCATATATTAAATCATAAAACTGTGGCAAATCTGGCGGGGATGACGGGGACATTTGAGTAGTCATTTAAGCAATGGAATATCTTTCTATTCACCTATCCCGAACTGTTACTAAAGAAATGTTAAATGATTTACGAAGGGATTTATAATGGGGCCCACCAACTTTTAATTCAAACTAACTATTTTTGTAAATGTAATGTAATATCAAATATATATTAAGAAAAATATAGGCTATTCGTCCTCGCTTATTTGTTTTTTAAATATTGTTTTATTAAATTTAATTTTTGATACATCAATTTTAAATTTTATAACTTTAAAGTTTAATTCAAAAATTTCAACTTAAGATTTGAAATTTAAAATTTTATAACTTTAAAATTTGAATGTTAAAATTTTCAAACTTTTAAAAAAGTTTGAATTAGAGTTTGAAATTTAAATTTGAAACTTAACATTTAGAAAAATTTTAAATTATAAAGTTTGAACTTTGAAATTTAACTTTAAAATTTGATTTTAAAATGTTCAAACTAGTTTGAATTTAAATTTTGAAAATTTAAATTTATAACTTTAAGTTTGAAATTTAAATTTTTAAATTGCTTAATTATTATAATAAAAATTGATCAACTTATTTTTTTTTAAAATCCGGTTTCTTCCCCCGATACCGGTTCGGTCGCGGTCCGGTAGATGTATACCCCCGAACCGATTTACGCCGATCGGAATGAACAATAATTCTTTACCACCGGTTTCCCCGACCGTTCCAGCTTTTGATTCCGGAACTATACACCGTACACCAACAGTACCGGTTCCGTACTGATTCCGATAATTACCGGTTCGATTTTGCCGATTCCGGTACCACTGCCACACATAGTGACACCTATGCTCTTGAAAGGCCAAATTAAAATAAGTACATCTACTTATCTTGCGAAGACAGCGCGATACCAAAGCCTATTCGAAAGAGGCTTATTTGTATGGAATAAAATTAATCTAGCTAGAAAAAGGAGAGAGGAAGGATATATATATCCTCTTATTTAGAAGTGGGACTTGGGTTGGAGCTATGAGAAGTGATACCAAAGGCATTTCAAGTTGCAGTTTCCGATAGTAAAAGGATAAGATGGTAATTTTCTCTTTGGATTACTTCCTTGTTTGCCGCGTGTGTTTCTACATCGACAAAAAGATCCACGTGTGGGGATGTTTATATTTGCCTATTCTAAATATCTTTCCTCTCTTTGTGCCGCTTGCTCATTCTTGCGGAGCCATTGTTTCCTTTCAACACAAAGCTTTGAATGATTTCTCCAGTAAGTTCTCCAATTGGCTTCCATATTGATTATTTCTTAAGGTAGACTCCAGTTTTGCATAATGCCTAGCTCTTTGTAGGGGTTTCTTCGGCCGACCAAAAGGATAAGTCAATTTCCTTCTTTGTTTGCCTCCTGTGTTTTTACAGATTCAAACCTGGGTTCTTCAATCTTCCACATTCGCCTCTATTTTGTGTTGATTTTCAATTTTTTCCCATCAAGGCAAAAAAAATTTCCTAAGGCACATTGTGTATCTCGCATGTAACATTCAAATCCTAGAATAATTTCTTGTTTATTTATTATTTCTTTATCATAAGACGATTGCGACAGCCGATGCCAATTTTTAAATGATCTTTTGACAAGTTGTTTCTTCAATCTTCTATTATAGAGGATACTTGAATTAATGTTGTGTTTCGTCTGCAGAACTGTACATATTAAGAAAAAAATATTTTATACTTTCTTCTTTGTTGAATTCAATTTTATGAGATGTTGGCTAATCTGTATAGCAATCACTTTACCTATGTACGTCATTGTATTTTTGGGGTTGAGATGTGCAAATATCATTAGTTTCGTTGTTTTTCCGTGTCTTTTCTGAATTTCACTTACTGATGTTACATTATCTGTTTGCACATTGTCAGAGCAGACCATTTACGCCCAGCAAAGATGGAGCTTAGTCTTGAAAGTGTAAGTTCCTTCATAGCCACAATAGTGCTCATCATTTAATAATTCATGCTTTACCAGATGAAACATGTCATATTACATTCATGTAGATGTCATTGGTCTCTTCAAATGTGTCTGTGCTACAGTTCAAACTTCGAAGATCTAACTTCTTAAAATGTTGTGATATCCACTTCTACATTATCGAGTTGTTTTCCCTATTTTTCCCCTTTTCCAGCATGCCAAATCAGGAGCTGCTGTAACTGACTTTCAACCAGTAAATGAGGTGGTTTCTCATGTTCTGAAGGATATTTTTACTCTTGTATATATGTGAACACTTACCTCATTCACCATCTTCCATAGCATCGGGATATCGCTCCTGTGAGCTATTAAGAAATGAAGATGGAGTACCTAGAATTAAACATAGTTATGGGCGATACTTAGCTTACAAAGAAAATGGTGTACCAAGATGGTGATGTGACAGGACGACCATCAGGGGTGACTCATATTTTCGAAGGTAGAGGTTGTATTACGCGTTAAGCATCCCTAAAAAAATTTCTCACCTAGACCCTGCTAAAAGGACTTCTACAATTTTCTCAAACATCCCTAAAAAATTCCCCCATTTTAAGCTTGGAATGAAATATTAAAAGCAAGAAAACACTTGCTCTACGACATGAACATATATGCAATGATGGACAGAACATATCTGCTATGATGCTCGGTCAAAAATGTCGAAAAAGAAAGAGTGTTCTAGATAGGTTGTATTCATCTCTCGACTTTACTTTCATTCAAAACCAATTTCAATTTGGACAATGAACTTTATTTTTTTTTTTTGCAGCTGTGATTCAGCTTTAAATTTAAAAGTTTAAAGGTTCATCAATGCTACCATGATGTTTTCAATAAAAAGTAAATTGGAAAAAGTTTAAGTGTATTCCATCCTATTGGTGTTCTATGATCATAGAAACTTCTCTTGAGTTCACAGTTTTAATAGAAGAAGGGTTTTTCTGATTTACATGCTCTATGATGATATTTTTTGAAAGTTAGCTTTCTTCTTCTTCACAGATCAATGATGGTTATATTTTAAGGGGACTCGCTGAAAGTACCATAATTCTTATTGATTCATTTTTTTGGCAGGTGTTTCTAAAGTTTTTATGTGAGATCGTATGAAGGATTGTTGGGTGTTCTTACAATATTAAACTCTCTCCATTTTTCTAAGGTATGACCTTACATTTAATATGGTCTCTCATTTTCCTTGATTTTGGTGTCTCTGCATATTGTTTTTGTATCAGACGTTTTAGGTTGAGCTTTTAGTGGTGGAGTAGTAGTTCTATTCTATATTATTGGCCTTTAAAGCCGTCATGCGATGTCGGTCAGGTGAACCTCAACGGGGATCCTGTGTGACATTTCTTTTTTCGATGTCAGTTTTTTTTATCTCAATCTGGCCATTTAAATCTACTGATTGTTGAACCCAAAAAAAAACTTTGATTGTGTGCGCCATGTCCTTGTGCACTCTACAGCTAGCATATTTATGTGTAATTATGGGTCACTGTCCTTATTGGTTTTCTGCGTGAATGTATCTCAATTTCAACACATTTTTGTTTTGTTTGCTATTTTATTTTGGTCCTCATGTTTTTCATATGCATAGTTTAGATTTTGGTGGCCTATACGATATGTGTTGTAGCTTTTCTGTTATGAGCTACCTTATTTGACTGTTCATTGATTTATATTTTTTTCGTAAATAGAATTTCAAATATATTACTGTTGAAGTGAATTGGCCTTGTGGAAACATATTCCTGCTGAATACAATATTTCCCTGCAGGAACAAGCTTGCTCTTTACGATAAGTTTAGGACTATCCCTAAAAGGAAATATAGAGATAAAAACTCATTACAAATACCTAAAGCTCTAATCAAGAACACTAGCCAGATATCAATTTTCATGTTTTCATAATCGGAATCTACATTCTAACAACAAACACTTCTCCGTATGAATAACAGTTGTTTTGGCTCTGGCATTATCAACAAACCTGCACATTGACTTAAGATGTCATCTTCCAATCACTTAAATGTGTCTCAAATTTTAGTACTCAAATTGAAATGATGTTGTATTAATATAAGTAACCCGGTTGCGAATCGAAAGAGTCTGATGATATCATGGATATGACTCCATGATTATAATCTTTATAACAGCTGCTTTTAAAGCAGCTGCTGGATTGAAATACTATGATATTTTTGAAGGAAAAGGTTCTGTAGCTGAGAAGAGTTCCACTGTACAGGTTTGATTGTCCTCCTTCAAATCTGTGTACATGTCGATGTCCAGTTCAGACTGACCTATTTCTGAATTTTCTACCAACTCCTATAGGTAGATTTTGATTGTGTATATCGTAATATTACTGCAGTTTCAAGTCAAAAATCTAAACTATTGGCTAGAAATCGTGTCATTTTACAGGTCTCTTTTGATGACTTCTAATAAGATATGAGTAAGCTATAACTGAATTGATATCTTACTAATAGATTTATTACTGACACAAGTATTTCTACTCTTAGGTTCGAGCTCCTCCAAGGAAATAGCGAAAACGTGAACAATTACATAGATAGGAGTATCATACAATGTATTTGATTTCCCAAAATAATGTACATTGTTGTCATTTAGCTTTAGATCTATAAGAAAGAGATCCAACTCCACTGAAAGTCCCTCATATACCTCATTCTCAACTCGTGACTTTTATGAGAATGTGAAAATAATTGATTTTGTAACCTACTTAAATATGCAAGTTACTCTTCAAAGATTCTTGGTTGAATCAAGACAAGTACAAAGATGATATGTAAATGATAGTACTCCACGATTGCAGTGTATCTTCCTAATAATCTTAAGGATTGACATTTAGTATTATAATTGTAACCTTTTAAAGATCAAGTCCTCAATGAGATTTTAACCTTTTTAAATTTCTTGTGACGTTGTAGTTCTTTTTCTTATATGAATTTAAAGTTAAAAAAGAGAGTACAATATGCACATAATTAATTTAGACTAAACCATTTGCTCAACCTTTTTTAATTTTTCTGGTTATCCATTGTGTTTAATGTCCTTTAAGCCTCAGCCCCATGTAGGATGTAACAAACTTTAGCATAACCAATTATTTTTCTATGTCACTTTCAGCCCTAAAGTTTTATGATCTACCCCCACTTGTTTTTTTTTAATGCTTTTCCCTAGGTGCATTCTCTTATGTTAAAAAGCTTAACAAATTACAATAACCTTAATGTCATACTTGAACTGAAGTAGATTTTATCGAAAAATCTATTCCAGTATGAAATATTTGTTATTTTGAAGTCGTACATATCTAGGCAGACATAATAGTTAAAATATAATTTTCGAATGTGAAATTTAACTCTAATATATAAGAAGTCTATCACATTTCCCTTAGCTACATTTATTTAGGTGTTTAGTTTCACTTGGAGTGAGTTTAAGAAAGTAAAGAAGACTTATGAATCTTGTATTCTTAAATTAAAGAAATGTAGAATGTATCAAAATATCCTTTAATCTTTTGGTTTTACATATATAATGTGGAAAGTTGAAAATTAAAGAGTTGCTGAAAAAGGAAAGAGAGGAAAAAGGGAGTAATAATTTTCCTAATATTTAGGCCTCCTTTGAAATAAAGTAATATATAGAGATATCTTAAACAAGTAACACCTAGAACTGCTTTTAGCAGTATTCATTCAGATATCCTGCAAACTGCAGTACTAATGAATGTATAATCTTGATTAAAATATATCTCATCATCACACTCCGTCATGAATTCCAAGGCGAAGATTAATGGTTTCCAAAGCTTTGTAATTTCCTCTTCTGCACTTCCTGGCGGAGGCTGGTTTCCACATTCCAAGGTAGAAAAGTTTCATACTATCAAAGATATCCATGTTACGCAAAAGGTTGGAAAAGTGAAAATACACTACATACTGTTGGTTCCCATGACCATCTACAATCTAATGTTTTGGCCCGGCATTCCATTATCTAGTATAGATATGTAAAATTTCATATATGGCAAAGAATGTTATGAAATTAAATTTCAATGGGTATAGTTTCATAATTTTTATTATATGAGTAATAGTTTTTAGTTTGTTTAGTGTGATTTTAAATTTGTATAAAATATTTTTTTTAATTAAATTTTATACAAAAAAAAATTATTTTTCAATAAATGGTAAAAGTACACAAAGATCTAACAATAAATTCACATAATCTCATGATTTAAGCAAACCTTCAACTTAATATTTTCCCCAAAAAGGAATTCCTACCTATAGAAGACAATTACCAGTTCACAATCAAATAGTTTTCTATTTTTAGATAATCTATAAAAACGCCTCCGCACTCCACACACAAACAGATATATTATATATAAATTGATTTGTTGTAATAGTATTTGACGAATTGTATATAATTTTTATCAAATATTTGTGTGTAATTGAGTTTGTGTTCTTAAACTGTATATGACCATCATATATCTTTTAAATTTTTTTTGGTAATCTGTTTGTATAAACAATAATTTTATTCTGTTTCTATTTATTCTTTGTAAATTCTAGAAATTTGTATAATGTTCCAATAATTTTGATATATAATATTTAAGGGTATATATGGTGCATCTTGATTTCAGGTTTTGTTTGTTTTAAAAAATATTAATGATTAATTGATTGGTATATAGTTATTCATTTTTGTTAATTGTATCTAAGTAAGCTTGCAAAATGTTCTATATTTGACAGGTGTAACGTTTATATAGACACTATTTTATTATGTTCTAATTTTTTGTATTATCGCCGATTGTATAATGTCTTATATATTAATTAGAGTATTTTAACAAATTTCTTTATACAAAATTAAATAATTGGTATACAAATAGCTATTGGCCTCATACATCTACAACCCCTATTACCTAACTTAGAATTGGATTATACACTAAGAATATACAGTAAGAACTGTTTTATAATACTTTGTATATTTACTTGATATACAACCACTATCTACATAACTTTGTAATTTGTATATAAATTCCTACCTGATGTTTCCCGATATTTCTTACAGATTTGTCCAGTTTTGATGAGGCAGATTCATCTCTTCTGAATCAATGTTTTTCTGACTTTTCTCTTACTTCCACCTTCAACAAGTCTTAAGGCCGCTAGATTTCGCGTTGTTGATGACTTATGAATTGTCATTGGGTCTTTTTTTTTCATGGATCTCAATTGTCAGTAAATTGTTCACTTTAAACTTGTTTATGTTGTGCCTAGCCCCGACATTAACCCAGAATTTTTGAGTTCCCCAATTGGAACAACGAAGGGGATTATCAACAACAATGACATGTAAATGACGACACCTCTCGTAATTCTCATACATATACAGAAATATCTAATTCTGATTTTGAAGACTTGTAATCTGATCGAGTAAGCGAGTCTTTACAAATTATGAAAAAACTAACAATCATACTACATTAATGCATTGTTTGTAGAAGGAAATCAAGAAAAAAATATTGAAAGCCATGAAATTGGCGGTTACCTACGAAAAGTGGAAGAACATCGGAGGGATAAGGTCAAAATTTTCCAATGGAAATTCACATTAGCAGGGAAAAATTTTAAAGGAAAATATATGGAATGAAAATAGGAGGATAAATTTGATTTTGAATAAATTATATCTATTTTTTATTATGTATACACATAATAGTGGGTCCTCATTAATTTAATGCAAAAATTAAAACTGTATTTACTGACCGTAAATAAATCAACTATATACCCTTATTAACAATACATGGAATGTTTGCCATCCCATTTAATTTTCCATATAGATATATAATATATAATATATATATATATATAGAAGTTAAATATCATAACATCTCAAACTCTTACGCACATAAATTATTGACTGGATAATTTTTTTCAGTATAATAGAGAATTCAATATATCAATCACAAACAAATAAAATAAAAATAGATTAAAATAGAAATACAAAAAAAAAAAATATGAAATTAAAATTGACTCAACAAGAAAAATACAAAATGCTTAAACATAATTAATTTTTGAGACGTCCATCCTTCTTCTCTTCAATACTGTTGTCATTACCTTCTATTGGTTCATATAGTTGCTTCTTTCGCTCATCAACTCTAATCTTTTTAAGAGCAACTAAATTTATCAAACCTTTAAGTTCTTTCCCTCAACAACTTCATTAAATAATAACTCTATTTTTTTCTCATTATTTTCTTCTTGAGCCTTCATCATTTTGTCAAGATTGGCTTCATGTGTAACTAGATTAGGCATCCTTAAAAACTCAGGAAAACTTAAATACTTTTCGAATCTTTCCTTAACTTGAGTTTCAGTTGGACAAAAGATAACTTCTTTCGGACAAAAAATAATTAGCGCAAGTGGTACATCACACAAAATTGATAATTCTTGTGCTTTTTAATTAGACAAACTTGTTACTTTTTTTATAAAAGGGATTTGTTGTGTTACTATCATCACTTGATTCCCTATAATTAGACATATTTTTTATACACTCAATAAAAAAGAAACACTTTATTTGAGAGATAAGAGACTATGATTGAGCAAGTGAAATGAATAAGTATAAATTTATCTATATACATGTCTAAGAATGTTATTACCATATAATTAAGTATATTATTTATGTATATTCTTAAAAAAAACCATTTATAGGTTTTAAAAACATAATCCATGAAGCAGATTTAGTTCCAAGAATTTTATTTTTTGTATTTTCGTAAAATGTTAAATTTTTAATTGTGATTTTGAAAAGTATAATTAATAAAGAAAATTTGTTTCCAAGTGAATTTTTTTTTTTTTTTAAAAAAGAGAGTTAAAAGTCCAGGTGTGATTTTGAAAATAATAATTATTAAGTAGATATGGTTTCCAAGTGAATTTTTCATGTTTTTTCTTAAAATGTTGAAAGTACAATTATGATTATGGAAAGTATAATCTATGAAGCAGATTTGGTTTTATGTTGATTTGGTTCCAAGTAAATTCTTCATTTTTTTCCCTTAAAATGTTAAAAGTACAATTGTGATCATGGAAAATATAATCTATGAAGCAGATTTGGTTTTAAGTTAATTTGGTTCCAAGTGAATTCTTTATGTTTTTTCTAAAATGTTTAAAGTACATGTGATTATGGAAAGTATAATCCATGAAACAGATTTGGTTTTAAGTGAATTCTTCTTGTATTTTCTTAAAATCCAGGACATTCAATTGAAATTTTAGAAAGATCAAATTAAGAAATTACCATTCCTTAAAGTCTCGTCTTCGAATAATTCCAACTGTTCAAATGCGTAATCACATATGTGTATTTTAAACACAGTATATCCCATATGGGTATGCTTAATCCTCCTCAAACATATATTTTTTTACTTTTCTTTTTGTCTTAATTAGATTTATTATTTTGATGGTCAAATTTAATTATTTTGCACTAATATTCTTGTAAAATTTATTACTAATTGACCCAAAAAAATTTCAAATACAAAAACTAAATTACAATATAGTTGAAAAGAAGTTTTAAATTATAATATAGCTAGAAAAATTGTTTTAATTTTTTTTCTTACATTAAGGAATAAAAGAAAAAAATAAAATAAGAATAAGAAACTCAAATAATGATAATAAAAAAAGTCAAAAAAATAATTTATGTACAAAAAAGATTAAAATCTACCTTGAACTTCGCTAGAAGGATCATATATACCCCTAAAAATTTTAAACTATGCTAGTTCTAGCTAGCATGTGGAATAATATTGTAAATGTAGGGGTATATGTGAGCCGTTTGTATAATGATAAAGGTATACATGAGTCACTTTCATAACGAGGGGCATATCAGCTCCAAATGACAAAGTTAAGGGTATATCAAATCATTGTCCCTATTTTAAAATTAGTTTACCCATCGTACAAGGATCTCAAATCTCAAATTTCCTATTAAAAATCAAATTTGAAACAACCTCCAAATCAAAGAAAAATGATTTCTAAAGCTAGAAAATTCCCTCAAATTCTAATTTTAAAATACGATAAAAAAATAAATAATTAGTGAAATAGCGAAAAAAATAACTCCTTAAAATTGCCCAAAACTGAAGTCCAACACTCAAAATAATATATATATATATATATATATTGTTAGGTATTACCGAAAATACGGTACAACAAACGTGGGACAAACACTAAAGATATAATATTTGACTACAAAGAAAGATATAAAAACTAGAGTAAAGACACCACAAACGTAACTTTCTTCCTCGACTCCATTTACCAAAAAATAACTCTGGAATCAACACACAAAACTCATTAGAAATATCATGACCCGAGCTACACCCTGAAGGAGATCGATACTCGAGAACTATTGATAGTCCCCTAGCGAATTCTCATCATGGTTGACTACAAACGGAAGACTAACCAAGCATATACAAACATCAGGTTTAAACAATTTACTGAATCTCATAACTCTCTAATATTGAGTAAAAAAAGGTTTGAATAAAATATCTGAAATTGAATGCTGAAGGACTAATCAAGACTGTCTATCTATGAAACATATATTGTATAAAAATAGTTGTAAAGACGAGAACCACAACAACTCGAAACTCTACTACACTAGCAAATCATAAAGGTGGAGTCACCTAAGAGCAAATGTAACAGACTGGAAACTTGTAGGCTTAACTAGAGCTTGTTGTAAGTGTTAAAGTCGTAAAATTTGCTTCTCGTACTAAGAATGAAGGTTTAGGGGTTAAATATCAAGGTACGACCCCCCCCCCCCCCGCCCCCATCCAAAGGACCAAACAAGGGTCCTTAAGGAGAACCCTAGAACTCCCCTCAAAACTGCCCAAAATAATGACCCACGGAAGGACCCACGCCCCATAAAGTGGTCCCCTCTCCATGGATGAAGGCTTCGTGGATCAAGAACAATTTTCAATGATGCAGACCCCAACCCATACTCCACCAGTACGAGTCTTGGGTCCACGCCCCTTAAGTGGTGGTCATGGATAGGGTCTGCAAGTCGTCCCATTTTGGTTAAATTTAAGGGTTGCTTAGCTAATTTTTATTTTAGTTAGTATTAAGTGAAGTCATTTTGTATAGTATGAATACACCTATAAACCTTTTTAAGTCATTACGAACCCATTCACTTCAAACAATCCCAAAAACCCAAATCAATAACCAACTTTTTTCAAATATTTTTCTCTAGAACTCCAAGGAAGAAAAAGAAGAAAAATGTGGAAGATAGGGTTGAAAAATCAAGATTTTCTCCTCAAATTCGTGGGAATTCTTCACCTAGGTATGGTATCTCTTTATCTATGGATAGAATTCATCCATAGAGCCCCTTCAAAATCCCCAGTTTTAAAGCTATAAATTCCAAAAGTTAGAATTTGACTTCAATCTCATGGACTCTTTTCAAATTCGTTCATAATGATTGAAGCATGTTCATTTATGGATATATTTGTCATGACCCAAAAACGAGTCGTGAGTGGCACCAACACTTAACCTACTAGGTGAGCGAACCAACAAATCTAAACCCCAACATTTACCAATAGTTCAACTATAAATAACAAAAATAATGCGGAAGATCCAAAACTTATTAATGTAACCAAGTAAATAAGCTCTAAGTTTAACACTTATTTCCCCAAAATCTGGAAGTCATCACCTCAAGAACATCTATCCTCCAAATCACCAAGTCCGAAGAGTATTTAGAAACCAAATAAGTAAAAAGAATGGTCCGTCCGAAATCAAAGACATCACGACTTGAATGAGAGAATCCAGAGGAGCCTAGAAATAAATAGCTCCCTTATCTGATGTGCTGAAGACTTACTAGAGCTGAGGGCGAGTCGAATTCGATGGTACAACTTGCTGCACCCCACAAAATAACCAAGAAGGAAAAAACAAGTAGGGATCCAGTACAAGGAGCACGTACTGAGTATGTATCATCGGTCAACTCAACATAGAAAATCCATATATGATGAATCATAATATAACTCACCTTACATACTTAATAGGTGGTCACCCACACCATGAACCATTGACAACAACATCACCATAATAGGTACAACCATCAATCACACATCACGCACACCTTGAGGACTCATGCCTCCACACCATCTTCATTTGGAAAATAGGTTCCTTGGATAAGTATATTAAGTTACTTCAAGTTCCTTATTCCTTTAATGTTATTGTGTCGGAACGTGACACTCCGATCCCATGTACCGTGTCGGACCATGACACTCCGAGCCATCATACCGTGTCGGAACGTGACACTTCCGATCCGAATTATCTCATTATGTTTTTCATCAGCCTTCTTTCATTCAAGCGTGCATTTTAAATGAGAGGTTTCAGGATTAGAAATTCAACAGTTTCAGAAGTTTAGGCCAATCACAAACCACACATTCAAAACATACACCACACAATCAAGTACAAAGAGACTTTACATATCACCCAATACATATCATCTTTATTTAGAGTTTTCTCTCACATAAAACACCATAAAACCTACCTCCACCGAAGAAACCGAAGTCAAGCAACTCTTTTCCAATGTCCTTTCCCTTATCTTATTGCCTCCGAACCCTCCGATCTATCAACTATTATATATATTATATATATATATATATCTATATATATTCTATATATATATATATATCTGTCTATATATATATCTATCTATATATATCTATATATACTCTCTATCACGGTGTAAGTTTAACGAGTCTCACAGACAGCATCTTACTCTAGTCTAGCCTAGACCCCCAAATTCACCAACTTTATATATACATAGATTTTCCTAAATACAAACCTACGACGTAGTCTTAATTTCTCTAATTCACACAATTTTAATAATAATCATATCTAAATACACCGACATTGTTTGAATTACGTATCTCAATATATCAACCTTAAGGTCGTATATCAGACAAGGGTAGAATATAAAATTAGGCCACGGGTTACGAAACCATGGCAGAATAGTAACCCTCGAAGCAAGGTCCGAATGGGCCCACGACATTACATTGAAGCCACTGGTCACAGACCAGTGGCACACATGCATAAGTCTCTTTGCTCTAATTGTTTAGTAACCACCATATGCAACATTACCCTTCATTCATAATATGTTTATTAGCAATTGAAGCCACTCTGGTCCCACGAGTCCAGTGGCACACATGCATCATCACTAAAAATTCAGTATTTATAGCAGAAAAACGTACCCCAAAAAAAGATATGCACGATGTTCTTTGATGTTCTCGGATTTTTTCGTTCACCCGCTTTTCTCCGCTTCCCCCTCTTTTCCTTTTATTTACAAATTATTATTTGTTACCGTAATATTAATACGCATCTAATTATAATATGATAAAAGTGACCCCACTATTAAATTAAATATATTATTTCTTAACCTTACCTAAATCAATTAGTAAAACTAAACTACCGTACCCCACTAATTTCATAATTATAATTATGAATATTCAAAACACCCACTTAAATTCCGTAAAGTATTTTCCTAACATAAAAATTTCTAGGCTAGGGCTCAAACCAACTAATGGGTAACCAATTTACCATCGTTCGTTTCGTCCTTGACGATCAAAAGAAAGGCAAGGGCGAAAAGAGTACCTGAATCTGTAAAAAGAATGTCTCTTTCCTTGCATATCAACCTCAACTCTCCTTTCCCAAGTGGCCTTCAATTGGCCGATTCTTCCACTGAACCTTGATAGATGCATCTTCTTTGAAGTCTCAACTGCAACCTTCCTTATCTAGAATAGCACAGCTCCTCCTCATAAACAGATTTCTCATCAAGAAGAATTGAATCCCCACGAATCAGGTAGTTTCCATCACCATGGTATTTTTTTTAGCATAGACACATGACATACCGGTACTACCCTGACAGTCTTGGAGGCAAGGCTAATTCATCGGCCCCCCCCCCCTCCCCCCCCCGCGCTTAATACTTCAAAACGTCCAATCTACCTCGTACTTAGCTACCTCTCTTATACCAAACGCGTCACAAAACCACACCAAACCCTTCGCTGGGTGAACCTTCAGCAGACTTGTTCACCCTCCATGAAATCCCAACTCTCTAACCTTTTCATATAATATTTCCTTCTGCCTACTTGGCTGCTAAAGAGATTTTCTTGAATAAATCACGTTCTCTAATGTTCCCTCAAAGATATTACCCCAAGGTCTAACCTCAATGCCATCAACCAACCATGGGGGACCTACATCTCCTCCCATAACAATGCCTCATGGGGCAATATCAATACTCGGAGTATAGCTTTGTCTTACGAAAACTCTCTAGGGTAAGAATTTATCCCAATGACCCTCAAAATCTAGCACACACGCACGAAGCATAATCCTCCACACTTGAATTGTTTCGCTCCAGCTTCCCATCGGTCTGAGGGTGGAATACATACTAAGATCCAATCATAACCGTAATTCAACATATGGGTCTTTCCAAATTTAAAAGTAAATTTGGGCGTACCTCTATCTGAATGTAATGGAAAGTTGGACTCATGCAACCGAACAATTTCTTCTGGATATATTTTTTGCTAAATTCTCTGCATTGTACGTCATATTGACCGGAAGGAAGTGTGCAGACTAGTTAACCTTCAACAATTACCCAAATGTAGAATCAACTTACCCAATGTTCTTGGAAGACCAACTACACAAATCCATTGCAATTATTCCCACTGCTCCAATTCATGAATGGGCATTCTTCTGAAGTGTCCCCCTCCAGGCCTCTGGTGTTCCTACTTTAAACCTGCTGACAATTTGGCATTGGGCAACAAATCAACAATGCACGCTTGTTCTACTCCACCAATAATGTTGCCTTAGATCACGTACATCTTGGTTGCACATGCTGTATAAGAATACCTCGACTATGACCTCTGCAAGAATAGTCTGGTCAAATCATCAACACGGGGCAAACATACCTTCTCCTCTATTCTCAAAACCCTTCCTCTCATTCTTGCCTCTTTCGCCTCTCCTTGTGCCATACATATCTCGAATTCGACTCATCTTCTCATCAGGCAAACGCTTCCCTTAAAAATTTTCCCCTTGTAAGAAAGGAAGAGTTTTTGCCTCAACACATGCCCAAAAATCCTCCTTTCTCTAGTTACTTCATCCCTCATGAAGCATTAAGCAGAGTCTGAAACTCTCTAGCCAATGGGCCGTCGAGAACCTGTAAGTTGAGCTAAACTCCCATACTCCCCTGCTTTTTCTACTTAAAGTATCTGCACAAACAATCGCTTTTCCTGGTTGATACAAATATTATCATAAATTTCATAGTTCCATCCACCTCCTTGCCGTCAAATTCAAATCTTTCTGAGTCAAGACATATTGTAACTACGATGATCTGGATAAAACTTCACACTTGACCCCAATTAGATAAATGTCCCCATTGCTTATCCAATACAAACTGGCAGCCACTCCAAATCATGGTCGGATAGATACGTTCATGCCTTTAATTGCCCTCGACCATAAGCAATTACTTCCTCTCCCTCCTGCATCATCGCCACTGCAACCCAAACAAGAATAAGATGCCTCACAATAAACAATAAAATTCTTACATTCCACTGGCACGGTAAGAATTGGTGCAGTAAGTCAACAAGGTCTTTGTGAGTTCTGAGCTATTCTTCACATTCCGCCGACATACAAATGGAACATTCTGCTTAGTCAAGATTTTTCAAGCTGGGAAGCAATAAAAAAAGAAAATCCCTTGACAAATCGGACGGTAGTAGCTAGCTAAAACCACCAAAGTTCTTACCTCTAAACTTAAAAGTAGGTCTTACCCCCAACTCTTCACTAAAACTTTCAATCTTAGAAGAGGATCCACCATCACTCTCCTCCCTCCTTAGAAACCACGTGGCCCAAGAAGGACCACTGTAATCTAGCCAAAACTCACACTTGGAAAATTTGGCATAAAGCCTTTCTTTTCTCCCTCAAAAACTCCATACATACTCTCAAATGCTCCTCATGTTCTTTCCTGCCTCTTCAGTATATCATGTATATCACAATAAATACAATAACAAAGAGATTCCTAGTATGGCTTAAAATCCCGTTCATCGGGCCTATGAAAGCAGCAGGGCATTCGTCAGACCAAAAGACATTACTAGATTCATAATTCCCATACCGGTTTGAAAGCGTCTTTGGCACATCTGTCCCTATTTTCAATTGATGATAACCGGATCTCAATCATTTAGAGAAGACACAGCACTTGTAACTGATCGAACAAATCATCAATGCGAAACTAGACTATTTGTTCTTATAGTTTACCTTATTCACTTGCCTGTAGTCCTATGCACATCCGAAAACTTCCATCTTTCTTCACAAATGAACACAGGAGCAACCCCAAGGGGAATGCACTCGATCTAATAAAACCTTTACCTAACAACTCTTGAAGTTTGGCCTTTTAACTCCAACTCCCTTAACTCAGCTGGATCCATTCCTATCCGGGGGAATGGAAAGGGGGCGAGTACCCGGCTCCAAATCAATACTAAAAATCATATCCCCTAATCCGGTGGCATCAGGAAGGTCTGCAGGAAACAAGTCTAGAAACTCACGGACTATGCGAGAAACAGACTCAATCGAAGGTACTTTGGAAGTAGCATCCCTGATATCGTTCCAAGAAAGCTAAACAACCTTACTCACCATCCTCTTAGCACGAAGGAAAAGAGATAATATGAACTGGAGTGGAAATATGGTTTACCCTCCGCACACTATCGATTGTCCCAGCTTACTAATGTCACCGTTTTAAGCATTAAATCTAAGACTTACAAAATTTGGAGACAGCCAAGTCATACCCAGAATTACATCAAAATCACCATCTCTATAAATAATCAAATCTACATAAGTATTGCTCCCCATAAAATTCCCAAGCCGGACCTATTACACCTTCTCAATTATCATAGACTACCCCAAGAGTAGAGACACGAATAGGCATGTCAAGCAAATCCATATAAATCAAACCAGTATCAAATAATGAAGATCTATGAAAATGTTTATCCGGATCAAACATACAGAAGCCATGGCAATCCCGACCAAAAGAGTAACATGTTATCACAACCTCATATGTCTCTGCTTCAGACCGTCCCGGGAAAGCCTAACATGGGCCTTACACCTGGTCTGTCCCAATTGCCCCTCTAATTTTGCGCTGCGTAGTTCCAATTTGCCCGCCACCCCCGACTGAACTAGTGGACCCAAACAAAAACAAAAAAAAAAAACCCCCCCCCCCCCCCAGCCTTACCTTGGCCACCAACGTGTTTCCAGAATGTAGACCTCTACGCAACTGCCCACCTCTACCTCTAACACTGGGGATCTGTAAATCTAATTTTGGACAATATTTTCCTAATATGTCCAGCCTCTCAACATCCTAACAAGTCCTGGAGTCAAGTTATATGTCCTCTGTGAAAATGGACGAAGTCTGGGGATAAACCTCCAAACTCAGAAAAAGGGCTTGACTAGTCCTGCGACGGACCCCAGTGTGAACCCTGTACTGAAGACTGAATATGACGGCTGGATACCCTCCTGAACTCTGCCCTTTGGAATAAGGAACCACGAACTCACCTCCTTACGAACTTTTAAATGGTCATGTTGTGGTAAGTCGTCCTTGCTTCACCCCCTCTCTTCTATCACAAATCAACCACTTCCTAGAAAGGATTGTGGCCTGGCGCACTACCTAAGGCGGAATCTCAAATCCTGACCTCAATCCTTTCACATGCGGTGAATCCCTCTTGTGGACTGAAGGAAAGCTGAGGTGGCATACCTGGATAGTGACTGATATGTGGCCTCTATTTACAACGAGACATCCTTCCTTGCTTTAGGCTAAGGACCTCATCTCTCCCTCTATCCTCCAAGTTCGGGTCTATACTTCTCCATAATAAGTTAGAAAATAATGCCCAGTCATAGGTGGTGCCCTTGCTGGTTGGCACTCACCTACGACCGCCACCACATTTTTTGGCATCCCCCCTGAACGGATAGGTCCCAAACTCAACATTGAATCGTTCCCCTCTACTATGTCCATCTTATATCGAAGCTCATGACAATCAAACCAAAAATCATATGCATCTTCAAATTAGCACCCTTGAAGACTGGATGTTTCACTTTAAGAACTTAATGAAAGTTCATGCTGATCACCTGTCTTATAAGACCCTGTATGTCATCGAGGAACCGTTCCTACTTCCAATGATGCATCCATTCGGGGAGCCACAACAACTGCTTTTGTACTTCTTTTCTTGACCTAAGGTGCGGTGCAGCAAAACACGGAGGCGTCTGGCCCTGATCATATAACCCCTAAGATACTAGAACCCCTGATTAATCATCTCTGGTGTAGGCTGGGGTGGTACTTCCTATCCTGAACCTGCTCATTTTCCCCTTCTCACCCTCCTCTCTCACACCCTCATCAGTCGTGGAGGGTCACTGCTCTATTTCCTGCTGGACCCAAGTGGTTTTTGTCCCTCTGCCTCTATCGGCGTCCTCACCTGCGACCCCACCACACCTCTGCCACTGCTCCTCCTCGAGTGTCCAGAACCCAATGATTGGCTAAGACTCACCCTTTCTTGCCGGTGTTGGTTTTTGACACAACATTTGCTGGCTCTAGTTCTAACCATCTGCGATAGAGTGAGAAGGTCAGATACCAATTTGTAATCACCCCAGATCCAATTGATCCAAGTATAGCACGAAGAAGAAAAGAATGGAGTTTTCCTAAGTCTATAGCCTCTCGAGAAAATTAAAGCGCGTCCCCATATCGTTCCTCAACACTCTACTAGACTTGTCCTTGTGTGATGAGACCAAAGAACCTAACGCTCTGATACCAAGTTTTGTCAAACAATCCCAAAAACCCAAATCAATAACCAACTTTTTTCAAATATTTTTCTCTAGAACTCCAAGGAAGAAGAAGAAGAATGTGGAAGATAGGGTTGAAAAATCAAGATTTTCTCCTCAAATTCGTGGGAATTCTTCACCTAGGTATGATATCTCTTTATCTATGGATAGAATTCATCCATAGAGCCCCTTCAAAAATCCTCATTTAAAGCGAGAATTTCCAAAGTTAAATTTTGATTCAATCTCATGGACTCTTTTCAAATTCGTTCAATGATTAAGCATTTCCATTTATTGCTTATATTTGTCACGACCCAAAAACGAGTTCGTGAGTGGCACCCCACTTAACCTACTAGGTGAGCGAACCAAACAAATCTAAACCCAACATTAACCAATAGTTCAACTATAAATAACAAAAAATAATGCGAAGATCCAAAACCTATTAATGTAACCAAGTAAATAAGCTTCTAAGTTTAACACTTATTTATCCCCAAAACTGGAAGTCTCACATCAAGAACATCTATCCTCAATTTACCAAGTCTAAGATTATTTAAGAAACCAAAATAAGTAAAAAGATGGTCCATATCTGAAATTAAAAGACTCAAGCCGTGAATGAGAGAATCCAACACAGCTAAGAAATAATAGCTCACCCTGAACTCTGATGTCTGGAGACTGATTAGAGTTGAGGGCGATTCGAGTCGATAGTATACTTTGCTGCACTCCAATAAAAGAACAAGAGAAAAATACAATTCGGGGTCGTAAAGGAGCTGTTAACTGGTATGTTCATCGGCATCCAACTCAAATAGAAATCAATATATAATGAATAATATCATAAAATCAACTCAATACTTAACACAGGTGGCAAGCACAAAACCATAACCATTGACAATAACATCAAACCCCATAATAGGTACACCATCATCACAACATCAAACACACTGTGAATGACTCCATGCCTCCCCATGGGGCCATACTCCATTTGGAAAAATAAGGTTCCCTTGGAGTAAGTATATTAAGTTACTTCAAGATTCCTTGTCCTTTATGTTCTTGTGTCTGAACGTGACACTCCGATCCCATAATACCGTGTCGGGAACGGGTGGGACACTCCGATCCAATAATACCGTGTCCGGAACGTGACACTCCGATCCATTATCTCATTATTTTATTTCAAAGCCTTCTTTAGTCAAGTCGTATTTTTAATAGAGGTTTCAGGATTCAATTCAAAACAATCCATATATTAGGCCAACCAACCACAAATCCCACATTCAAAACATACAACCACAAATCAGTCCATAAGATACTTTACAATATCACCCAATACATATTCCAATCTCAATTTAAGAGTTTATCGTATCACTAAGAAATAAACCACTAACCTACAAATCCCCGAAGAACCGAAGTCAGACAACCCACTTTTCCATGTGTAATATATATATATAGATATAATATATATATATATATATATAAGGTGTTAGGTCTACGAGTCTACAACATCATATTACTCTATTTCTAGAGCGCTAGACCCCTAAAAACTTCACCCTAACTTTATATATATATAAAAATATATATATTTTCCTAAATTTCAAACCTAAAGTAAGTCTTAATCCTCAATTAGCACATTTTAATAATAATTCATATAATACAATAACACCAATATTTAATTAAAACGTATCCATCTTCCACCTTTAATTTCTTATATCATAACAAAATTTATAATTTAAAATTAGGCCACTGGTTACGAACCAGTGGCAGAAAAGTAACCCTCGAAGACAATTTTTCTTTTCTAATTTCCCACTAACATTACCAATTGAAAGCCACTGGTCCAACGAGACCAGTGGCACACTGCATAATCTCTTTTTCTCTAATTGTTAGTAGCCACAATCTTCACATTACCCTTAATATCATATAATTTATTAACATTTGAAGCCACACTGGATCACGAGACCAGTGGGCACACATGCATCATCCTTAAAAAATTCAATAGTTATACAAAAAAACGTACCCCAAAAAAAAGATATGCATGATGTTCTGTTGATGTTCTCAGTGATTTTTTTTTCTTTGTTCCATTCCACCCGCTTTCTTTCTTCGCTTCCCCCCTTTTCTTTTCTTACAAATATTTTTTAACATACCCTAATTATTATCCTCATCGAATTATAAAATAGTGATAAAAGTGACCCACTATTAACTATAATATTATTTCTTAACCATTAACTAAAAATAAATTAGTGAAAACTAACCCACTAATTTCATATTATATTATGAATAGTCTCAACAACAAAACACCCACTTAATCTATCGGCAGTATTTCTAACATAAAAATTTCTAGTGCTCAAACCGACTAAATGGGTTGTTACAATATTGACTATTTTATATGGTTTTATGGTGAATTAACCAAAAATCCATGAATTCCCCTACTTTTCCTCCATTTGTGAAGATTAATCTCCAATCATAGTCATGATTCCCTCCTACATTTTGGGTATTGTTGCATGTTAATCCAGTTGAGTGGATAATAGTTGTTTATTATTTATTATGATGTAATTGCATGATTTTAGTATGATTATACATGTATTCTTGATTAACATAAGATTCAAGGACGAAATTGATAAAGTTTAATGTTATTCCATGAAAGAAATTGAGGGCTTAGATGTGACCTTCTAAGATTGATGAATTTCTTTATGAATTGCTTGAGATTAGAGCACACAGACATGAATTGCTTAAAAGTGGAGCTTGTAGACATGAATTTACTAGATTAAGGTTTATATGATGGATTATGGTTTAGTAGAGTTGATGTTGGGTTTAAATGATGCTATATGACTATAATTGGTCAAGAATGAACCATATGTTTATATTATCATGTGAATTAGACATACATGATGAACATGTGAGGCATTTCTTGAGAGTAAGTCTAGTAGCATGAAGATGATTTCTAGGGCTTTAAGGGTAAAAGCTAATATAAATGAGCTAAGAATGTTAAGACTTTAAGAGGGAAGTTGTTATGTACGTTAAATCGTATATGTCATTATTATGGAAAGACTTACGCACATGACCTATAATATGAGTGCATGATAATTGAACTACTTGAATTATGATTATATTCATGTCTAATGTAGTAAATTATAGATGTGTTGATTTAATGTGATCTATGATCCTTGAATGTAATATATGAAAGACAGAACACATAAGCGGCCTCTTGAACTTGCACGCTTTTTCCGAGTTAGATGCTCCTTCCTATTGAACGCTTAAACTACTCAAAAAGTATACCTATCAAATACACGTGGCTGACTTGTCACCTGTTGTTTGAGGCATTTAATTTAAGATGAAGCGCGTGACAATACACACTCCTACGTGGAAAAATCTAATCTACGTGGTAAAACACCCAACCCTACACCTAACCCTTAGTCATTCCCTTAAATCCCTAAAATTTATTTTGAAAAAACTCTAGAATCTCATTCATGATTCCCGCTTAATGTGGCCGATTCTCTAAGAAAATCTTATAGTCATCTCTCTAATCTTCATGTATTCTTCATACAGCGTGCTCGATTGAAGAAAATAATTGTTATTGTTGTGTTCTACGGCTGATTCGAGAATGCTAGGAGATTTTGTGTTGTAAAAATCTGGAGAAGTAAGTTCATTTTCGAATATTGTTGACTATTGTTGCAGTTTTCCCTTTAAGTGTAGCGTCTATTTTTGTATGTTAGTAGAGTGATAATGTTTTGTACACAAGTGAATGAAGTTTGATTTTTTAGGGTTTCCTTGTCAATAATTTGTTGCCTTTATTTGAATTTTTTCAGGGAATCTTATGGATATTATTATACTAACTCGTTTTCATCATGGGGGTAAATTTGTGGAAGACACATCTGGTGAAGGTCTCACTTACATAGGGGAAAGTGAAGTGGAATATGTAGGTATCGATAAAGACCAGTTTTCCTTAATGGAATTGCATTTTTATACTTAGGATGTTTGGGGTGTGTTTTTTAATTTTAAAAGACCTACAAGCATAACTTGTGGCTTCAGTTGATAATGATTCAGTTTTACTAACTTATAGAAGACCTAGGTGATGGTGACTTTTTGGACTTGTATGTTGAACATGTTGTGGATGAGGTAGAGGTTGTTAAATATGGGGTCCCTACAGGTTATCTTTGTGGGCCAACAATTGGTGAAAGTGTTAATAAGGATGGGGTAGAAAACTCACATAATATTAAATGTAGATAAAGGGTGTAACACCTAGAAAATTCTAGCCGAGTCTTAGAGCCTAACATAGGTTCCATAGGGACTAAGCACTGTTTTAAGACCTACTTCAATGAATATAGGTCATTTAGGAAGTTTAAGAACTAAAACGTCCAAGAATGTCCATGACGTTCGGAAACTAGTTCTAAGGGGTACTAGCGTGCCTTAGCCTATTTGACTAACTTTTAGGAGTCGAAAATCCATGAAATTAGGAGAAATGGTGTATAATATTATGTGTTTAAGATAATTCGTGGTCGAAACTTATGGGTACGACTCCCCAAGGACCAACCAAGGGCCCTTGAGGAGGACCTGCAAGTTGATGTCAACACTGCTTAGGTAGTGTGCATCGACGAGATGCAGACAATGGTCCGTGTATGGATCGATGGGGGTGTCGTTGCCAACTGTTGATCCATACTTTAAAAATGGAGGAAGCCTCCTCCTGCACCAGTCTCTGACCAAGACGACGATTGTGCAAGACGAAGGAGGGGGACCAACAGTCGACTCACAGACGGCCCGTCGACGGGGTTCCGTCTGTGAGGGTCAAAGTTTTCCTGCATGTTTTAATGTTGGTTAATTTAATTAGTTAAGGGTTAGTAGGTTAATTAGGGGTTTAAGTGAGTGTAACTAAGTTAATTAACTTCCCTTATAAATACCCCAACCTTCATTAATCTAAACACAACTCACAAAAATAAACTCTCTTCCTTCTCTCTTCTTTCTCTCTCTATTTGGAAGCCACCATTGAAGACAAGCTAGGGGGCGATTTTGGGGGATGGAAATGGACGTTTTCACCATCAAATCTTCATCAAACGTTAAGGTATGGGATCTAATTCACCTTTGAGACTCTTTCCACAAAAGGTTCCTTCAAAATGGATTTCAAAAGTTGAGTTTTCATATGGGTTTTATCCAATTACGAAATTGATATTTTGAACTGAGTTGTTTATGATTTCTTTAGGATATAATGGATATATTAACATGTATTTTAACTTGATTATGATCAATTTTGATGATTTGGCTTAAATTGATATAATATGATCCTTAACCCTTAACCCTAGGTTTGATCTTGATGTAATAAATTGGATTGTGATTACTTCAATTAACTTAATTATTAGTTAAATCACTATTAGATGATGTTGTTACACCAATCATGAAAAAGTTAAGATGAATTATAGTCTTCTATAATAGTTCTTGAGAAGTGATTTAGGTTATGAGAATTAACCTAATTATCCTGTCTTAAGCTTTGAGTTAATATTGAGTTATTTTGTAGTGGTTCTTCTAGTGTTATTACCATGTTGGTTATTGAATTATGTTGATGTGATGACCTAGTTGGGTTGAGTTATGGTTTGATGGTAAGACCCTTATGATGAACTATGGTAAGTCTTAAAATCTCTATCTTTACTTCCAATTGTGATTAATTGTGGTTAAGTCATGATGTTATATTGGAGTATGCCTTATATTAAGATGATAGGGTGGTATGATGTGCCTTGTATTAGGATGATAGGGTGGTATGATGTTGAGTTGAAATGTCTTGATTATGGTTGTGAGGTTGATTAAGATGTAAATGCTATAAGGATGGTGATGTATACCAATGTACCTTATTATGAATTGATATGTAATGTGTTAACCTCACTATATGAATTGTGATGAAAGGATTTATACTCATACAATTCTTCTTGAGCTATTGGTGATGTTGATTATACAAGGGGTAGACCCTGTAACCTAAACTAAGCTATGATTGATAATTAAAGGCTTAAAGACGTTTCAAAAAGGGACTCTAACTTAGCACCGAGTGAACTAGATTGACTAGTGTCCCTTCCCACATAAGGAAGGCAGGAGCACTAAATTACTCTTGAGATTGGAGACTACAATGCATGGAGCATAAAGAGGGTCCCAACTATATCTATTAGTTCTTGAACTATGTTGCTCCAACAGGAATACTAGCTAGTGGATTCACGTAGTTGCTATGTTTTATGTTTTGGTACTACCTTGGCAAGTAGTCCTCCTTCTTTCGGTGTAGGGTTTCATGACACCGAATTCCACATAAGCTTATGTGGTCTATGTCGGTTAGCGCAAGATATTCCCAAAAGGTAAAATGAAATAGAATTAAAACTCTAACTAGGATAACCTAAGGGGTCTAACTTAGTCTAGCTAGGGGTATGGGACTCTACCTAAGCATTGCACTAGTTAGCCTTGAGAGGAGTCTTAGGATAACTTATATATGTTTATGTTATGATGATATATGATATGTACATGATGAACTTTGCACATTGTTGATACTACATGTTGATTAGTTCACTTATGAGTATGTGTTGTGTTGTATTGTTAAAATAAGATGAAGTGTATATCTAAATGTGATATTACGTGAAGTTGGTCATTGGTTATGGTTTCTTGTTGAGGCTACTTGATTGAGCAAAGTTGTGGGGCTTTGCTTGGTTATTGCACTTGTTGACTTGATAAGTATTCATAAGTAGTTGTCTTGCTTATTATGATACGATTGACTCTTATTCATGCTTGTGATGTTATTCCTTGATGATAAGGTTGTAGTAAATCATGGGTTCAAGTATGTTGGGATACATATTACTTGTTTGAGTTAGTAAGCATGTTTGGTTGGTTGGTATGACTTGTTTGATTTTGCATTAGACTTTTAAAAGGGTAACAATGGCATGTTTTGAATAATGTCCCTTTTTAGCATGTTTTGCTCTTATATGTGCATATGGTCTCATACTTAGTACATGTGGAGTACTAACCCCATTTTTTTCCTTTTTCCCAAACATTTTAGGTGGTCGTTGAAGACTCATTCGAGACGACTTGAAGAAGGCTTGGATATTCTCTATCATCCAAGTGGGTGGGTCTTCACTTTCCGAGGGCGATGCCAATATGTTGCCTATGAAGTTCCTTTGTTTTTCTAAGACTTTTATATACATTCCACTTTCATTATGTACAACTTGTATAAGGCTATATGTGGCTTCTTTACATTTGATGTGGGGTTATGCCCAACTTGTGATGATCGTTTAGATGGTATGAGATGAGACAATCTTTGAGACTATTCTCTATTTTAAAGTATATGTATGTTCAATAAAAGTAGAAGGATATGTTACCTTCCTATACGAAGAGTCTATGTATACTCGATACGTATATATTCTGTGTATGTAGGGGCTAGTCTTAGTCCTCAAAGAGGACGACGATGCCAGTTACGTCTAGGGGGTAAACCCGAATGTGACAAAGGGGACCAACAAATAGCTGCTCAATCTGAGTATATTGATATTGAAGTTGGTGTGGATGAAGAGTTACAACAAGCTGCCCAAATTGAGAATATCAATGTTGAAGTTGGTGTAGATGATGCATCAAATCTTGAAGGTGTTGAAACTGATTGGGATTGCAGTGATGATTCACAAGAGTATTTTATTCCAGATGAATGAATCAGATATTGATGAAGAGTTGAGAAATCTTAGAAATGAAAGGAGAACCAAATTGTAGGAAAAAAAAACAATTCCTACAGAGGAAATAATTGTAGGAGTCGCTGGTGTTGATAGGGGATTTGAAGACATCGGAAGTAACAAAACTGCTAGGTGTCTAGGAATATTGAGGGGGATATGAACAATATATTGATAGTTCAGAACTAGATTGTGATGATAGTAGGGATGAATTAGATCCTAAAGTTGTGAAAGGTGTTGATTTACCAGCTAGAAGTTGTGAGACATTTAACTCTTGGATATTAGCTGGTAGACATAAATCAATTATTACCATGTTAGAGGAGATTAGACATAAGATAATGGATAGAATGTGGAGATGATAAAATTTGTTGACACTTGGATATCAGAAATTTCTCCTATGGCTAGTTTAGTACTTGAAGAAAACAAAGATTACGCTAGAGATTGTCAAGTTAGGTTCAATGGCCAATTTGGATATGAAATTTTAAAGGGTCATTATAGGCATATTTTTGATATCAGAAAAAAGACATGTACTTGTAGAAGCTGGCAGTTGAGAGGCATACTATGTCAACATGTTGTTTTTGCATATCAGCATGCAGGCCAAGACCCTAAAGATCATGTTGTACATTGGTACAAAAGTGATACTTTCATAAAGGCTTATAATTACTTTATCCAGCCAATACCTAACATGAAAATGTGGCCTCACACTAGTTATATAGTGATTGAGCCTCCTGAACCAAAATAAATGTCTGATAGACCACCAAAATCCAGGAGAAAAGTCAAAGGATGAGCCAAGAAAAAGAAGTATGGGAAGTTATCTAGGAGAGGTGTAAAATTGACTTGCTCCAAGTGTCATCAACAAGGCCATAATAATAAAATTTGCAAATATGTGGTAATACTCAAGCCACCTTTGATTACTTCAATAAATAAATGTAATACATTACAATTTTTCTTCATCTTATTTACACTATTAAATCCTTTGAATTGGGTTAGCCTGGAAGCTTAACCCAACCTGGACTTGGAAGGTAAGCCAACCTGCAAGCTCAAGCCAAACTTCTAGCTCAAGTCAGCCTCAAATCTCAACCAAACTTGCTAGCTCAAGTCAGCCTCAAAGCTCTCAAGTCAACTTCAAAGCTCTAGGCAACCTACAAGCTCAAGCCAACTTGCTAGCTCAAGTCAACTTCAAAGCTCAACCTGCTAGCTCAAGTCAACCTCAAAGCTCAAGGCAACCTGTAGGTTCTAGCCAACCACCAACCTAGAGACCATCACAACATGTCAGCTCATGCCAACAATCAACTTCTATTTTTGATGATACTTCAATTGTTGAAGAGTTCAAGAAGCTGGAAGAGGAAGGGGAAAAGGTAGGGGGAGAGGAGGTGATGATACTTCAAATGTTACGAAAGGGCAACAAGTAGGAAAAGGTATGGAAAGAGAAGGAGAATCAACATAATCAGGAGGAAACAAAAGGCTTAAGACTGTGGGATTTGACATCTACGAAAAATAATATAAGTGGCAGACAAACATTAAATATAAGAGTATAACCACCTTTAATTATTTATAATCTACCTATTTTGATAATAGGAACTTAATTTTAGTTTCTTGTATATAGCTTGGTACAACAGGTGAAAGAGTTGTTACTCTAGCTGTTTTCAAGTGTGCAGCACCAACAAACATTGATATTGGTTATAAGACTCGTGGACTAAAATTGAAGGGTAAAGATGTTGTCACCACTTCACAATTACAACACAAGTCCAAAAGGGGTGGATCTGCAAATGTCTAGTGCAACAAAAACAAGAACATGGGTGTGACTACTTTAATGTGTCTTGGGTGTTTTTGATGTACTCTTGGGGGTTGTTTTATTTGGAATCTGTAATGTAAGCTTGAAACAATACTGAGACTTCTTTAATATGTTTTTGATGTAAATTATAACTAATGGTTTAACTGTGGATTTTCTTGCAAGGAAATGCAAAGAATTTTTTGTCTATCATTCATGCTTGTTTGGAGCTTATTGTTGTGTTGTTCACTTAATATGGTTATTGTCGTTTGGAGGTGAATAAGAGGAATATAAATAAGACAATACAATTAAGGTGAATAAACAAGAAAATTATGATAGATTAATGAACAACTTATCTCTATTCCTTAGTCTAACATCAGTACAACAGAAACACAAGACTGCTAATACAATCACTCTAAGTTTACTAACATAAATGTTGCCATATAGCGAAAATCACGAGTGCAATAACACATATGATCCTGATTTTTGTTGACCGCTTCCTCTCTTGTTCATATGATTTGATTCTTTTTAATAGGCCCCATATGATCTTTTTTGCTTGAGGCGGTAGATCATCATCGTACCATCGAAAAAAATCGCATTCACCTCTTCTCTATGCAATAATTAAAATAAGCGATTGACAGTGATTTGTTTAACCAGATTTAAATAATAATAAAAATCTTACCTTTGTGTTTTTGCAGCAAAAAAATCGACGTCCTGTATTAAGTTGTGTCCATGAGGTTTTCAATTCAGCATTAACCCCACATCAACAAAACACATTTGCAACAGAAGAAGTTTACATTGAAAAATTGGACATTTCATTCGTGTAAAAAAGATGAATGAAGAAATTTTTTTGATCTCCAACAGCAACATTGGCGAGATATGGAGAAGAAAGAGATTATAAATAAAAAAGGGAAGAATTTAGGGTAGATAAATAAAAGGGGAAAAATTGTACCATTAAGTATGTCAAATGAGACACATCATCTTTTTTTTCCTCACTTCACGCGCTCAAAAGGCGTGCTTCAAACAAAAGGTGACAAGTCAGCCACGTGTATTTGATAGGTACACTTTTTGAGTGGTTTAGGTGTTCAACAGGAAGGAACTTTTGTTAAGGTGTCTAAACGGAAAAGCGTGCAAGTTCAAGGGGACGTTTATGTTTTCTGCCTATATGAAAATTATGCATGATTATGAGATTTATGTGTATTCTTTATGAACACTTTAAGTGTGAAGTGTCTATGATGATGATATTGTTTTGTGTCATTAAAAGGACATTCTAAAAAAACACTCCATGCATGAGCATGATTATGATGTAACTAAGGTTGAAAGACAATTCTCACCTCTTGAATCTATGAGTTATATCATGATATTGTATTGGATTGATTGTTAAGACATTATTCGATAAACCTGAACCTAAGTCAAGACTTTATATGAATTTAATGGTAATTGTGCTTAGAACCAATAAGATATTGAATATGAGATGAAAATTTTTACACCAATAGTCCTGCTAATGGGTTCTTTCTACGCCAGTAAGTATGGGTTCCCAAAATATATATCTCATGAGATGGAAACCTTCTACTTTTGAAGTCTGGGTTTCTATTGGCAATCTCCTTATTCCATAACTATGTGCTCACATAGGTCTTTAGCTAGTGAATCCATCTAAGCTAATAAACTTTAGATCTACCTTAGGCAAGTAGGAAACTTATTTTCGGTGTGGGGGGCATGACAAATCGAATTTCACATTAAGCTCACATGGTCTATGTCGATTAAGGCTTATTCCCATTGTGATGAAACATGAATTATGATCTATGGCTCCTCAAGAAGCTCTAATTAGTGTGGGTGGGGTACGGGACTCCATCTATACATTGCATAAGTCGACTTTGAGAATAGCTATGGTATGCTCCTCTTATGTTATGAAGGTTTATGAAATGATGTATGCTTAATGTTGATTGTTGCTATGAGTTGTTTTCCTTGATATGAGTTATTGAACATAAATGTCTCCATGTCTATGAGCAATACACTAAAAAAGATGCCAAAAGATGGTAAGTATGATTATGATGGCCTAAATGTGGTACTTAGTATGAATGGAGTTATGACATCTTATCAATGCATTGCATAAGTACAACTTAAGGTTATGTATGAGATGTTTACATTATGACATAAAGAACTAAGTTTTGACTATGTTTTATGATGTCTAATGGTTACATTAATGTCTATGATAGAGGTTATGCTTATGGTTATGTTCCAACTAAAATGTCTCTTTTTAGCATGTTTTGAAGGTTTTTATGCATGATTTTCTGCTAAACCATATTTTCTACAGTTTCAGTAAGTGTAGGGTCCGACTCTTCAGGTGATTTTCTATTGATTCAAGCTTGAATCGACTATTCTACTAGCTTGTGGTGAGTCCTCAATATTCACGGAAGAGTCATTTGTAGTTTCATGTCTATCATTTCATTTTTGGACTATGTAGCAAGTGTTATGTCCCTATTTGATTCAAGGATTGCAATAGATGGCTAATTAAGACAAGTCTAGACTTGCTTTTATAAAAGACTTTGATGGTATGGATAAAGTTTTAAATTCCGCATCATTTCTATTACTTTATGTTATGATATGTTAAAAGACTTGTATGAAATCTTTCGGGGTTGATTACTCCTTGTTACATATAGGGGGTACTCCTTGGTCATGGGAAACTTTGGAAAGAAAATTTTACCTATTTAATAGTATATTTTAAATGTATATATGTATCCACGTGGACACGTTACTATTTATTCCAACTTGACTTGACATCGACTTGTAGGATTCTTTCATAGAAATCGCAAAAAGGGTATGTTGTTGCCATTTTGAAAGGATTAAAAAGCATCAAAGTAATGTCTAAACCCAATAATTTAAAATAAAACAAATATATAGGATCCTAGAACAGGAAAATATCTTTTTAATTGTCTTAATAATTGGATCAAACATTTGATTGAAAGAACAAGTACAATTCAAAATCAAATAGAAAGAGAAAAAGAAAGTAACTCTAGAAATACACATTGATCATAACAAAATTCTTCAACTTTGAATATGCATATCTCAACTTATATCTATTACTATATCAATCGCATACTTCAACTTACAAAATGATCATCTAGACAAGTATTCCCTTTGAGATCAAATTTAAGAAAAAATCAAATTAGGTTGTGGTTGGTAAGACAATATTTTTCAAAGAAAAGAGGCTTTCACTATAAGTAAAAATGTTTTTAACCCAATAAGGAAATTCGTGTATTGCAATATATCTTATTCTTGACATTATAAAAAGATAAAGTAAAACATCACTTGATGTCTTTTTTATTGCAAATACAATTTTTTCCCCACCATACTTGCAAATCCTTTTGGAACTCAATTCTATATGTTCATTTTTCCATCCTAAAGGAAATTGAAATATTTGATGTTCCCATTCTTCATCAAAAATTCATAGATTGAAGTAATTTGTACGTCGAAGCGATGGAAAAGTCAAAATTCCTAATTTTCCATTTGCATCCATTAGCATATAGTCCTCGTATCCACTTTGACATAAATCATTACGAAATTCAATCGACATTGTGATACTTGTAAAACTTTCTGATTTAACATCAAACACAACTATACAACCCAGAGAATAGCTAAAACAATAGATGATCCCGCTAATGCAAATGGCATTTTTGCATGGAGAAATAGTAAAACCATGTTCGTTATATTTAAGCATCTCCCTCCATGAAGTATCTATGCCTAAATTAAAAACCCATGCTCTTGATAATCCTTCTTTGATATCAATAGTCAAAACAACTTTATACTTTTTTTCTTCGGGGTCAAAACCTATCGAATATATAAACTTCAACTCCTCACCAGTAGGATCAAAACATTTCAAGTAGGGAAGAAGTCTTACTTCTCCGGTAGAAGGATTGGAGATTGCAACATATACCCTATGTGCAAAACAAACCATTATCGTAATCGAAACAAAGACGACACCTTAAATCCCTAAAATGAATGTCAATGTGATTATTTAACTTATCAAAATACTCAATTTGATAAAATTTGATGGTGTTTTTTCCATTATGTTTTTCTATAGAGTAACAAATGTCGTGTATGGATGTAATCAACTTGGTATTGCCACGATTGATCGTAGGATAATTGGATGAATGGAGGTCCACGAAACCTGGTTACAAAACAATTGTTTTATAAAACTTTGAAACACACCTAAAATGCATTAAAGACTTAACAGGAATCCAGGTGAAAATTGGATGGTAATATCCTAAGGAATTGACCGTTCTACTCTATTCACTGCATGTTTGATGGCTGAAGTCGTCCTAATTGGAGTTAATATTTTAGTTTAAATTTATTATTTATAAAGTATATTTTTTTTGGGAAAAGGGTCAAACATACCCCTCAACTTTGGTTTATTGTTTAACTTACCCTTACCGTTAAAATAAAGTTAAATTTACCTTCACCGTTAAAATAAAGTTAAATTTACCCCTCCCATTACTAATTTCATCATAATTACCCCTCATTTAAAGGAATTCCCAAAATTGACCCTGATTATCCGAATTTAAAAAAAAAACATTTTCCTATTTTAACCCAATGCCCCAACCTTTTAGAGGATAGCCCATTTCTCTTTTACCCATTCTCTCAAATTTTCATATAACTCAGTAATTTTTCTTCCATTGTTCTTCATTTCTCCTTCCTCCATTGTTTTTTTATTTTTAAATATATATTCAGAAGAACGATGGGATACATTAATAAAAGATGGGAGGTTATAAGTAGATAAATCAGTAGTTGTTTGAAAAAGAAAAAGGGGATCGAAGACAGAGACAACAACATAGCTGAAAGATGAGAGATTTTGAGTATTAGAGTTGATTGTAGTTTTATGTTTTTGACTCAAAAGATTCAATCTTGGTTCTTCATGTTCTAATGAGGATGGATGTTGATATAACAATCCAAAAGTGTATACGAATTGCGTGTGTGGTAGTAATTTTTGCCTCAAAAAGATTCGTCTTTTGTCTTTTACACTTGTTCTTTCTTATTAATTTTTGCTCAAGAATCCTTAATGAGTTATGAAAAATTCATTAGGTTCAGATAGGGGGCATATAGGTAATATATGAGGGATTGAATTTTGGGATGAAAAGTTTAAAAGATTTGGTATTTCTAATGAGTGGGAGTTGTAAATGAAATGGGTATATGGTATTTGTTTAATCGGGTTATTCTGGAAAGGGGCGGGTTATTGGGTGGTTTTTTAAAAATAGGACATAGTTTTTTTAAAACAAAAAATGGGTCATTGGTCAATTAGGTCAATTTTTCGGGGATTCCGTCAAATTAGAGGTAAGTTAACTTTATTTAACGGGGAGGGGTAAATTTAATTTTATTTTAACGGCAAGGGTAAAGTCAAACAATAAATCAAAATTGAGGGATATTTTTGACCATTTTTCTTCTTTATTTTTTAGCTCTAGTTTAGGTTTAGGATTCACATTACTTAGGTTTAGGACTCTTTTAGATTATAAAGAATAAAACTCTTTTAGGTTTAGAAATCTTTTACATACAAAAACTTATGCAACTTTAATTTTATAAGTCATTGTGCTAAAAGTCGAATCGATTCCTTAAACGGTTAACAAGTAAGATAAATTATCTTGGGTATCATTTATGTTTTATTTTGGTAGGTGTGGCTTAATTTTGGTGGTTATCACTCAAGTAATCACTATTTTCCTCCAAATATACTGTTTGGACACTTCAAAAGGCTAACTCTCTCCTACGTTGGCTGACATGTCCATTAAATCTTTTTTTAATAATGACCAATTTATTCATTAAATTCAGTTAACTTAAATAATGATCATATTTTTTTAAAACAAAAAATTAGGTTTATTTAGAATAACTTTAATAATGATTTTTTACCATAATTATAACTCGTTATTTTTTTATGTATGAAGAATACGTTTTAAAACTTATTATAATATCATCAATTTGGAATATTTGTAAAACAGACATTCAAAAAAAATATTGATTCTTTAATATACAAATCAATTTAATCATAAACTTGTACGCTGAATCAATCATCTTATTAAGGTGAATGAACTGTACATAATGTAAATTGTGGTATTTTGAATTCATTGCTATACAATATTTTTTAGAGAAAAATAAAGTGAATAATATTATATATTTTCTCCAAAACGAAAAAAAAAAAAAAACAAATACCCAAAAGTCGCCGTAGATTCTAGTGAAAGTCATTTCATGAAATGATCATTTTAATAATAAGAGGGAAAAAAAACCTATTTAATTCATAAATTTATCGTCTCTACAAACAGATAATAAAAAATTACATGAGAATTATATGAAGATTATAAAAAAAAAGAAATTCCTTAATTTAGTTGGAAAAAACAAAATTCAATTGAAAAAAATGTATACGAAATAATTACATGAGAATTTTTAAATTCTTAAGTTAATGAAGAAGGGGAAAGGGAAGAAATGGGAAGGAGAAAAAAGAGAAAAAAGAAAGGGGGCAAAAAAACAAAAAAATAAAAAAAAAAGAAAAAGAGGAAGTGGGGGGGGGGAGGAAGGGGGGCGGGGGGGGTTGTGTTGGTGGGGGTGGGGGGGTGGGGGGGGGGGTGGTGACAAAACAAAACAAAACACAACAAACACAACAACAAAAAAAAAACACAACAACAACCAAAAAAAACACTACAACGACCCAAAAACACAACAAACAAAAACCACAAAAAACAACAAACACAAACCACAACAACAAACAAAAAAACCACAAAAAACCAAAAAAAAAACAAAAAACAAAAACAAAAAAAAAAAAACAAAAAAACATCAAACAAAAAAAAAAAAAAAAAAAACCAAAATATACCACCAAACAAAAAAAAAAACTAAAAACAAACAAAAACAAAAAAAACACAAAAACAAAAAAACACTTTAAAAAAAAAAAACAAAACAAAAAAAAAAAAAAAAAATAACCAAAAACAACAAAAAAAAGCAAAAAAAAACAAACTAAAAAAGTGGGGGTGGTGGGGGGCGTATTTCTTTATAAAAAATTCCAAATAAATTTGTAAAGGTACAAAAGAAAGTTGGTAAAAAAGAGAAAATATTATTTAACTTTTTTTAATTTAATTTTTTGTTTATGTCCTTTTCTATATTATATTAATTTAAACTTCTCCTACAATTAAACACCAATATTATAATATTCGTTCTCATCCCAAATTATAAAATACAAGTATAAAAAATTGTATTGCCTTCTACATTAATATATTGAGATTAATATTATGATAAATAAAGATCAATAAATTATTCTATTATAAATATATTCACTTTCTATTCTTTTATATTGAAAAAAAAGACATTGTAAGCATATATAACTAAAAAAAACTATGAATTACATGGGAATTTTCCTGGGGATTAGTATGAAAATTCGCAAGAAACTTATTTTTCATACTAATTCATAGAAAAATCCCCATGTAATTCACAATTTCTTGTAGTGTATGGATTTCAAAGTACCTAATTAATTATGTTTTAATAGTCAACTGACCTTTAATATTATTAATCTATAATTAAATATATGATAAAAGTTGACATTCATAAGCGATTTGTATATCAATATTTTTTTAATATGTGTTTATAATTAATCAAAATTGATAACATTATGGTAAATTTTAAATAAACTATTCTTCATAGCATAAAAACTAAAAAAAAAATTACGATAAAAGATTCTTAAGTATGAAAATTTCTTCTTAATAAACTAATATGTAATTTTTAGAAAATGATAAGATTATTATTTTAGTTAAATGAGTTTGATGAATTAAATAAGTTTATTATTTAAAAAGAATGTTTCAATGACATGGCATGGCGACTAGGAAAGAGTGATACTTTTGAAATGTCAAGTATATTTGGAGAAAAATAGTGATAATTGAGTGATATTTTGGTCATGTATGAAACATAAATGATATTTCAAGGTAAATCCCTAAACTTGGGTGATCATTTAGGGAATTCACTCCTAAAAGTCTCAAATAAAAGAAAACAAATGGTAATTAAATATTTTAGTATTTGAATTATATCGTAATTCAAAGGAAAAAAATCAACAATGAGCAGGGGCGATTCAACGTAATTGGAGGCCTAAAGCGAAATTTTAATTTGCGACCTAAAATATAAATACACTTCATATACGTATTTATTAAATCAAAAAAAATTACACTATTTAGATAAAACTTATTAGTACTTAATATTGTTCTTTCAATTACTCATTTTAGGTAAGATTTTATCAACTCTACATTGAAAAACATCCTTTAAGATTTTATCAACTCTACATTGAAAAACATCCTTTAACTGAGACAATTATTATATATATTATTAACATAATGATATAAGTACCATAGAATTGACTAAAAAAGATTGATGACTTGCTATACCTCATTTTAATATGCTTATAGTAATGCTTGAAACTAAAATTTAAAAGAAATAAAAAGAATCTATGATTTACTTTGTTCAACACTTTCACTGCTATTTCTTATTTTTAACAAAGTACAAAAAATGTAAAAGTGGATAAAATAATTTATATTAAAAAAAAATTATACTTTTTATTATGAATAATTAATTTTCTATAAAAATTTTAACACATAATTTATTCTTGTCAAGAATTTGAGGCCCCCAAAGGCAAATGCCTTATTTTTAAAAGGATAGAGCCGGCCCTAACAATGAGAATCGACAGGGGAAAAGAGAAAAATATAGGACGTTTATAATTTTTATAATCATATACTTTCGGTCACTATCACTAGCAACAATTTACTATCATCATCGCGAAATACTATTATCATAATTATCACGAATCACCACCATAAGTCACAATATTAAATATCGATAAGACTATCATTATTCAGCAACTCTATTAATTATCATTGTTGTCCGTCACAACAAATTATCAATTGTCAGTAATAATATCATCATCAATCTTTATTGTAAATCACCATCACTAATGGCTACTATCCAAATCCTGCCATTAGCAGACGTTATCCTCAATCGATATTCACAACCGCTAGCTATCACTATCACCAATCACTATATAATTTTTTAGAAAATATTTTGTTAATATACAAGTATTAGATTGATTTAATATTTTATTTAATTTCTTAACAATCAACTAAAAAATAAAGAATTTTTTGTATGCATAAAGGTGTTAGAAAAATAATATTTTAATTATTTAGGATGCAAATCTTAACATGACGTCTCAATAAAAATTTGTATTTATATTCATACATCTATGTTTAATCACACATTTTAATATTCATACGTCTTTAGTCTAAGCGTATTAAACATTTAACTAATTGAAGCATGCAATTTTTGTCCTACTATTGGTGAATATTAAATTATCTACCATTTGATTATTCATGTGTCATGTTAAATTTGTATATTTATATTTAACAATAATATAATTTTATAAATAGTTAAATAAAAACATAGTGTCCACTTTGAAGGGATAAACACCATTTTGATTAATCGAAAATGCTCTTCAAAAATTGTCATTAAAGTACTAAATATAGTTTTAAAATCTTCTTCTTCCACCCCTGTTTGTTGAAATTTGCCCCTACTATTCTTTCCAAACTTATTATTGCCACTCAATTGCCGGCCCAATTATTGGACATGTACAAAACTTTTAATTAAATTAGTGATAAAATCGAACCTAAAATTAAATCAAATTATAAATCGAGTCAAATAAAAAAAAACTTGATTAGTGATTTTGTTTGACTTGATTTGGTGTTGGAAAAAAAAACCGATTATATTTGGATTGGTTTGGTTTCAACAGGAAAAACTAATCCGAGACTAAATTAACGCGACATTATGTATATAATTTTAAAATTTTATTTTATAAAAATACTTACTTTGATATAATTTTTAAATATCTCTTATATTTTTTCATAGTTTTTACTTTTAATATATTTATTCGTCAGGTTGGCAAGTTAGAATTTTAATGATCTAATAACAATATAGTCCATACATGTTGGTAATTTATATAAATTAGTAGAACAAAAATAACAATTAATATAGATGCCAAAAAAAATCAATTAACACTAAGAAGGACATAATATGAAATTTTTTTAGTTAAACATAGATTAGACAATTAAAAATACATGAATCTAATGGTACTTTCGTTAATATATAGTCATGTACCAATACTCTTAAATTATTTTAGCCGATTTAGTACTTTAAATTATGATCAATTTCATTATGACTTATTAATTTGCAATATTTTTTTACGCGATTTTATTATTATTTTTTTGTTGAATATTTAGTATCACTACATATCATATTTTGTGTTATTTTCTTGAGAAATAACTTGGATAGTTGCATTTCATTATGAGTTAAAAACTATTTAAATTACAAGTAAATTATATGTTTGTATGAATAATTTACCGAAAAAATCCAAAAACCCAAAGTTGAAAACCCCTAGTTTTATTAGTTTGATTTAATTTGCAAATTCAAAAATCCAACTCAAATGGTTTGATTTGATATTTAAAAAATCCAAACCAACCCGATCATGTATACCCCTACTAGTGACCTTTATTTATTTTCAAAACAGTAACTGCCATTCATAGAAATGTTACTTTTAAACTTTAGTTCCTACATAAGATGGAAAATCTCACTCTCCCAGAGAAAAATGGTACAAAACAAGTCCAATTCTTAGGCCGCGAGCATGACTATAACGATTTTGACATCTGAGTAGCAGAATTCGCGTTGGTATCCACCGTCTTTGTTGGTCTGCGGCCCTTGTCTGGACCACCAATGATACCCCATCTCTCGAACTGGCTTTGTCGAGCTCTTGCCCTTTCCTTTTCTTCCTCAGATTTTGATGCAAAGCAGTAGGGACAAGAGACGGCATACTCCCATTCTGGGGATTCCATATCAGCATCGCTCACTGGTTTCTTGCATCCATAGCAAAGTTTGAATGTTCCTTGTACCAAACCATGCTCAACGGAAACTCGTTTGTCAAATACAAAGCATTCCCCCTCCCAAAGGCTCTCTGTCTTGGGAACTTCCTCCAGGTACCTTAAAATCCCACCTTCTAGATGATAAACCTGGTAAGAATCGGCCAAAAGCACTGTTAAACAAGACCGTCTGAGCAATTAAAACACTACCATGTTATAACCATAGAATTCTTGAAAACACAGGTTTGCACATTAAGGTTTTTGAAGAATTTGCCAGTGGAGCAACTTACAACATGGGAATTAAAAAGTCTAAACTTGTTGGAAGATATTTGTGTATATCCCTAGTTCTTTCGTCTTAAATAGGCTGAGATTTCATGATACTGCATAGCAAAAATAGAGGCAACCCACATTGCAATGGGTTCTCTTTTTCACCTCTTTCAGTTAATTTGATTTGCCAGCAAAGAAGGGGGGGGTTGGAGGTGCTGGTGGTTCTAAAGAACACATGGATATATCACTCAAATTCCACTATACATATAACTTACAATGCAATGATAAGAGAGAAACGCATGTGCCGTATACTTAGTAGTTTCCTGAAAAACCCTTACGAATAAACCATTTTGATTTAACTTTTACCTCATCAAAACCTTTGGCGAGGAGAAAACTTGAAGCTTTCTCGCATCGAATTCCACCTGTACAGTACATTGCAACTCGGGGAACCTTTTTGTTTCCTTTTTCCTTCGTCAGCTTATCTGATGCTCCAGCAGAACCAGATGACTCCGACTTGTCTCCTGAATCAGCAAGTTTAAAACGATCCTCAACCCATGATGGAAAATCCCGGAATGCTGTGGTACAAGGATCAACTGCCCCCTTGAACTTCCCAACTCTAATTTCATAGTCATTGCGTACATCGATCACAACCTAATTGAGTAATACTAGAATTTAGTGAAGGATCACAATTGAAAAACAAAGTGGTTTTCTGTCATCAAAGAAAATCAAGACAGTTATCTTGAGTAGCTTAGGAGGCATTTGACCATGAAAAGTTGTCAAAAAAAAAAATTTGGACTTGAACTCCAATTTGTATACATGGTCAACCACAGTTGCAATTTTCAATTATCATTTTACTTTAAAAATAAGAACTGCCTTTTTCAGATTTCTCAATGAAACATGGCCAAACACGCACTTATTTGCCTCTATAGTCGGTCCTTGGGAGGGATAGCATGTCTTTTGCAGTCAATTTTCTTTAAGAAGTTTTACAAGAATTACATTTCAAACAAAAGAACCTAGACAATGAATGTATCAGGAACGGGTAACAAATTCCTATAATTGATAATAAATCCCATAAAGAACGGACATCCCCAAACTCCTCCCTTTAAAAAACTAGAATATCTCAATATTACCATGTCGAGCTTTGCATGTGATAACTTCATCTGTATATCAGGATAGCAATACCTTGAATATGTATAAACCTAAACACTGATACCAAGCATGTTCACCAATAAGCTTGAGTTGGTTTTCAAAGTTGATTCCAGTTATTTGTGCAAATAGTCAACCCGGGAGAAACTGGGTTCACTTGTGGCATTAGATGGATCAGCATGCTGTAGTTATTTGTACAAGATACAGAGAAATTTTCACACATTTTGAAATACAAGCAATGAAGCAATTAGAAGTGTATATATGTATGCATAAAATACAACTATAACTGCAAAAAAAACTATGCATTTAAGCATATTATTCTTCTACTATTTAACTTCATACTGGTGATTTTTGGGCATTTCATAAGAAAGAAGAAAATGGTTCTAAAATGCTAGATAAGTTACCAAATCAAACAAAATCTCATGCACAGCCCTTTTCGTGCAACTCCATCGCCACTTAAGCAGGTCAAAAGCACATACAGGTTGTTGTAATTCAGACCTCTCTATGATGGTAACGTTTGTCCAGACCCTTTTTTGGCTGCTATAGTGTATGACTGTTATACACATAATAAAAACATTTGACATTTAGACCTTATTTGGTTGTTCTAGAGAGGATATGCAAAGCCGGTTATCTTGACTTTTTGTAAATGAAAACAAATATAAATTTAAAATCTCAAAAGATATTTGTGTTTGCTTAATAAAAAATTTTAAAAAGCTAATTCATCACTAGTTGTATTTTTCCTATAAACAATTAAACCCTCTAAAACACATACCCAATTTTAAAATTAATTGAAAATTTTAAAACATATCAAATTCATTGAAAGAAATTTGTAATGGCCACTTGTTCTGCAGATTCCAATATCTTCGTGGAAAAATAATGCTTGAATTGTAAAAATATCCGTCCAAACTTTCAGCAAAAAGACAAGTCTTTTCTTCCATCAATCAAAACTAGCATCATTAATCATAAGGAAAAATTAATCAATATTTGATTAGGGCTTTAAATAGAGCTAATTCTATAAGAAAGTGTATTGGTATAATGATGGCGGCTATTGTTATAGGTAAACCGTTATTATAAAAAGGTAAAATATAACATCAAAATTAGCTTCCAAAGAAAACTTGGCAACTATAATGAAATGTTGTCATAGAGAGGCCTGACTGTAACTATAAATCAGACAATCCTTTTGATCCGGTACAGAACTGATTCATCTGTAAACCTCTAAGAAATTCTATACAATCTCTAAAATTCATCTTTCAAGAATGTGTTCCCACAACAGCTATGTCCCCCAAAATGCACTCTCCTCCTTCCACCACCGACCTTGAATGAGATATTTCCCAAACTAATCACAACACTTCATGATATTCCATATACTTATGCCCTTGTTTCTCCTCTTTATGTTTTCCTTAATTGCCATTACAACATGCCTTGCTTTATTTTGGGGCTAGAGGCAAAAGACTTATTGGCTAAAGTAGGAAATATTAAGTACTACATTTATTTTTTAAAAAAAAGGAAAATATGAAGAGTACTCTGAAGAGATAAAACAAACACTTACTAATTCACTCGGTCACTCCAAGTACAAGCAAGTTCAATATTCTGAATTGCAACATAAACAAGACAGGATTTTTCTGTTTCTATAGTAAACAAGTCCACAAGAAAAGATTATAGTTAAAGCAGGATGTTGCAAAAACACTGTAAAGGAAAAACAATACCAATTGTACCTACCAATTAAGTCAAATTTTGGTTCAGATAAGGGGCTGAATGCTCTAAACTACAAGATTGAGCAAGTATGTGATATTTGCTTGGCCCAGCCTTCAATCCTATATTGGACATGGTTATAAGTCTACGGACAACCCAAAAGGCAGACCAAACAGAATATTAAGTCTACTCCATGCATTGAAAACTCACGTGATACCTCTAGGCATACTATAAATGGGATGACATCCAACAATGTGGCAAACACAAGGATGCTTCTCTGTTGGTAGAAAAAACAAGTCCAGGCAATTTTCAAAGGTATGAGCTACATTACCCACAAAGAATGGTTTATACAAATGGAACATAAAATCAAAATACAGAATATTATGTACCAAAAAAAATTACAGGATATGACTTTAATCACAACTCAGCTGAAGGATATGAAGCAAACTAGATGAATTTTAGGCTCAAGTTGAAGGTATAAGTTACATGTCAGAATTTTTATGTTGATGCAAAATAAGATTCTTCAAGAATCGATTATTCAATAATTAAGCAGAACAAGGATAAGGATGTTACTGATAAGGAAACTCAACATCTGCTCACGAATCAATGCATCCCACCGTCGGGTTAATGTACTTGCAATCTTTCAATGGTTGAAAACAGAAGGCATCCAAGTGAACTACTGTTCAAGAAACCAGAGATAGTTGTTAGTGGATGTACAATAAAGCAACTTCCAGGAAATGAGGGGCATAAAGGCATGTATCTTCAAAGTGGGGCAACTTCATCACACTTGGGCCAGCGAACTTACCTCTTTTTTGAGCTTCACCCTCACGTGATCCCACCTAAAGGGAGCATCCTCACCTGCTGCAAGAGGAGAGCTGCTCATATGTCCATGATGAAGAGCCTCTTCCTCCGGGCTCACTGGTGACTCGATCAATCTAAGCCCCTTCAGACGCTCATCACTTTGAATGAATGCAAGAACAGTTTCCACTGAATCCCGTCTTCCACATATGCTGCCATTGATTCCTTCAGGTGCAAGAATAATACCACCTGAAACACGCTGAATTTGATCAGCTTAGTGAGGAACGAGTAACATTTGAAAATGTACTATCGAATAAAATTTTACTTGGAAGAGAAACTGAATAAAGGGAAAAGGATTGACCATCCATACAGAGAATACATCAAACAATGGGCGCTTCTATTCCATCATAGACAGAACCAAGTAGAAATGTTGAGAAGAAGAACGAGCTAGACTTCTTCTCACTTCCTTTTATAAAACATCTAACTTTTTATAAAATAAAAACTGAACACCTGGTTAAGGATAAATTTGAAAGGGTTTATCAACAAACAGAAATGAATCAAGGAGCATGCATATATTGAACAGGAATTACGAGCAAAACAGAAGTAGGCTCCTTGCGACCAACTTTTCCAATTATTCTAAATTGAACATAAAGGAGGATACGAAATTAGATTATCATCCATCTAACATAACATAATACACACAAAGAAGTCATCTCTGAGATGTAAATCAAAGCAAAAGCTTCCTGGCCTGTGTCAAAGAGTTATAGAAGCTAGTGTTTATCTATCAAATACCGTCCAACAGCGGGTCACTTAAACTAGAAAAACAAACTTGTGCATACATCAAGAAAAAGAATAGGCAAGCACTTATTCAAGCTTGCAGAAAATGAACAATAGATATTCCTCTTCATATGCAGACGCCCCAATTCTAAACATGAATTAGATAAAGAACAAGGGTTCACTTAGCACTGAATTCATCAAATAAATAAATTACCATATGCAACTAACCAGTATTGCAACTTTGAATCTGCAATAACAGGAATGCTTCTACAACTTCAGCTGGGAAAAAAAATTTAATCTTTGTACAATAAAACAGATCTGTACTAACTATAAGCAAGTAAAGTGGCAATAATTACCAGTTTTTCACAAAGTTCCTTCAATGGTTTCCTCAAATCAGCATGGTCAGGGAAATCAGCAAATTTGTAGAAAGAAACCACCACAAGTTGTGATTCGGAGCTCAAAACGCTACCTTCAACCTCCTCGTTCCTCGATGCATTAGCCTTCAGAATGGGAACAGGATTTGTTGCAGAGAAACAGTTAGAGGGTGCAAGGTTTTGCGGTAAATTGGTTATAGTAATCTTAGTATTAGAAAAGAAAGGAAAGTTAGGGGTTTTTGTAGGTAGTTCAGATGTTGCTTTCATGGTGCAATGGAGTGAATTAATGGGAAGATTAGGGTTTGGTGAAAAGGCGGTTGATGATGATAGCATTCTTAGTGCCGCTAGTGAAGCACTTCTTGTATAGGGCAAACAGAGGATGAGGCCGCATTGAGACATGTACACTACACATGCCAAAACTCCCCTCACCTTAAACTTGGTTAAAAAACAGTAACTATGAATATAGTTTAGTCATTTCCTTCAAAAAAGGATATCTTATGAATTTGAATTTTATAACTGAAATATTTTGAAAATGACATAACCAAGTTATTTCAAATTCCATAATAATGTCATACAAATAAAATAAAAATCTTAGTAGGTGTTTCGCCATGCAATACCATATCACAATATGATATGGTGAGATGGAATTAATATTTGGATATGTGATTTTACGTTGATTTCATCTCATGTTTCCATGTCATGAGATATGATACCATATTCTTCAAAAACTATGATACGGAATCATATGGGAATATAATATCACAATTTGAGTTATTTTAAGGGTCCGTTTGGCCATGCGATATGGTTTCATGATGTGAAATCATGAGATGTGATTGAAGTTTTGTTTGAACATGCGATATAGAATTTTCTTGTGGTATATTTTCTCATAAACATAAATATTTCATAAGTTCTAAAATTATTAAAATAACCTCAACTGTTTATTCAATCTTACAAGTAAACATAAAATTATAAAATCATATAATAAAATTATTAGAAGTTATTTTGTTTCACTTAAGTATTGTTTCATTAATAATGTGAGTAAAATGAACACCTTTCACGTATGTCCAAGATTTATTACCAACAATCCTGAAGTGTAAGTTAAAGTGACATATGTTGATGAGAATAATAAATTTGTCGGTGAGAATTAAAAATTGTAAACAAGTAATGATGTGATTATAATTTTTTTACATGGGAAAATAAAGGGTAGTAGATATAAATGTGAGGCTTGTTTTATAAAAATAAACTTGTGGATCAATTTTTTATATTAATATAACTCAAAATCATGATATGATATTACCTATGATTCAATATCATGATGTTTGATAATATGGAATCACATCTCAGGATATGGAATCAACTGTTAAAAGCGCATGTCAAACTATGATTCCATCTCACGAGACAATATGTGAAATTGTATCACATGTCAAAACGCCTCCCTATTAATAAAAAATTGACCACGAGTTGATTATTTGTTTAAAAAGCAACCCAAAACAATTATATTTACGAACCATTATTTCAACATGAAATAAAAAATTTAGGAATCAACATCACTTACTTTTTTAAATTTATATTCTCGCCGACATAAAATGATTATTTCAACTATTAATGTACTTAACCACACTTACGTTGTTGAGTAATATATAAAATCTTGAAAGTCCACGGAAGGTGTAATTCTTTGACTCAAATATACGATGAAACAATTACTTTTTGAAAAAAGTGGAGACAACTACCTTTCGTCATAATTTATATAGATTTTAGGGATTCTTGTTTATTTGATTAATGAATTAAATAAACAATTGGCTTTATTTAATAGTTTTTAGAATGTGGGATTATTATGTTTATGAGAAAATCGACACAAACAAATTCTATATCGCATGTACAAAACAAAACTTCAATTTCATCTCATGATATCATATCGCATGGCCAAACGTGCCCTTAGTAGCTCACTAGTTTGTTATCTAAATTTCATTTTGTTAGTGAAAGTTTCATCTGTCATCTTGTATTTTTCTATCACTTACTCTAATTTATTTTTAAAAAAAATATATAAAAAAAATTATTACAGTAAGAAAATGTTCATATACATGTGACCGTTTAGAATAAAGAAATATCTAGCAGTAGAGTGAACCTAGAGAAAGAGTTAATCGGGCTCCAATGTGAATATCGAAAATCAATATGAAAAATCAAAAAAAAAAAACCTAGAGAAAGAGTTAGAATACTGCATGCATTAGAAAAGCTTCCTTTGAGAATAATTGGAGAGTATCTTGTAACTTTGTAACGACCATTGTTTAGTCGTTTTGAGCAACAGATTTTATTTCTGGGGGAAAAACTGGCGATCGACGGGATACCACGACGAACCGCATGGCCACGACGACACGTCGTGGGGTCTCATTCCAAAACACTTAGAATTTAGAAATTTGGGTACTGAAATCACTTCTGAACGTCACGATCGGTGGGTCGTGGCCAGGACGGATGGGTTGGCAGGACGGACCGTTCAGGCATGAGGCGCCGTCACAGACCCTTGGGTAAAAATTTAGTCTTGAACTCTGTGACGGACTAGAAGAGGACGGACCATCGCAGGCACGACGCCCGTCACATACTGCGTAATCCCCAGGCTCTGGGTGGATTTCTTGTAAATGTTTTAAGGGGCGTTTTGGACTATTCCGACTTTATTATAAAGTTAGTGGTTGAATATTAATAATCAATTTTATTGAGGGGTTAAAGGAGCCAACCTTTTAAACAAGTAGTGGGGTATTTTATCATCTTTTATACTTTAATTATATGCTAATTAGGGTTTTAAAACGAAAAAGGGTTTGAATAAGAAAAAATAGGAAGGAACAGAGAGAGAGAGAAACGATCGATCGAGAGGAGAGAGAGGAAGAACGCAGTTTTGGAAAACATAGCTTGTTGATCGCGGATTCTTCGGTGGAGGTAGGGTATGGTTTTTCTATTTGATAGATAAACTCTTAATAGCGAAGGATATGTATGGGGGTAGTATTGTAAACCCTTCTACATGCTTAATTGTATGCTTGTAAGAATGCCGATATATAATTGTGATAAAAAGCATGATGAAGCTATGAATCCTAAATCTTGAAAAAACCTTAATCGCCTTGTTTTGTTAATGCGAGTGATGATGCCTTGGTATAAAAGCAGGCTTGTGATGAAATTTAAAGTGATGAAGTAGTGGAACGGTGTCACGAAACCGGACACGTAGAATAGGGGATCGGGTGTCACGAATCGCACGTAGAATAGGGGGGATGGGATGTACGAACCGACAAGTAGAATTAGGGGATCGGAGTGTACGTTCGACACCAGGATAGTATAGGAGCGGAGTGTCACGTACCGACACGAGAGAAATAAACATAATGATCTCGAAAGACGTTAATATACTCATCAATGACCTAATCCAACGGGAGTATGGCATTGCAGGCTTGAGTCCTACATGGGGAAAACTTGGCGTGCCTCTTAATATTTATAGAACTTGTTGTTGCTACATGTTGAGTATTGTAGTTGATTATGACTATTACTTGTATTATACTGTTTCTATTTTGAGTTGGCCGATGATACCGTACTCAGTACTTGTGTTTTGATCCTGATCCCTACTTGTATGTTCTCTCTTTGTCATTTGTGGAGTGCCAAACAAACGTGCCATCGTCTTCACTCAGCCGCAAACTCTAGCCGCTTCATCAAGCCAGATGTAGGGTGAGCATTTGCTTCTAGCTGGACTGGATCTTCTCGTCATGTCTGATGCCTGAGATTCGGCATGGGACTAGCGTTTTACTTATGTAGCTTCTTAGTACTATTAGATTGTAATTTGAGGATAGATGTTCTTGTGGTGATGACTTCCATGGTTTTGGAATAAATAGTATTGCGTTGTTATAAGTTATTTAATCGATTTTCATAATGAGTTTTAAGCTTCCCGCATTATATTTTGGTTTATGGTTTGAAAACGTTGGGAATTGGATGGGTTGGTTCCGCTCACATTAGTAGGGGAGGAGTAAGTGTGGGTTGCCAGTCGCGGCCCGTTTTGGGTCTGCAAACTTGTGGTATAGAGAGCATTAGGCTCTTGTTGGTCTAAGCACACAGAAACAGTCTAGTAGAGTCTAAGGAACGGGTAGGGGACGCCTTTATTTTCTTTGAGAGGCTATAAGACTTTAGGAAAATTCTATTTTCCTTCTGCTTTCGTGCTAGTACTTGGATCCAATTGGTATCTAGGTGATACAAATTGGTATCATGACCATCTTCACTCTATTTCGCAGATGGTTTAGAAACTCGAGCACGCTACGTCAACCACCAGGGCAACGGCGGACAGGGTTTATTTCCTGCGTCTGAGCCACCCACTAGCTAGGGCTCGTAGCCGAGGAGGAAGCAGCGACAAGAGGTCGTTGGTTAGAGGGTCGTGGGCGGACGTACTCTAGAGGAAGAGGACAAGCCCCTGCCCATCTGGGACTAGGGCAGAGTGACTCCTCCACGACTGAGAAGTAGTAAGAGAGGTTTGAGGGGAAGGAGGAAACTGAGCAAGTGCAGAAGAGGAACTACCACCCCAACTAAACAGAGAGATGAATAAATCAGGTTCTTGGCTTATCTTGTGGTTTATCTGTCAAGGTTCACACACCGCCAGTGTTTTTTCTGCCACAGCACCTCAGTTCCGGAAGTACGACAGGCCGCTGCTTGAGGCTCCCCGAATGGATGTCTCATGGGATATAGGCACGTTCCTGCTTGACTACAGGGCCTTATAATGACAAGCGAATCAAGGGGAGCATGAAACTTTTCAGTAAGTTCTTTGTGTGAAATTGAAACCTCCAGTCTTCAAGGGTTGCGATGAACTTGAGTTGCTATGATTTTCTGGTTGGATTGTCAGAAGTTATACATAAAATGGCATAGTGGAAAGATTTCTGCATTGAGTTCTGTAGTAACCTATCAGTTCAATGGAAACGCTAAAATGTGGGGAGGGTCACATGTTCGAGTGTCAACCCGCACAGGCACACAATTCTAGACTTTGGTGTCGGTTGGTCATTCTATAGCTGATTTATGGAGAAGTACATTCCCCGGACCTTGAGGGATAGGAGGAGAGATGAGTTCTTGGCTGAGCAATTTTTTTTTTTTGGCAGAATGTACGAGCTTTGGGTGGTAATATTGCGTTATTTGTATTTTTTGGCATTAGTGGTTTCAGTTGTTTGCAGTTTTTACTAGTATTGCCAACCAGCTTTTCTTCAGTTCCAAGTCAGCGGGGATCGACGTTTGTGACAGGCGCTGATGGTAGATCCTGCGGATTTCAGCCTTACAGGTACGGCACAGAGAAATCCGTCTAGGAAGTGGTTTGTTAGACTTAATGATAGAGGTGGAGGGAGGGAAGCCAGATGACTTCACCATTGGCATCGAACATCTTAAAAGGTTTCGAAGGGAGGGGAGTTTAGGTTGAGTTAATGGTTTTCTAATATAGAGGACAGGGGTTCAGGAGGTTACTCAGTCCGACCAATTCAGTCCTTCAACTACAGACTGAGTGGGGGTCCACCTCAGATACCCGGTCAACATTTCTCTGAGGATGGAGGTTATTCCACAAAACCTCGTCATTCTCACGAGACCTATGCTAGACCCCAGAGAATGTTATGGATGTGGGAGACTGGACATATTAGGAGGAATTGGTCCAAAAAGATTTTTAGGACCCCCCAATAGCTAGTGTAGAGGTGGTAATGGTTTAGAGGACGTTATTCTGGAAGGGACAGTCGGCCCGAGGTAATGTGGTCACCAAAACGGCCGGGGGGGAAGGAAAACTGGAGCTACTACAACACCACATGGTAGGGGCAACGGGCAGACAGGGATAGGGCCCTTGCTTACGCTTTCCCTGGGCGATTCAGAGCGGAGAGGAGTGGAAGAGACATAAGATGTTGTTATACAGTAATCTTTGGTTTGTGATTGTAGGCTTCTGATTATTTGACCAGGCTCTACATTTTCATATGTATCTTCCGCATTGTAAGGGTTATATTTACATTGTGAATTGCTTGACATTCCTATTCGTGTTTCTACTCCGATGGTGAGTCTGTGATAGTTGATAAGGGTTGTTATAGGGTCTTGTCTTGTGACTTTTGTGGGGCGCATAACTCATGTAGACTTGGTTATCTTAGAAATGGTTGACTTCGATTGTAATTCTGGGTATGTACTTGCTTCTCAAATTTTGTGCAAATCTGGGAGTGTAATGCCCTAAAACTGTGACGTTAGCAAGCCTGGGCAAAGATCGGTAGTGTGGGAGGGACTACACTTCCAATCCGAGGCTCGTATCGTCTCCTTTCTTCGTGCCTAAGAGAATGGTTAGTAAGGGTTGTTAGCTTTTCTTGGCACACCTCCGGGATGATACTACCCAAGTACAGTACCTTCAATTGAGTCGATTCTTGCGATCGTACGGCGAGTTTTTAGATGGTTTCCTGCAGACCTTAATGGCTATGCCACCGGATAGATATATTGACTTCTGCATCGGATCTTGAAACGGGTACTCGCACCCATTCTAACCCCTTATAGAAGGCTCCCGCTGAGTATGAGTAAGGGAGTTAAAGGCCCCAACTTCAAGAATTGTTAGGGGAAAGGCCTCTTTTAGACCGTAGTTAGGTCATCCCCTGGGGTTTTTTGCTCCTGTTTGGTTTGTGAAGAAGAAAATGGGAGTCTTCGGATGTGGCATGATTACGGGCGGCACGAAATAAAGTAATGTTAGAACAGGATCCTCTTCCTCGCATTGATGTGATTTGTTCCGACAGTTACAAGGTGCTTGGGTCTTCTATAAGATCGACTTGAGGTCTGGTATCATCAATTGAAAACTACGGGCAGCAGACTGTGCCAAATACTGCTTTTCGAACCAGGTAGGGGCAATATGAATCTTGGTAATGTCCTTGGACTAACGAAGCCCCTGCTACTTTCATGAGCTTGATGAACGGGATTTTGAAAGCAATCTGGATCTCTTGTGATCGTAATTTTTATGATTGAATATATGAGAGACTCCAAAGTAAGAAGAACATGAGGAGCCATTGGAGAATGGTTGGAAATGTTGAGGGAGAAAAAGCTAGAAAAAAAGCTTTTGCCAAATCTCCAAAGGGTGAGTTTTGGCTAGATTAAGTGTCTTTCTTTGGGGCACGTGGGGTCTAAGGAATGGGGTGATGGTGGATCCTTCTAAGATGGAAACAGTGCCTGAAAGAAATGGGGTAAAGTAAGTAAGGAAGACCTACTAATGTGTCGAAATAAGGAGCTTTGTGGGTTAGCCAGCTACTACAGTCGATTTGTCTATGGATTTATCTCATCGCTTCCCAATTGACGAACTTGACAAAGAAGAATGTTCCATTTGTATGGTCGAGATGACTGTTAGGAAAGCTTTTCAAAAACTCTCAAGACAATTGCCTGACTACCGACCCTATCCTTACCTTGCCAGTAAGTGAGGGTTAAGAACTTGTTGTGTACTTGTGATGCATCCTATTCTCGTTTGGGTTGCTAGTGCTAATGCAAGAGAAAGAACGAATGATTATGCTTCGAGGCACTTAAAGGGCATGAACGTAATTATCCGACCCACGATTTGGATGGTGGCTTTGCAGTAGTGTTTGCCTTAAACAATGGAGACCACTACTTATGGGGTTAAGTGTGCAAAGTCCTCTATACGGCTCCTCGTGCATAACAGATGTCTTTACTCAGAAAGATTTGAATTGATGACAGAGGAGATGGATGGAAACTACTGAAGGACTACGTTATTACCATCTGATCCCAGGAACAGCTAATGTTGTGGCAGACGCCTTAAGTAGAAAAGCAGGGAGAATGGGTAGTTTAGCTCACTTGCAAGCCTCTAGACGCCCCATTGGCTTAGAGAGGTTTCCGACTCTGGCTAATGATCTTATGAGGTTAGAGTAAAGTGAGAGGGAGGATTGCGTGGCCAGTGTGGAAAGCGCGAGCTTCTTTCTGACCAGATCAAGGGGCGGAACACAGTGTGATGATGGAAACTAAGCCGAATTCACAATGGGTTGCGGGAGAGGCTAAAGAAGCGATGCGAAATGGATGAGGACGGGTTTTGATAATTAAGGGAAAAGGGTAGTGGCCCGTGTGATGATTGACCACAATATTCTTACAGAGGATCATAGTTCCGGGATATTCTCAACATCGGTGCAAACCAAGATTACAGTGACCTAAATAGCAACACTTTTGGTGTTGGTTGTAGTAGAATGAATGAGGCGCGGACAGTGTTGGATTTTGTTTTCAAATGTCAAAATTTGTCATGCAAGTAAAGTATGAACACCAGAGGCCCGGAGGAACAATTCAGAGAATGCCCATTCCGAATGGACGTGGCGAGAGAATGAGAATTGCAATGACTTCGTTGGTTGGTCTTCAAAAGACATTGGGCAGTTTGATTCTATTGGGTAATTGTGGACAAGATTAACTAAGTTGCTTCATTTCATTCCGGGTAAGGGGAACTTACAATGCACGAGAACAGAGTTACCAGACTTACATCTCAAGAAAGTGTTCGGTTGCATGGGAGTTAAGTTCCACTTCATCTATCAGATAGGTACGCAGTTTACTTCTACGTTGGAGAACATTGCATGCTTGAATTACGGTACTAGGTGGACATTAGTACTGATTTCACCCTCAGAAGATGGGCAGTCTGACATTTTCTTTGCGCGAAACAATTAAGGTTTTGGAGATATGCTTCGTGCATGTGTGATAGAATTTGGTGCGTCATTGGGATAACTTCTTACCATTAGCAGAGTTTTCATACAATAATAGTCAGCACTCAAGTATGATATGGCTCCTTTCGACGCCTTGTCAGGGAGGAGATGTAGGTCTCCCATTGGTTGGTTGATGCATTCGAGGTTTAGTAGACTTGGGGTACTGACCTTTTGAGGGATTCATTAGGGAGAAGGTGAAATCTATTCAAGAAAAGATTTTAGCGGTCCAAAGTAGGCAAAAGGAGTATGCAGATCAAAAGGTTAGGGACTGGAGTTCATGGAGGGTGAGCAAGTTTTGCTGAAGGTTTCACCCAGAGGTTTTGTTTGGATGTGAGGCACATGTGATGCGGTTTGGTAACAAGAGCTAAAGATAAAGCTTAGGTATATTGGACCATTTGAAACTACGCGAGTGGGGGAGGTGACTATGATTAGCCTTGCCTCCAGGAGCAGTGTCAGGAGTGCATCCGGTATTTCAATGGTGTCTATGCTGAAAAGATACCATGGGGATGGCACAAAACTACATCATTAGTGGGAATTCAGTTTCTGCTTGATGAAATTTGACTTATGAGCGGGGCCTGTGCTCATTCTAGATAGAGAACTAGAGAAATTCCGCATTGAGATCAAGGGACGATTGCATCCTCAAAGTCCAAGGAAGAAATCGACCAGTTGAGAGTCCACTGGAGAAGCAGGACTGATGATATGCAAGAAAGAGAACAAGCAAGAAAGATAAACCACATCTCGTTTTTAAGTTCTGTAACTTCCCATTTGCATTGTTTTCTCTTATGATCGTTTGAGGGTACGAACGAGGGTAAATTGGTTATCTATTGTACCGACCTTGTTAGGTTTTGAGAAGCAGATTTTATGTCTGGAAAAAACTGGCTGAGTCGTACGGATCCCACGACGAACCGTCATGGGCACGGCAGGCCCGTCGTGGGGGGGGGGAGGGGTCTCGTTCCAAAACACGTGAATTTAGAAATTTAGGCTACTGAGATCGAAGTTCTCGAACGATAGAACGACGGCTAGGTTGCACCCCGGTTGGACAGGACGACCGTCTCAGGCATTACGGGCCAGTCAGGACCCTTGGTAAAAATCTAGTCTAGGAACTCTGTGACGGAAGTAGCAGGAGCGGGACCGTCGCAGCACGATGGCCAGGTCAACAGGATCTGCAGAATACCGGCGGGTCGGATTTCTGTTTAAAATGTTTAAGGGGCGTTTTGGACTATTCCTACTTGATAATTATAAAGATTAGTGGTTTTTTGAGTTGAGTATTAATAGTCACACATTTAGAGGGTTCAAGGAGACAACCTTGAAACAAGTAGTGGGTATTGATCATTCTTTTATACTTATATATGCTAATTAGGGTGGTAAAAAGAAAAAGGGTTTTGAATAAGAAAAAGGAGACGACAGAGAAGAGACGAAGAGAAACGATCATCGAGAGGAGAGGAAGAAACGCACCTTTGGGAGAAGCTTGTTGATCGCGATGTCTTCGGTGGAGAAGGTTATTGTTTATTTCTATTTGATAGAAAACTCTTAACTAGCGAATGATATGGATTGGGGAGTCTTGTAAACCCTTTTACATGCTTAATTGTATGCTTGTAAGATTGTCTGATTATAAATTGTGATTATAAAATAAGCATGATAAATCTCTTGAATCCTAAAATCTTGAAAAACCCCTTATTGCCTTGTTAATGAGAGGAGGATGCCTTGGGATTAAAGAAGGGCTGATGAAATAAAGTGATGAAAGTAGTGGAACGGGTTGTCACGAACCGACACGTTAGAATTTAGGGGATCGGGTTGTCACGAAATCGACACGTAGAATTAGGGGATCGGGTGTCCGAACCGACAAGTAGATTAGGGGGATGGTGTACGACAACCGGACACATAGATTAGTGGATCGGAGAGGCAAGCAGTGTCACGTTCCGACACCATGGATAAGTATATGGTGAGCGGAGTATGTCCACGTACCGACAAGAGAGAAATAAACATAATTGCATCTGAAAGCGTTAATATACTCAATTCTACTGAACCTAATCCCAAATGGTATGGCATTGAGGCCTTGAGTCATCATGGGTGACTTGGCGGTGCCTATTACTGATTATAGAAACTTGTTGTTGATACATGTGAGTTTTGTAGTTGGATTTATGATATATTTGATATATACTGTTTGCCATTTTGAGTTGGCACGATCGAACCTACTCAGTACTTGTGTTTTGTACGACCCCCTACTTGTATGTTCTCTCTTTGTCATTTGTGGAGTGCCAGCAAACGTGCACATCTTAAACTCAGCCGCAACTCTAAGCAAGTTCTTCAGCAAGCAGATTTCAGGGTGAGCTATTGCTTCTAGCTTGGATTGGATCTTCCTCGTCATTGTCTGATGCCTGAGATTCCGGAATGGGCCCCCATGGACTACTTTTTACTCTTTTAGCTCCCTTAGATACTCTTAGATTGGGAATTTGAGGATAGATGTTCTTGTGGTGGTGATGACTTCCAGAGTTTTGAGCATAACTAGTATTGAGTGTTCAAGTTATTAACGATTTTCATAATGAGTTTTACGTATTCCGCCTTATATTTTTGTTATTATGGTTGAAACGTTAGGAATGGATATGGGGTTTGGTTTCGCTCATATAGTAGGATACGTGTTGGGTGCCAGAGTCGCGGCCCGTTTTGCGGTTCGTTGACACCAGGATTCATTGCATATTTGATGTGTTGCTTTTGTGGTGTGTGAATTAGATAGATTAGATGTTTTTAGTGGAGAAAAAGGTAGGATAATGACCCCCAAGTTCAGAGGAAAGAAAAAAAAATGTATTATGGGCTCAAGCATTTCTATTTACTAAAGCATTTTCTTTCTTTATTATCTATAAATACTTGTTTTCACTCAATTATAAAAGAGTGGATTTTTAGCAAAATACTAAGCAGTATATTGATATTCATCAGAGAGTACTTTACACTAATTCATTAAGGATCTGTTTGGTCATATGATATAAAATCATGACTTGAAATCGTGATATAAAATTATGAGATGCCGTTAAAATTTTGTTTGGACATACAATTTGGACTTTTTATGTAGTATATTTTCTCATAAATATAAAAACTATATTAGTTGTAAAACTATTAAAATAGTCTCAAAAATGTTTATATAATTTTACCAAATATACAAAAGTTTATAAATTGCATAATACATGATCACAAAGCTATTCTAAAAAATACAACATTTATTAATCAAACTTTAGTTCAATAAAAAAAATTAAATCAAACATAAGTTGTAGTGTTCAAGTTGTTAGTAACCGAAAAAAATATTTTTTTCAAATAATTTTATATTGGTTAGTCTTATCCACTCAATACAATAATGAATGTTGATTATTATTAAACACTAGTGGACTTGGCCCCACTTCGCACGATTATTAAAGAACTAATTTACTTCAATCAGTCTTATATTTAATTTTGTTGTCTACCCAAAAATTATATTATGAAAACTCTTTGATTGACAAGTGCAAACAACAACCAATTATGTTGTTAATAGGTAATACATATTAATACAAGTATGCAATGAAAATCAATTGTGCCATCAAGTTGTCTGAAGCGTGGAAACGACGGTCATTCATCATCAACTTCTAATGAATACTCTGTCCTTAAATGGAAGTATTGTCTATCTTTTATGTTCTTTCACTTTACTTTATGTCAGTATTTTGATATAAACTCTTATACATGATTTGTAATGATCGGATTCTGACGTTATAGAAATGCCAACGAAAGGAAAATTGAGCCTGGAATTTTTTTTCATAGTATTAGGATTTTCCCAACCTTCGTCCAGATTTGAAGGAAATTGAAGTCATCAAGGTGTAGGGAAATCTGGTAACAATTAGGTGGAATAAATATGGTTTTGATTTCATGAATAGATAGATAACTCGCTAACTTTATGAAATCAAATTTGGATAAGTAGATCTTCGAGAATCAATCTTAGCGTTAAGGGTATTTTCTGAGGGTAGTGGATTAAAGTGTGTTGTAAAAAGGGGGAATTGAAATTCTTCTGAGAAGTTTTTGTCTCGCTTTGTGCCGTTGTAGCGAGGCCGTTGTAGTGGGATGGTGAACGAGATAGGACTTCGAATCATAGATTTTCGAGGAGGGCTCATTGTTTTGATAATGTCGTTGTAGCGGAATTTCAGGCCGCTGTAGCGGAACATGCGCGAATTAAGTTGTTAAAAACCCCCCTAAACGACCTTATTTGGTACTTTTTGACTTTTAGAGATATAGAACGACCCCAAGGCGACCCTAGCTCGTTTCCCACCATTCTTGATGCTGAAGGTAAGTTTTTAACTCCCCAAATTCATTTTTCAATCCATAGAACGTAATTTAATGGGTCAATATTGATGGAGAAGGGTTTCTTGATAAATTTTATAGTAGAGACAACTCTAATTCAGATACTAGAGATCATGAGTATGATCAAGGGATGTGAGAATTGTTAGTAATCCGGGTAATTAGTGATTTTTTATTGATTTCCGTATGTTATTAATTATTTGTAGACCAAGAACAAGCTGAACGAATTCGGAAAAGGAAGGATCAAGTTTTTTTAGGGTTTCCAGCTTGTTTCGAGGTAATTGATGGTTGTGACTACATGATCGTGTGATATATGCATAATCTTGTTTCATTGTAATACTTGTATGTATATGAATGTTGTAATATTGATCACTTGTTCTAACTGAGATAGATAATGATGTCACCATGAAATCATGATGTAAATGTATGATCTTGAAGATATACTTGTGATTGTGATTGTGGTGTGTAAATGGAGATCGAATTGCCATGTTTTGGCAAGCTAACTGGTATCGATTGTCACATTTCAGGATAACTTTGGATCGGGTTACCACACTCTGGCACAATATTGAATCGGATTGACACGTTTCGACATACTTTAGGATCGAATCGCCACGTTCTGGCAAGCTAACTATTTGAATTTGAATTTCGTAAGAGGACCAATGATCTGATCAGCATATGTAATGTGTTGTCGAATTGTCATGTTGATAATGTTATATATATATATATATATATATATTGATATATGTATGTGATTATAATGTTCGTTTAACTTGTTTATATTGCACTAGTGGGATGACTGTGTGATTCTACCAATACACGGTGGTTGTGTACTGTTTGCACTTGATCTTATTTTTGTTGAGTATAGGGCATCTTCAAGCGGCTATTGACAGACCTCACTTAGGAGACTAGAGATCATCACATTGACTTCAAGGGTGAGCCGCATCTTCCGGGCTGCCATGGAGTTCTCTTTCGTCTATGTCCACTATTTTCGGACTTAGGCATTGTTTTAGATAGTTGAATAGTTCATTAGTCAGGGATGTATCCTTCTTGTTTAGATTTGTGGATCTTGTTAGATGTTTTGGTACATTGACTTTCAGATTCTAGGTATTTAAATTTTGCATTTGTTAGTTAATTAACTTGCTTCCGTAACTTAATTTACTTAGTTTTAGTCTAGTTCCTTGGTTTGGATTGTAGTAGTGATTCTCCCATTGGAGGCATAATGTGAATGTCAATCATGACAGTTTGGATCGTGACATGTATAGAGCAGATCTTTAAAACGGTTAAAGAATTTTTGTAAAATGAATGAGTTTTCTTATATTTTTTCTTACTTTGTCTAAATTAGATATACTTCTTTAAAAGTTTTCTATCAGATGTGAAATGAATGGTAAGGGTCCATCCATCAAACTAAAATCAAGTAGGTGCTGCAAGATCTAATAGTTTGTATCATATAAGGTCCACAACAACCATATGGACAAACAAGTCGGTCCAATCTCGATCATTACTATCAAAAGGTTCATGAGAATGTAAGTCTTTATTCGCCCACAAGTTTCACCACCACTAAAGATAATCCAGAGGGAAAATAAGATTTGTAAATAGGTTAATGAAGAAAAATTTGTCTCCAGATCTAAAGCCCTTAGATAAGCCAAAATTGTTAGGTTCCATCCCAAGCTGACCCAAACACAATGCGAAGGTATGACAAAATGAAATAATCACCTCATCGATTGTGGGGTCACCAAAACCCATTTAGAGTGGGCATGTATAAACAAATGACTCACCTGCCTTCGAAGATGTAACATTCTTAATTAATGTCTTTGGAGAATGACCCGAATTTCATCTTTTGAACACCGACAATCAATGCGAACATTAAAAGTATTAGATTCTTTTAACGAAGACGTGCAATTGTATGACTGCTCTATCTCATTTCCTGAAATGGTTGAAGGGTGACATCATGAAATCATCTTGAAAGCAATATGTCTCGGGGACAATATTATCAACTCCTAGTTCAGAAGGAACTCTATCTCTTCCTTTTTCCCTTTTCCTCAAACCACTCTCTAGGTAAGAAAACTTCGCATGATCAAAAGAAGACAAAGACATTTTAGGTCATGATCACGGAACATGAGATGGAAGTTTAATTTACATAAGAGTAATAGGAGGGTGAGCCTGGGAAAAGATATGGAACTCTAAGAATTAAATTCAGAAGCATCAAAATAAATTCTCCAAGTCGAGATTAGTTGAAATGAACATAAGAATCCCAATTTATTAAAATCTAGAGAACGAAGAAATTATTGTCTTGAGTGACACACTTATATTTTATTAGTGATAGAGTTATGCATAGAGTAGCATTTAAGATGATGGGCCCAACACTTATTTTCTCAGAAAGATATTCATTGTCAATACCAACGAAAACATCCCGCTTCTCAGCCACATTTGGCGCCATACAACGAAAAATAAACGAACTACTTATATTTAAAAAGTAACTAAAATGCATGGAAGCGTGAGTAGAGAATTAGATGATGTCCAAACAAATAAATTCGGGGAAGCAATGAGATTCAGCTTACAAATAATTCTCAATGATGTGCCAAAAAGGTAAAATAAATAAATAAATATGCAAAAGTCACCCTATAGATGGCCTAAGAACGACAGACGAATATTAGTTGACACCGCTAATAGCATTGCATTCCCCATGATCAACATCCACTTGATGCAGTACTTTAGGACATGAGTGGGGCTTTTTCATTGATTGATGCCTACCTTTGTAATGTATTCGTACATTAAGAAGGGCAACCTAATTCCAAGCAACACTTGAGATCACCATATATATTTTCTATTCTCCAAGCTTTTATTATTTACTAATTCTTCATTATATTGAATCGATCCTCACTAAATCGTTCTCGAGCTGAAGCAATCAACACCAAATTTAGCTCCCATCTATATCCACAGAGCTTAAAAGCTTCCTCCAACTTTACATTTATTTACTTTAACATTAATAATCTTCTTGTATCAATTAAAGAATATCAATATTCAATCGCTAATAATCAAATTTATGAATTAATTATTAATCTCACATAAATTCAATGGTACAATTTGAAAGTCAAGAGCGGGGTGAATTAAAATTCCCTTCAATCGACTTCCTACTCTGGTGAGTCGACTCACCTGCACGTTAGTAAAACAGACAACAGTAATGATAACTTGCAATAAGTAAATAACAGAAAGTGTTTTTATACTGGTTCATATCACTGATGTGGTGCCTAGTCCAGTCCCCTTCGGTTACAAGGGTTTCCTTTAGAGCTTGTTGAAAACTTGAGTGTTATAGAATGTTACGATTAAGATCTCTTCTGATGTGCAATCATTCCTTCTTCTTTGACACAAACCTACACTCACATTTCTTACTTTTTTTATTTATAATTGTTCACTCAAAGGTGTACAGAGTTTTATCAAAGATAAAAGAATTTTACAATATAAGTTCAAGTGAAGTGCATACATCACAACTATGGCTAAGAGAGGTTTATATAGAGTGGACGACTGTTGTTCTATTATGGCAACCCAAGGGTGTTCAAATCAATGATCTTTAGAATGAATCCTTGATTGATTTGCTGAATCATATCCATATCAGGTATATGAATAATTAAATCAATTCCTTCCTTTGTTAGATGATCTCATTGAATCTTGGTTGATATTGGTAAATTTCATAATATATTCTTTCCTTCCTCCTTTGTTTGATGATTTATAGTAGTTTCTTCAAAATATACTCTTTCCTTAATTAATTAAGGGGCTATCTCTTTCCTTGCATCTTGATTGATATTCACAATCTGGCAAATATATTTTTTCTTTGATGAACAAATTTACTCGTTCCCAAGTGTTTGTGCACATTCATTTGAATCCCTTTCCGTTCATGTTTTGATCAATCTTTCCTGATTGATTTCCTTTTTGGAATGATGGATGATTGAAACAATTTTTTATATTGATTGTGTGTTGTTGCATTTCCATGGTTCTTGCATATTGTGAGTTCAATCTATTCCTTAATTGGTGCGATCCTTTTTTGTGTACCTTCTCTTGATTTCATGCGATATGAATTCAGTTTGTCATTATTCAAAATATCATAAGTTAACAATCTCCCCCTTTTTGATAATGACAACAATTAAAATTATTAAAACGAGTTTAGTTCGACTTCCCTGTTCAACTCATGATCACCCTTGCTGTATGTTTAATGTGTAGATTTCCAGCATGCTCCCCCTTACTCTATAGTAAGGTTTAATATTCTCCCCCTTTGGCATATTAAAAAAGGAAAACAAAAAAGTGGATAGGCCAAAAGAACACATAATTATAACGATCATCGAGAGAATACTTCAAGGTGGTGATCACATTCTTCTAGAATGATGCACAATATATTTAGATATAAAATAACATTAGTATTATTGCAAAAATAGATACTCCCTCGAAGGATAAGTGATAGTCGAGAAGTTGATGCATCATCCAAAGTAGTTAAGTGCCACAACTACTCAGATTCAATAGTTGAAAGGGCAACAGAGGTCTGTTTCTAGGGAATAAGAGATTTTCCAAAAAATTGGCATGTTTCACTGGTGCTTTTTCTATCATTTTTATCACCTGCGAAGTCAGTATCTGAACATCCAATTAAATCAAAACTTTTTAAAAAAGGATATCATAACCCCATATCAGAGGTTCCAATGAGATATCGAATAATTTGTTTCACGTCTGAGATGTGATTCTTTTGGAGCAGATTAAAATCATGCGCATTTGCAAACGCTGAACATGATGTCTGGTCGACTAGCAGTGAGATATAACAGATTCGATAATTCCTTGATAAAGTTTTTCATCAACTACTTTTCCTATTGTATCGGATTCTAGACCAGTGGAGGGACTCATGGGAGACCAAAAGGCTTTTCCCTTTTCCATTCCAAACTCTTTGGTCAACTCTTTTGCATACTTACCTTGATTTATAAAAATTCCTTTATCTCACTGCTTAATTTCATGACCGGAAAGAATGAGAGCTCGCACATAAGACTCATTTCATATTCACCTTGCTTTGTTCGATATAACCTTTCCATTTTCATTCAGTTTGTTGTGAAATACTTACTTGGTTTGTATTACTGAATATTCTTAGGTCCTTCAGTAACAGTCTACACTTGATTCTTTTTAAATTGATCAAGTTTTTCTTTCATTGCATGTATCCATGACTCATCTTTCATTGCTTCATTAGTTCGTTTTGGTTCCATTTGGGATATGAGAGCCAATGAAGCTTGTTGCTTGTTGGATTTTCTCATGCGATTTTCCTGAGAAGAAGGTTTTAGGATTAGTTTGGCATTGTTCTCTATCCCTGGTGATATTTTTGCTTTGTTCAGCTGGAATATCCGACTATGCTTCTGGGAGCAAACTGACCTTCAGTGAGATCTTCAGTTGTTGAACACTCTTTTGATAGTTTGAATGAATAATTTCCATCCTCGCCTGCTTCCTTCCTGTATTCTTGGCTTAATGTCAATAAAACAAAAGGAGGACTATTCTTCACAGTAAGATCTTTTTATTAAAGACTCAAAAGGCCCTGCTAATAGATACATAACTTACAAAAATGCCTTTGTCACTTCTTGGACAAATATTCCAAGATAGTTTACCATTATCGTGGAAGCATTTGCAACTAAATGGATGAAAATAGCCGATGTTAGGTTTCGTTCCTCTCCAAAGTTCATGCAGAATCTTCTGATGTGATCTGTTTCTTTGCATGTGTAAGCTTTCGATGCCATATCCAAGGATCGCTTAAGATTCTACTAGATCACATGATGAGCTAAGGGTGATAGTTCCAACTCCAATTACTTTTCCTTTTGCATTATCACTAAATCTTACAAATCCTCAAGCAATGTTTTCAATAGTTTGAAATTTCTCTCTTTCCACACATGTATTTGGAGCATCCACCCACATTTCTTTCTTGTAGGTTTTTCTGGTATGCTCATGCAAAACAAGTAGATTAATTTCTTTTTGGTATCTAAGTATTCTTGGGTCCTTAAGGGTTTGGATTAACAACTTTTGGTCTCCAAATCTATTTTCCAGAGGAAAGTTTTCTACAGTTAAAAAATTTATGACCAATGTCACCACAAGTATAACAAGAGAAATTAATGACAGTTTTAGCAGATTGATAAGAGGAATTAGATATAGATCTTTTGGAACTTTGATTAGAATATCTTCTCCTGTTGAAAGTAGTTCGGTTAGATTTGATATTTATACTGGAGATTTTCTAATTATTGTGTCACTTACTTTTACTTTTCCATTCTCTTGTGCTAGCAATTGACTTCATTTTGACTTGCTTGAGAAATCTGTCAGTCTTCTTTTCTTGACATACATCTTATGTGTCATCTATTACTTTTTTGTAATTTTCATCAGTAACCACTGATCCAAGATGAATCCTGTAAGTCATTACAGTTAGAAAAGTCAAAAGATATTACCTCAATTGTTTCACTTAGTGCCATGAAATATATTTTGGTGGTTTTATCATGATCATCTTAAGATATTTCTCCTTGACTCCAGGCTTCGTCATTTCTTCTATTATTTCTCCTTCTTTGTTCTGGGTAGTTTTGTTTGGTATGTCCTTATTTTCTACAATAGTAGTAGCGATCATCATTTCTTTTGAATTCATTGTTATTGAATTCCTGTTGAGGTATCTGTCTTCTTTGTCTAAGCATTTGTTTAACTCCTCTATTTATGAGAGTCGTTCCTTCGCTTTGATATTCATCGACTTACTCTTCAATGTCAGATGTCTCATCTAAAATTGTTCACAGTCCTTTTTTATCATCGCGTCATCCTTATTATACCAGTTAAGAGATTCTTGTGTCCGAGGCGGATTAAGTTGCCTCTAAGTTAATGGTAAGTCATTTTCTGCAAATTTACATCTTCAAGAATGACAATTTAGTTTCCCAAGCCTCGGGGAGACTACTAATGACTTTTCTAACTTGTAGTGCATTTGAATACACCATTCCAAGTGATTTGAGTTCGTAGACAACTTTACTAAATCTCAAGAACATGGATTCAACATTTCCATCTTCAGCCATTTTGAACAACTCATATTCATTTACATGAACTGATACGACTTCCTGACTTTAGTAATTCCTTCATAAGTTCAGCTTCTATTTGTCCCACATTTTTTTTTTATCTTCTCAGTTTTCACATGTTTGATATTTTATCATATTCTGTCTCCACTCACTGCACTATAACAAACTTGGTAGCGTCTAGCAGGGTCCGTTTGAATTAACCGTCTTGTTGTTTCCATACTAATATCAAATGATTCAGGATCAATGAATTTCTAGTGGCCACTTTTTTTCCAGTCACGCCTGATAGGCTTCGGGCCCTTCTTGATTACTATTCATGCTTGATGATCATTTAAAGAGACAAAAATTCTAAATTTGTCTCTCCAGTGAGAGTAATGATGTCCATTAAAGTATGGTGGTCGGTGTGAGAAATGTCTGTCTTGAAGTAACGCGCCAGGAATTAGATAGCGTGTCATCAGATGTTGGCTCACGTTTGGTAAACATCGAGGTAGTGAGACCTGCTTTGGTACCAATTGAAAGTCAAGAGGGGAGTGGGTGAATTAAAAGTCCCTTCAGTCGACTTCGTACTCTGTTCTGCATTTTAGTAAAACAGAAAAATAACAATGATAACTTTCAATAAATAAATAACACAAAGTGTTTTTATACTGGTTCGGATCACCGATGTGGTGTCTAATCCAGTCCCCTTGGGTTACAAGGATTTCCTTAAGATCTTGTTAAGAACTTGGGTGTTACGGAATACTACGATTAAGAGTCCATCTGATATGCAAATCAGAACTTCTTCTTTGACACAACCTCTACCTGTATAACCTACACTCAGATCTTTCATTCTCATTTTTTTACAATTGTTCACTCAAAGGTGTACATAGTTTTATGAAAAATGAAAGAAGATTAAAATATAAGTTCAAGTGAAGTGTGTACTTCACAATTTTGGCTAACAAAGGTTTATATTGAGTGGACGGCTGCTGGTCTATTATGGAAACTCAAGGGCGTTCATATCAAGGATCCTTAGATTGAATCCTTGATTGGTTTGTTGAATCATGTCCATGTCAGATATGTGAATAATTAAATCAATTCCTTCCTTTGTTAGATGATCTCCTTGATTCTTAATTGATATTGGTAACTTTCAGAATATATTTTTTCCTTCCTCCTTTGCGTGATAATCTCCTTAGATCTTGTCTGCTATAGCAGTAATCTTCAGAATATACTCTTTCATTAATTAATTAAGGGGATGGCTCTTTCCTTGCATCTTGGTTGATATCCTCAATCTGCCAAATATATTTTTTCTTTGATGGACAGGTTTGCTCGTTCCCAAGTGTTTGTGCAGATTCATTTGAAATCCCTTTCCATTTGTGTGTTGATCAATCTTTCCTGATTGATTTCCTTTTTGGAATGATGAATGATTGAATTAATCTTTTAGATTGATTGTGTATTGATCCATTTCTATGGTTCCTGCAGATTGTGAGTTCAATCTATTCCTTGATTGGTGCGATCCTTTTTTGTGTACCTACTCGTGATTTTCTGCGATATGAATTCAATTTGTCATTATTAAAATATCATAAATTAACATATTTTCGTCGATATACAAGTTCACATGTGCTAGCACCAAATATAATAAAACATTATTTTTATGTAATATATGAAAGGGAAAAGGATAAAAAATACTCTTAAATTATTCGAAATAGCTCATATATATCCTTATACTTTATTTGACTCAAAACTACCCTTCCCGTTATACTATTGGGTCAAAAGTACCCTTCTTATTAACGAAGTTGTAAAATGCCACTTGGATGCCATATGGATGCCACATTGCATGCCAATAGAATTTAATTGCCACGTAAACTAAATAGAACGGGTCAAAAATACCTTTAAACTATCCGAAATTGCTCATATTTACCCTAACTATATTCGACGGCTCAAAATACCCTTCGCGTCAAACTTTTGGATCAAAAGTACTCTTCTTATCAATAGAAGTTTGTGAAATGACATATGATGCCACATTGCATGTCAATAAGGTTCCATGCCACATAGACTAAATCCCTAAATTCTAATGACTTCACTATCCCCCTCAGTTTAATTATTTTCCAGAATGATATTCATCCGTTCTCCTTCATTCACCTGTTTGGATTTCATATTTATTCGTGATGGGTTTTCACAGTAATATTTCATGCTTGTAGGTTTTAGTAATATTTTTTTCTTGATTTTAGTATTCTTACGATTTCAAAGCATACAGTTAGAATTTCACAACTTTCCCCTAGATTTTCGCAGCTAAGGCTTCGTAGGCTTTCTTGGGGCTGAGTTTAAGTGGATATTCATGGTTGTAGGTTAGTAAATATTTTTTCTTATTTTATTACGTTTCGATTTCAAAGTATGATAGTTAGAATTTACAAAACTGTTCCTTCCGTCTGTAGACAAATAAAAGTTCAGTCGAGAAATAATAATCAAGAACGGAAAATATTCGCACCAATCGTTTATTAACTTTCAAATGCGAGTATTACAATCTCTATTGATTTCTCTGATTTCGCCTTTTTCAAATATAAATTCAAGGGCTTTAAAGCTTGGGGATCTTGAACTGGGATTTTTATCTATCTTGACCTTTGACTTGAACGTCAACTTGAGTTTGAACTTTATCTTGATCTTGAACTTGAATTTTATCTTGATCTTGACTTCCTAGTTGAATTGCAAGGGCTTCGAGCTTGAATCTTGAATCCGACGGTCTTGATCTGATCGTTCTTAAACTTGAATGCTTTGAATTCTTGAACTTGTAAGGAAATCTGCAAGCTTTTGATCCACGAGCTTTCGGTAGCTTTTTTTGTTAAGGTATTCTTTGGTCGCTCTTTGTAAATTATGAGCCTCCTATTTATAGTTTTAAAATAGAGGGTTTGCCAATTGAACAGTACTCCCTTTCGACCAATCAGATTTAAGTGAATATCATAATGGCTGTATTAATGGAGCGGGCTTTAATTAAATCATATTTATCTGAATGTTACATAATTAAATCAATTATATTAATTAATAATATTATTTTGAACTATTTATTTATGAATTTAATAAATTCAAATTATTTAATAATTTGATATTTACTTTTTTTAAATGATTACAACAACCGTCATTTCGCTTCCAAGTTTTATAACTTGCTTCGTAGTGAGTTTCAAAGTGGATTTTCGTGGTTGTTAAACACAATAAATAGAAAAAAGTTAACTAAAATTAAACAACGAATGATCCACTTTGGATACCAACCACAAGAAAATATGAAACCCTAGCCGTGAAATGATGGAGAACGGGGGTGGGGGGGGGGAAAATCGTTTTCCTGAAAATAATGAATGAGGAGGGGTATGGGAGAAGAAAGGGATGGGGGCGGGCAGAAAATGAGTAATTAATATGTAGGAATTAGTAAATTGTGGCACAATTTGAATTTAACAACTTTTGCTAATAAGAAGGTCACTTTTGATCCATGAGTTTAACGGGAAGGGTAGTTTTGAGCCTAAATATAATTTAAGGGTATATATCAGTTATTTCGGATAGTTTATGATACTTTTGACCTTTTTTCTTTTAATCTATGTGGCAGTGGAAATCTATTGGGGTGACATGTGACATCCACATGACATTTAACAATTTCTGTTAATTAAAAGGATACTTTTTACTCATTAGTTTGACGGGAAGCGTAATTTTAAGTCAAAATATAGTTCAAGGTTATATATAAGATTATTTCAGATAATTTAAAGGTATTTTGACACTTTTTCTATATATGAAATTATCGATAATGTATGTATTAAAAGCAAAAAAAATAAAATGATATCATATACACGTTTGTCGGCAAGGACCACCATAATTAAAATATAGTAAAAAAGAAAAAGAAAAAATGAAATCACCACAAATAACATATGAGAAAAACTAAATACAACAAAGATATATAGTTGCGTCATAATTTAACGTCATAAAGCATACGTCAAGTTCTAGAAAGATAAATAAAAATGTCTTATATTTCTACTTTAATTTCTTAGTTGGGTTTGCTTCCTTGGAGCTTCCTTTCATGTTCTTATCTCTTTCCTTCTCACTCTCACCCACCATATATAAATTATAACCCCATCATCACTTCCTAAATTCTCAGATCTTATAATAACTATTTTTAAAAAAATGGAGGATTTTCTTGGTGAAAACCCACATAATAGATTGATAAAAGAACTTATTGAAGGAAAAAGTTTCACTGTCCAACTTCAAACTCTACTTAAACAACCTAATGAATCAGTCTTAGCTGAAGAACTTATTCGCAAAATATGGGGATCTTTTACTCAGGCTATTACTGTGTTGAATAGTTTGGGTAATTCCGATAATAGTTTAACCCAGGGCCAGATCGAGGAAGTTGATCAACCCAATTCCGGTTCTGAATTGAAGAAGAAGAAGGAGAAGCAAGACCGGAGAGGTTGCTACAAGAGAAGGTAATTATTATAGTACTATTAGTTTAATTTTTGTACACTGATCGTTTACATAGTACGTATATATAAAGTAGTCCTAGTTAGGATAACTTGTTTGTAAAAAGTGTCTTAGTATATATTTTTACTATATGATAATGTAATGAAACAACTTTTAACTATATCGATATGATCTATCGATGTCCTAACACTTATATCAAGGTAAATTGCCTTTCTTTTTACGGATGAATGTGACTTGATAGTGTGACTAATTTTTATACTATTAATGACTATTATAGTTTAACTCATGAAAAGTATGATGAATTACCTAGTTAAAATACACTTACAATATATATTAATTCGTTAGATCTAATTAATTATATGTAAATATTCTTCATTCTCAATTGGTATATATGGTACTTGTATGTGTAGCTAGCTAGAAAATAAAGAACTAATATAAAAGAATAATACTAAGTAACCCCACTAACCCTTATAATTTTGTGTATGCAACTTGGATTATATATATAGATCTACAAGCCAAGGCAATTTGAATAGTCAATTGGATATCTTCTGCCAACAAGCTAGCTATACATTGTTTACTGAACACACAAGTCACTTCAAAGTTGAAGCAAGTTGCATATATAATTATTTATAAATGTAATTATCAGTTGTATACAATTATTTTTGAGCTTTTATATATGTATGTATGTTCAATCAAATGAGAGAAATTATTTTTGTATTTGCAGAAAAACTTCAGGTTCATGGATGAGAGAATCTGAAACAATGAATGATGGTTGTGCATGGAGAAAATATGGGCAGAAGAAAATACTCAATTCAAAATATCCTAGGTATATACATATACACTCCAATAATCTCCAAGTTAATTAGGTCCATAATTTAAATGTGTGGGATAATTACTAGTTAGAGGTAGTTTGGTACTGAGATAAGAACACGTTATTTGTATATCTTCTTTTTTTATCATCTCTCTCCTTTTGCTTGGTCAGGTTTACCGTCGCACCGCCGTTTTCCCCTCTCCGGGTTCTCCCTCGTTTGGTTAACAATTTAGAAATTCAAATAACTAATAGTACATGTTTAAGTTATGGCAAAATTTATGTATCTTTTTATACATGATAGAAGATGGAATAACTAATACATGAATAATTAACTAGTACCTACATAAAAGAATAACATATAGATTCTCTCTCGACTAATCTCTACATTACTAGTAACAACATATCAGCACTGAATATTCTAATTTTAATTTTGAGTATGTTATTATTATTCGTGTATATAAGTTAAATTCTTTTATGATTTTGTGATGATATAGGTGCTACTATAGGTGCACCCACAAGTACGATCAAGAATGCCGGGCCACAAAACAAGTTCAAATAATCCAAGAAAATCCAATAATAATGTATCACACCACATATTTTGGCAATCACACTTGCAATTCAACAAAGATTCCAAAACATACATACAATAATCATTCTATGGTAAAGCATAGTGACTCAACAGTACTAAAAGAAGAAGAGGAAGAGGAAGAATCCAAAGGACAAAGTGATAATGCATCATCAATTGTGGATTCTAATTTATGGCAAGATTTTATGCCTTCTTCTCCCTCTGCTCATGATTCCACTTTGGCTGCTAATTATAATTCTTCTTATTATGAAGAAATCATATCTAGTCATGATATGGAAGATTTGGCTAAATTTGGTGAAATTGAGGCCATTGAGTTTTGTTGACATATTTTTAATAGTAATTAGTCCTTATGGGGTATGGCTAATGTTGTAGAATAAAACCTTCGGCTATGTTCTTGGTATTACTTTTAAATGAAAAAAAGGTATATACTAACTTGTCCCTAGTTGTACTTTTCTACTTTTGTTTTACTTATCTCTTTATTTTACTGCTTTCAAGTGCATGAGAAGATAAAAGAAAAGTATCACAGAAATTAAAATTGGTTTCAATTGACTTACTTTTAATTGTTTTAAAATTAAAATAACTATAAAGTATTTTTGAATTGTTTGAATAAACTAAAGAAGTGTTAAGTAAAAAGAGACAAAAATAAGTTGATAATCACGAATTAGAAATCTTTAACTTATGAATTTCTACTTATTAATCAAAAACAATAATCCATCCAAACGGATATAAAACTTCTAAATTAGGTTTAGAATTTAATAATTTGTCAATGTCACAATGCACTATGTATGTTGTTGACGTCTTGTCGTATTACTTAGGAGAGTGTGTTTAGGTTAGCTCAAAGAACTTTTTAGTTAACTTTTATATTTGGTAAGTTTCATCAATATTTTTAAGCTAAACAAGTAAAGTTTAAAAGATGTTGTCTAATTTAAAAAATGATTTACCGTATTATCTCAATCTAATATAATAATAAATAATTGCTTGGACTTCTTTTTGAAGCTTTTGAACAAGCAACATGATTTCCTCTTTTCGGAGTAATTCATACTCCCTTCGTTGGAATTATTTGTCATGTTATGCTTATCGAAAATCAGTTTGATTAATTTTAAAAGTAAATTAAATCATATTAATTTGATATTTTAAACAAAAAAATTATATATTCTACAACTATATGAAAAGTACTATAAATTACAAAAAAATTTGCATAATAATATGATGAAAAATACATTAAAATTTTTATAGTTTGACTCTAAAAATATAAATCATGATAAATAATGTCGGACGGAGGAAATATATTTTATCTCTAAGTGATATTACAATGATTAGCTATAATAAAAGTTTGTTAAACCTTCTTTGATTCCTCTCATATTGAATGCTCACAGGAGAATAATTGTTGATCCCAATATTAAATTAAACATTATTATTATGATAAACTTTTATTATTACCGCCTCCTACTAAACGACAACTCTTGGGTTTAGTTTGTAATTTTAAATGGTTGTAATTTCTATATATTAAATTTTGCACGATTAAATAATATGCTCCTTAATTACTTACGAACTAGTACTATGTAAATATTATTTAAATAAATAGTTATTAATTTTATGTTTAATCATATATAAAATTTATGTTTTTGAATTAATTTAATATTTAGATAATAAATTCATTTTTTCGTGTTATCATTTACCAACTTTAGGGTAATTCACTGTTATTTTACCAAATACATCAACAATTTATTTTAAATTTCAAATACTTATGTTTAAACATGTAACTGTTTATTTATAATTTTAAATCCAATAATAAAATAGTAATAAGCTTTTTAACATTTGGAGTCTAAAGATACGTTTAAAGTGAACTCTATTTTAATCGGAACGGATTGGGGGGGGGGGGGGGGTCGTTATTTGGGTTTTGAGTTTTTCTTTTTCTTTCTTAAAATAGTTTATTAAATAAATGTTAGACGTGATATAGTTTTTTTATCTTTTAATCTCCTCGTCCAGAATTGTTTGTCATGTTGCATTTATTGAAAGTTAATTTGATTAATTTTTAAAGATAAATTAGATCACATTAATTCGATATTTAAATAAAAGAATTAGATATTCTAAAATTATATGAAAATTTTTATAAATTACAATTTTTTACCTATTAATATAATAAAAAATACATCTTAAAATGTTAGTAAAACTTTTATAATTTAACTCTAAAAATAGCAATCATAACAAATAATATCGGATAGAGAAAGTATCCAATAAGAATATTATAGTTGATCGAGAGACGCAAGCATATGACCAGAAGGATTTTTAAAATATAAGATTCAAGTGATTGGATAAAACTACGTGGGGCGAAAAGAGCAGAATATTAAAATAGAATACGTTAAAGTATTAATTATACTGTTCGACCAATATATTAAAAATAAAAAAGTACCCTATTGAATCAATATTATTTATATTATTTTATCATATTCATGTATCGGTTAGTGCGGTTCTATATTAAATGTATCTTGGTGCCGTTTTTCCAAAAGATTTATTCAAATAAAGATAATACTCTAATATAATAAAAATTTTTTAATAAGTTTGATGCAAAAATATAGTAATTTAATTTAACAAAATGCTCATAAAATAAAAATAATAATAATAAACATTAAAAGAATGATATATGCATAACACAAAGAGAAATTAAGAGAAATAGAATTCTTACTTTAGATTTTAACGTTTTTATAATATGAAATTGTGAATACAAACTTACTGTAAAGTATGAATTGAAGGGTAAAGGATAAAGATAATAATTATTAAGATATTGAGATTAATATATAATACTTATAAACAAGTAAAAGTATAAATTATTAGTTTTAATAGGTTATTATTTTACCCGATAATTCAATATTAAAAATCAATACCATATTGATAATCCAATAAAGTTTTTTTTTATAAAATCATTAAAAACATGTTATACAATAATCCAATAACAATAAATCAATAATATTTTTATCAATTTAATTTATCGATCAATTTAATTTTTCACACCCCTTACATGAGGGAGTTTGAGATGCCTAAGCAAATAAGCTAGTCAACATACTACTTTCACATCTAAGGGCAGGGTGATAATTTTATTCATAAATTTTTCATTTTAATTTATTGATCATATTTTTTTATTGAAGAAAATTTTGTCAAAGAGACTACTACAAATGACGCTAACTAATAACTCTAAATAATTTAAGAAAATAGATTAATTTTAAGTTTTACTTTTTAAATTTATTGTTTCACATAGTTGAGAATGCGAACTAAATGTATTATTTGAAAATGATATAAGAAGGACGATAATGTTTAATAATAACCACTCGCAATATTAATATATATATATATATATATATACATTATATATATATATATATATATATATATAATATATATATATTGTTATAGAACAATTTGTGTTATAGTCACATCTAATTATTTTGAGTCCTAGTAGGATATGTTTAGGAATCTGTACTTGGGACCAAGTAAGGTGTTTTCCCTATAAATAAATGGTTTATCCTCATTGTAAATAATATTTGTGAAAGATCTCTAATCCTTAATATACTTCAAGAGAAATAAGAAGTCTTTTCTCTTCTCTCTACTTTTCTTTCTTTCTTCTTCTAATGTACATATTTTCATAACACTTTATCAAATACGATTGTTCTATTCTAAAAATAATGAAGAAGACGGGAAAAGTGCAAAAGAGATCTTGCATAGTTATGCAATAAAGCTCTTATACTTAAGGTATGATTTATCTTTAATGTTCTAATTATTTATGTAACAAAATTTGGATGTACATCTAAGTAAGTAGTTAAGAGATCTTGTCGACTTTCTATAACGTTTAAATTTAATCCGACTCTGAAAAAAGAATTTCTTTAATTTATTTTAATAATTAAATAAGCACATTTAGAAGATATGTTTTCAACCTTTATTGAGGTTTGTGATCTATTTAACTTATATTTATTAACTACTAAGGTTGATTAAAGAAATCAATAATCTCAAATTTCTGTGTGTAATTAGAATTACGATCAATATAATGATCATCAAATGAGAAATAAATTATTGTGACGCTTAGGTTGAACCTCATGTGGGTAAGATTTATAGATTGTAAGTTTTATTGCAACCAAAAGAAATAAACGAATGGATTGACGTCCAAGCGACTCAAGAGGGTAAGACTCAGACAGTCTTGATGCTTGTTGGATTAAGATATTGGATTCAAGTCCTCATTGATTTATGGCATAAGACGTTGGGTTTAAGTCTCAATGCACCAATTGATGATATTATATGACTAAGGGAAATAATGAGTTTTTGATAACATTAGTCATGAAATATATCTCGTTAAAGCAGATCCATTCCCCAATGCATGTAGCGTGCATAAATGTCTAAAAGAAGACAATTGATTAAATGATGCACTATGAATATGGCATGAGGTACTAAGTTATCAAAATTTGGATGTACTTAGATGATTGTGTTTCCCAATTCAGAAGATGAGAGCCTTTGATAAAGGTAAAAATAACCGATTCATTCTTTTAGAGTGAATGAGGTGGGATAGCCACCATTCAGACGTGAATTTTTCTTGTAATGATTGTTTCGCGAGGCATGGTAATTGTGAGACCTCATAAACGAAAGTATTGAAATTGAATTCCTCTACTTCTATGACTATCCAAATATTTGGTGGACCTAGTCCACCCCATAGTATTGTTTAGAGACTTAATGTTCCTAATAAATGTTTTCTTCTTATGGTCTCATGTGTGCCTATTATTAATCTCGCAACTTGGATTTTTGCAAAAATTTTGGGCCACAAATAATATGTTTACATGGCAAAACAATTTTCTTCATATTAGCTCACAATGATGAATCACGTTCACCTAAAGGGTAAAGTGATTGAGAAAAATAAATCTAAAAAATTACTCTTGGAGTAATAAAATTGAAATTTTTTTTTTACTTCATATAATAGTAAATCCAGCAATTTACTAAGCAAAAGGCACATGCGAGTAAACTTGGAGTTAACGAGTACTCTACTGATTTTAATAGGGTTGGCATGAAATAATTTGTGGTCATCCCAAAAATGTGCATACTGATTAATGGCCATACATTGAACAACTAGAAGATTCTTCCCAGATTCTTTACGCTGCTTGTTTCCTCATGTGATAAAGTTTGATTGATCAACTAAAGTTGGACTAAATCCCCTAATCTAAAAGTATAACAGGTGACCTATGTGCCCGTTTACCTATCTAATGATATGATACAAAGCATCATAAGATAATCACATGTGCTTTGTTTGTCCAACTTGCAGTTTGACATTCGCAACAAATTGTTTGTGGCAAGATAATTGAACTAACGCACAACTTTCAGATATGAAGCAAGTAATTCATTTGATAATATTGATAAATATATATAAGATGAAATGTGACATAACGTCTCATATAGTGGAATCATTGCTTGAAATAAAGTTTCATATGTGATTATGAACTATGATAAATTACATACAAACATAATTGTATTAATCAAACCAAGAAGTTAGGATCAATTTTTCTGTTAAGTTGCTTTATGGTCAGGGACCAAATAGTTTCATCTGATAATTTTGATGTGCAATATATGATTAATGAATATACTATGATGCACAAAGATTCGATTCCTCTCAAAAGATTGAGGTTATGTTGAGTTTTTGTCTAACATAAGGGGGAGACTAGAAGCAAGGAAGATCTTGTTAAATACTCCAATTGAATGTCCCTTTAAGGAATAAAGTCTAAGGGGGGGGGGATGAATAGACTAATCAATTCATAAAGAAAATAATCGTTGAAAAAGGGGGAGGATCAAAGAATCACAATGATCATAATAAGAAGATAATGTGCTCTTGGGAGCCTACTACATAACACTTTTATGAAACCTTTGAAGGATAGCTATCTAAAAATAACGAGTGATGAGATCTCATAAGTTATGTCCCTTATTGTGAATCGTACAAAATGGTATATCGTTGAAGATTCTTTGATACCATAGCGTCGCAATTATTTGCCAAGTTATGAGGTATAAATCTACATCATTAAAGCATGCTTGGGTGTAGAAAGAATTATCAAGTAAAGACGTAGACTGATCATCTTGGAAGTGGTAAAGCTTATTTTGACTTCAATCCTAGGCACTAAAAGATGTCATACATCGATTTGAAATGTTGTTACTTGAACAAAATTAAATATCCAATGGGTTCAAAATCTAAAGCATATACAAGTTTTTTGGAAGCAAAAACTTGTTTATCATCCTCATAAGGATTAAATAGATTCAAAGGCGAGAGCATATTAATGCAATTGTGAGCAGAATTGAACCTACTTCTTGACTATAGATTATTTGCTTTAAGAAGTTTAATTAGGGAACTTGCAGAAATCTTTGACCCTGAGGTAAATTTCTAAAAGCAGATAGAAGAAAACATACTTCGTCAAGATTTTTCTACACTCACAATCTCCAAGAATGTGATATCAACATGTCAAGAGGTCTGCTTCAAATAATATTTGTTGATTTCATGCATCAAGTCCGCTAACCAACTACAACTTTTCAAGAAGATATGCTCAAGATTGGAAGCATATCCAAGTCTCTGATGTGCTCATAAGGGGGAGTTATACGCGTGTACTCTTTTTTTCTTCTCACAAGGTTGGTTGTCCCACTGGGTTTTTTCCCTGTAAGGTTTTTAATGAGGCATCCATAATGCGTATTATTAGATATGTGTACTCTTTTTCCTTCATCACTAGATTTTTTCTCCCACTGGGTTTTATCTAGTAATGTTTTAAGAGGCACCCCCCACCAGGCCGCATTCACAGGGGGTAGCTATTCAACAATTTGTGTGATGCCTCCTGTAGTCTTTGCTCTGCCGATCTATGTGTCATCTGTGTGCAATTGTGTTACAACAATGCATGTCTGTGACCACGCCGGGGGGGGCGCTCCGGCTCGCGGAGGCCCTCCCATGGTGAGTGGTCGCACGTGGTGGGGGGGGGGTGGGTAGCGGCAGGGGGTGTAAGGGTTTGTTCGCCTATACGAGTGGAGGTGCGTGTTCCTTCATTGTAAATAAGATTTGTGAAAACTCTCTGAATCCGGAATATACTCAGAGAAATAAGAAGTCTTGTCTCTTCTCTCTACTTCTTCTTCTTCTAATTTACATATTTTCATAACATATATATAATATATAATATGTTAAATCTTAAAATTTTGATGTGCCACACAGACACTAATTTTTGGTGGCAAACGTAGTTAATATATATATTTGAAAATTACGTTAAAAAAAATATAAATCACAATAATTTAGAATTTAAAAAATATATTAAAATTTAGACGACTCTCTAAATTTAAAACACATAAAAATTTGATCGACTCTTGAAATTATATTCATGCTACATAAATTAGGACAAAGAAAGTATATGAAAATAATATAAATAGTATATAAATAATAATAATTAACAATTTAAAATATTTAAAAATAATATAAAATTTAATATAACTCTTATGTATCATATAATTAAATTGAAACAGAAATCAATAACATATATTAAACTCATGCTAACACCGACGTTTATATATAATAATAAATAAATAAAACAAATGTTCTACGCCACTTTATACTAGTGTGATTATTGTACTATACTATGTTCGCTTGGTATATAGATAATTTCCCAAATTTATGAATGAATTTCATTTAAATAATCAATTAATTAAGAGCCTATATGGAAGAGTTTAAATACATTAAGAATTTTGATTTGTTATTTTTTTAAACTTAAAAATAGTGTTTGTTTTTTTATATTAACCTCAAATATAAGGTACTTAAAAAAATTATTTTGAAATAAACACTTAAATAAAAGTTGGTTCGAACAAACTCTAAGTATAAACATAGACTTATGCCATTTAATTTATTTCTTCAGGTTAAAATAGTTTTAAAGCAATTCAATATGAATGTTTTTGAGTAAAATAAGAAAAAACACAAAGACTTATTTTTAAGTCATGATAACAAAAATAACTCAAAAGATACAAGTTAAAATTCTTAAATAAGCATATACTATAAGAAATAAATCAAAGTACTTACATAATAAAGTATTCGTAAGATACTTTTTAATGCTCTTTAGCATTTATTATATGTAGATAAATTAATTTAAAATTCTATCTTTTTGAATTAAAAACATTAGCTTCAATAAGTTTTAAAATCTCACATATATATTTAAGAAAAAATTCTTTTGGCTAAAATGGTAAAAAGACTCATTTACACTATAAACTAGTTTCTTTTTGAATATTTTTACGTTTTTAACTTAAAATTAAATATATTTTTGGAGAAGCCATTCTTGAAGCTCTATATTCTTCTATCAGATTCAAACATATTAATAACAATTAATGAATCAATTATTGAAATTTATAGTGCAATGTATGTACTATGGAATTCTACGTCTAATACAAATTCTATCAAAGGGCAATTTATAATTAAGTAGTTGGATGACCATAAAAAAATATTTTCAATTTATTTTAAAAAATAATCAATTATGACTCAGTAGTAAAAAAAAATAATTTTTGAATCACATTATATTCTTGTTGGTTGGGGTATTATAACAAAAAAATCACTGTAAATAATTATTACAACAGGATTATGGTCCAAAATATTTGTGTTAATTTGAATTTACTTAACACTACTATATTTTATTCAAAAATAATAATTTAAAAAAAAAGTAATAGAATTTGAAGGTCATTTTAGTAAAAATATAGGTAATAAGATAAAAATGTATCCAAACGATTCCTAATTATCTGGATAAATATGTATGATGATAATATAATATATTGTTATCTGGGGTTCACATATATGAACTACACACGATTTCTATTTAATTGTCGATATATGTATGGGATCGAATGTATTGAGGTTGTCATTATCTCAACATATTATAAAGTAAATTTAATGTTTTTAATATATAGTTTATTTAATTTTATTAAAGTCTATAATTTAAAAAATTACTTAACTGGAGGTCATTTAGAATAAAATAAGTAATTGATTTACAATTCATCAAATCTATGAATATTAGGAGGTAAGTCTGTTGATTAATACTATTAATGATCAATACTATTAATATTTGACTCTCTTTAGTTCACATGTGATGAGTTATACGCATTGATTTCATATAACTACTTGACAATTATCAGGTCTAATGTGTTTGAGCGCCATTATTCCATTTTTACACATTTATTAATTCTCCGATGTTTAATGACAACACAAATTTATTATACAGGAGAGAGATAAAAATTTCATCACACATATATTTTTCTTATTATTATTATTTTGGTAGTGTTTTGTTAAAGATATGTTAAATATTAAGTAGCTGGAGTTGGTAGTACATAAATAATTTTTCCTCTCAAATTAATATTTTTGTGAAACTGATAAGAATTTTTAAATAAGGAATTTTATCGTATTTATATGAATAAATTAATGTTATTATTTTAAATAATTATTTTAAAATTCATTTTTAGTAATTTTTAATTTCAAATTTTAAAATGCTTTTGAAAAGGTAATGTAAAAATAGTTCATAATAACGTCAAATTTCAAATTACTTTAATAAGTAGATATCGACATAGTAGTAAAGAAATAGTACAAAAAATGGTTAATACAGTGGGGATATGATTGCACAATAATGTTATCGTTTGATCATTATTAATGATTATGTTTAAAAAATTAAAAATTCTGATTCATATAGATTTTTAAAAAAATCACGTACTCTAAAATACATATTTAAAAAATTAACCGACAGCTTTATTATTATGTTAAAAAAATTAAATTATAGGTTTATATTGTTGAGTTTTATCAATTCAAAAGTTATTTAATTTTGATTATCGTTATTGAAATAGGTTGTGATTAGATTTAAATAACATAGATAGATATGCATATCTGATATAATATATAGTATATATAAGATATATAAAAAAATATATAGATTATATATAAAATTATTAAATGATTTTAAATTGTCTCCTTCGATAAAAAAATCTATATAAATGAAATTTTTTTAAACATGTTTTTTATATCCTAATGGAAAATCCTTGTGGCATAAAAATTTAACGTGTGATTCGTGGCATAATTATAGGTCTGATTCATCAATATTTTTAGAAATCTAATACCAAAAGAATATTATTTTCTATTGAAAACGTCCATTATTGATAAATTATCTATTTAGTTGATAACTTAAAGAAAAAAAAAAATTCAACTATTTATTTTGAATCACGCTTAACAAATACGAAAGTATAATCTTAGTAGAGGAAGGATGTCATTTGTACTTAGTATTAATAAGAAATCTTAATTAGTTTTTTGCTAAAGAGAGTTATTTGAAATGAAAAAACTAATTTTTCGAAGTATGATTAGTACCTATGATGATTTTTTTAAGGTACAATTCAAAAATACTTTTTTAACTAACCGTGCAACGTTTGTTAGTAATTGAAACAATATTTATTTTTTTAAAAAATAAATAGAATGAACTAACAAATAGAATAAAAATATTTTTCTATTTAAAGAATAAAATATTTAGATAATGATAAGAAAGTAAATAAATCCACAATTGATTGTTCTAAGACTGGACATTAATCATGAAATCAACTGTAACGGACCTGTGTTTAGTCGTTTCTGAGGCCAACAAGATTTTATTCGGAAAACTGGTGGCCGAGGTGCGGAGGCCACGACGGACCTGTCAAGGGCTACGACGGACAGCCGTGGGGGTGTTCGTTTCAAAAACACTTGGAAAATCTGAAAATGGGTACTGAAAATCGGACTCTCTGAACGTCTCCGTGAAGAAATGGCAGGCGGACGTCACAGGGTGACGGACCGTCCAGACTATATGGGAATTGATGAGTTCTCTACGGTTGCGACGACCTGCAGGAAGGAACGTTGCCAGGCACGACGGCCCGTCACCGCGGCTAAGCAATCCAGTTCGGGTCGGATTTCTTTACACGTGTTGGGACGTTTTTGACTATTTACTGCATTAATTATTAAAGGTATCGGGTTAATGTTAATAAGTTCTAATTACTTGGGGCGTGAAACTCTTGACTTTGTTTTTTTTGGGTGGTACCTAATTTAATTAGTGGATTATTAGAGCCACTCTTTTAAAACTTAATTAAAATAATTAGGGTAAAAGAAGAGGGGTTGGGTTGATAAAGAAGAAAATAGAAAGACACAGCAAGAGAGAGAGAGGAAACTCGATCAAGGGAGAGAACGGAAAGCTTGGGAGGATAGCTTGTTGTCGCAATTCTTCGGTGATGAAGGTAGGTTATGGTTTCTTTTTACACTACTCGTAGGACAAATTTTAATAGCCGAATGATATGTGTGCCAGGTTTTATATTATAGAGTCCTTATTGTATGCTTAATTGTGTGATGCATGGTGTGGATTTTATATATATGATTGTGATGATTGAAACAGGCCAATGATGAAGCTATTGATCCCAATCATGATATAACCCATAATCTCTTGTGTTAATGATGATGCCTTGGTATAAAGAAGGTCTGATGAAACTAAAGTGATGAGATGATGACGCTTGGTATAACATAAAGAAGGCTTGATGATTAATGGAATGAGATGAGGGGATCGGAGTAGGTGGTACGTACGACACATAGTAATAGTGGGACGGGTGTCCCGAACCGACCAGTAGATTGTTAGGGGGTCGGCAGAGAGTGTCAACGTACAAGAAATAGAAGAAGTTAGGGGGACGGGGTGTAACGAAACCGACACGTAGATGTAGGGGATCGTGAAGTGTCACGTACACGAAAACATTACTTAGGGCGAATAGGAGTGTAAGTAACGACAAAGAGTAGGAGGGCCGATCGGCCAGTAAGTGTCACGTACCGACACCAAGAGGAAATTAAAGATAATTTGTGTTGAATCTTGAAAAGATGATATGAATATACTCAATATAATAAAGAACATTATCCCAAATAGTAGGGATTGGAAGGCTTGAGCCTCATAGATTATGATCGGTGATTATTGGGTGATATTTATAAAATGAGTTTTTTACTTGTTGCTATTCCACATGTAAGAATTAGTTTGATTTATGATGTTATCTGAAGATATATTGTTTCTCGAGTTTGAGTGGCCGATGATACCTACTCAGTACTTGTGGTTGTATGACCCACCACTTTTATTGTTTTCCCTTTTGTTTATTTGTGGTGTGACAAACGTGCCGTCATCTTCGACACCTCAAAAGTATCAAGCCAGTCTGCGTCACACCGGATCTTCAGGGTGCGCTAATGCTTTAGATTGGACGGATCTCCTCCTCTGTCTTGATCCTTTGAAGTTTCGGCATACGACTAGCTTGTATTTATTTTAGCTTCTTAGAATCTCTTAGTTTAGCTAAATTGATTCAAGATGTTCTGTGGTGCTGACTTCCAGATTTTGGGGAATTTAATAGAAGTTGAATTTTAGAAGTTATGAATTCTTTATTTATGAGTTAAGTCTTCCGCAGTGTGTTATGTGTTTTAAATTGAAATGATAGGTTCAGATTGGTTGGTTCGCTCACATAGGAGGGGGAAAAGGGGGGGGCCGGCGCGGACCCGATTGGGGGTCGTGGACAATAACACTATTTTAAAAAAAAGCCATTTGGAAGAAGTAGCAAAGATATACGGAAGGGGTGCGAAATAGCAAATTAAAGAAAGGGGCCAAAAGGACAGGAAAGGGCTAGGGGGAACGGATTTATAGGTAGTCATGAGTTTTCACATCAATATAGTCAAAAAAAAATGAGAAACGAAAATTAACTGCTTAGGTTTTAATACATAAAATGCCGCGGCGAGGATGAAAGGTCTGCCACAAAACGTCGTTCCAGATTATCACATTTTATTCCGATTAAAAAAATGTAGTATGAAGTTAGATATATAGATATTTGTTTGTATGGGTTCGATTTTAAATTGGATGGTTTTTGTATATACATAGAAATAAGTAAATATTATTTGCAAGTTCAAAAATTAGACGAGATTGGATAAAATTGTATTCAAATATATCTTGTTAAGAATTATTAAATTTAATTTATATAATTTAATTGATATAAATGGAAACGAAAGAGAAAGAAAGAAGGACAACAAAAGAGGTAAAACAAGGAAAAAGACAAGAAAGAAGACAGAATGAATGAGGAAGCAAGGGGGGTACAGAGTAGATGTGTTAATGCGGTTCAAACTATAAAAATCCATTTGAATTTCGGAGTAATTTTCTTTTATCACACAAATTAAATAGTATTTCTAATTTAAACATAAAAATTATTGTCCATTGGTTATTAGAAATCTAGAAAATAAAAAAAAATTTGATTTACTTTGAAAGAAAAAGAGATTAAATTAGTCTTTTCTTAATTCTGATAAAAAAAGTCTGATGATTTAGCACTTTTCATATTTTAATTGATGCATATATATAAATATATTTATTTATGTACTAGGCTAAGTAGGCTAGTTGGTGAATTTTTATTAAGAGAATTGAAGGCCAGGTACTTATAGTACATAATTTATCTGCTCATGCATTTATTCACTCTGCTGTACATTCACTGCACTTGTCCTAATGCTTTCTTGCAGGCTTTTGCTACCTTTCTTACTGTCCTCCTCCTTTTTAGTAACTCACATTTTCACTTATTGGAGCATTTTTAACGATGTTTTCTATTTTATTTTTTATTTTGTTTAGTAATAATTTTGAAGTTTCATTTGCGATTGTACATTGGGGAAGGACCCCAAGATGATGTTAAGGTCGGATGGGGAGGGCGGAAGAGAACGAAGGCGGGAGGGGGGAAAGAAGCACGCGAAAGCGGGGGGGGAGGAGAGGGGAGGGGGGGGCAAAACGAGGCAGGGAGGGAGAAAGAGGGGGGCGAAACGGGGGAAAGAACAGAAAGGAGAATAAGAAGAGAGAAGTCCCTCTACACCCACTTCAAAACCTCCAACATCCCTCATCCAAACCACTAATCGAACCAAACACCTACGCGCCCACCCTCTCCCACACTCCTCCTTCCCGGTACGTACACCCCCAACTCCCAAACATAGACCCCCCCCCAATCTCCAATAGCCCCACCTAGAAACTAATCCCAGTTCCAAACCGCTCCCCTCCCCCACACAACCATAAACACACATTCCCAAATAAACCCACAGCTACCCCTCCCCCCACCCCACCCATTAAACCACAACGCCACCCTGACCCCCAACTACCCGCTTATCATCCCTCTTCACCTCCCACTCCTCTGCAACCCTGCACTCACTTCACCCTCCCCAATCTTCATCCAAGCGACCTTCTACTCCCCAAACTCACACCCAACTGCTCACGTCCCCCCCCACCCAAGTCCTCACAACATCCCCCGCTTTCCTTTCTCACCCCCCTGTAAACAACAACCTAATCAACTGACCCAACCAATAACCCTCGACAATAGCTCAGGCACCATCCCACCTCCACGCACCCCCCACCCACACCCCACCCACCCCAATCCGTCACCCCCCCCCTCATCCTATTTTCCAACCTCGTCTCTGCACGACTCTCTCACAATTGCTAACAATCCAAACCGACCCATAACCCAATCTTCCCCCCCCCCATCGTCGTCCCTATCCAATTCATTCAAATTTCATACTCCTGCTACTATTTCACAACTCCCACTCCCTAACTCACTCTTAACTCTTCATTCCATCAACACCCCGAAGTCTCTCCCCCCATATTTACCAATCCCTCTCCTCTCTCTTCACCAACCCCTACTCCACCCAGATCCCTCGCCAACATCTTCTCCCACCTCCTCGTTACTCTCTGCCAACCTGCAACCCACTAACCACCCGTTCCGCTTTTTGTACATATAATCCACCATTTAATATAAAAGTGGAAATCATTGGGGACAATATAATGTGGCCATCAGAAAGATTTATTATTATTCTTAAAATTTATTGTAATTTACATAACACATGAACTTCACGATGAGTACGTTACTCTTATACATGTCCTATTAAGGTAGGGATGTTCAAAAGAGCATTGTTTGTTTCTTATTTTTTGATGTGTAGCTAAAAAATTGTTTAAATTACAAAAATTGTAGTTTGTATTCAAGTATTTCGTTGGTCTGTACTAATTTACTTCGCTATTTCATTTGAAAACTATTGCTATTCAATATCTTTTCCTGCTCTTTCCAAGTAGCGTTTCCTCACTTTTCTCCCCTCAACCACTCGCCGTCGATTGTCTGCTATCCTGTCAATTTTGCGCCTCCATTTCCTGCCCTGAAATAATTTTATCACTAAAACATTAAGTAGATTGTCCTGCATTATCTGTAATTTTGCGCATACATTATAAGAAAAATGATTATAATCTAATTACATATGTTTCAAATGAAAATTAAATATAGCAACTATTATTACTCTCGAATGAAATAACATACTTTATATCAATAATATATTTTAGATATTATATTGCTTCGAAACAATACAAAAAATTATTAGAGATTTAAATTTCATAACCGATATATTTAAATCATATTAAAATAACTATTTTAATTAAAGAGTAAATTGAGCGACCACTCTTTTCAAAATAAAATAGAAAAATTATTATTTGAAGCGAAGTAGTCCTTGTTAAAAATCTTTAAATATTGGACACGTAAAAAATAATTACAATTGTACAAGATTTCAAATAATAAGATTTTATAAAAATAATGAACAAAAAGTGAAGTAGATAGGTGACTAACCACCTGCGTCTTACAACTGGAATACGGAAAGGGTAAAAAATATCCGGAATAACTATCTGAAATAGCTCCTATACCCTTAAAAACTATATTTGTGGCTCGAACTGCCCTTCTCTCAAACAATTGGGTCAAAAGTGCCCTTCTAATCAACGAAATTGTTTTAAATTTTTACGTGGATCACACAATGATGATTCCATAATTTCCACTGTCCACATAGACACATAAAAATGGTCAAGTACCCTTAACTATTCGAAATAGCGCACCTTTTACCCTTAAACTATATTCGGCCAAAACTGCCCTTTCCCGTCAAACTATGGGTCAAAGTGACTCCTTATATATCGAAAGTTGTTAATTCCACATTGGTCATATTGACTAAATCCCAAACTCTTATTACTCATTTTCTCCTCTTTTTATTATTTTACCAGAAACGATTTTCAACCCCTTCTCCGCATTTCGCGGCTTAAGTTTTCATCACCTTTTTTTCTTCGTCGATGAGTTCAAAATTGGAGTATTCATGTTGTAGTTAGTAAACTTTTTTCTTGAGTTTATAGGTTTTACAGACCACGAAATCCACTTTGAACTCGCTTCGAAGAAATTTATGAAACCTTAGCCGCGAAATGACTAACAAGTTGTGGAAATTCGAACTATCATACATTTTTTTTTAAAATCAACCACAATTAATAAAATAAGAAAAAATATTTACTAACCTAACAACATAAATATCCACTTTGAAACTCCCCCAAGAAAGCTACGAATCTTAGCTGTGAAATTAGGAGGAAAAAATTGTGAAATCTAACTCTCAGTCTTTGAAATCGTAAACAATAAAATAAGAAAAAATATTTACTAACCTAGCAAGCTTAATATCCACTTTGAACTCATTCCCACGAAGAACAATGTGAATCCTAACAGCGAAATGATTGAGAACGAGTGAATATATCATTTCTGGAAACAATGAATTTAGGCTGGGGAAGTGAATTACATGATATTTAGAGATATTAGCCTATGTCCGCAGTGGAACCGTATTGGCCGTTCAATGAAGTATCCACATGACATCAACAACTTCTGCTACTAGAAGGGTACTTTTGATCTAATAGTTATGATGAGAAGGGTGTTTTGAGCCCTAAACTATAGTATAAGGTAAATATGAGCTAGTTCATAGTTGTGTAATTGGGGGAATTTTGACCCTTTTCTATTTAGTTTACATGGTTGAAATCCATATGACATGTCACACTGTGCATCCATCAATTTCATGCCTGTGCCTTTAACTACCACAACTTCCGTTTGACTACGAAGGGCACTTTTGACTCCATAGTAGAAGCGGAAGGGAGTTTAAACATAAACAAAGTTTAAGATTATATATGAGCTAGTTTCGCATAGTTTGTTTAGGGGCCTTTTGTGAGTCTTTTTCCTGAAATGAAATATAGAAAGTATATTGGGGGGGGGGGGGGGGGGGGGGAGGGAGGGGTGGAGTGAACTTCTCTATTTATACTCTCTCTCCGAATATTGAAAGTGAGAGTAATATACGAGATGACTTGGAAGATGTCTCCAAGTGTTTTTTTCGTAATTTAGATTCTTTTAGTTTCGCTTGTTTTATTAGTACAATTGAATTACAACATAGCATGTTGGGAGGAGCTGAAAATCATTTTGGACAGATTCAATGTTGAAATCAAAGGGAATAGTTTTTGTGGAAGTGCAATAAAAAATCGTTAGATGGGGAGGTTATTTGGGAGATTAAGTTTGACATTAAGGACCCGTTTGGTAGGAAGTACTAATCAAAATAATCCATGATTAAATATAGTCCCCAAAAACACTTGTTTTGGGTTACATTTATTTTACCTACATCCAGATACTATACCTCATCATCTTATAGTTTTCCCAGAAAGGGGAGGGATAGAGCTAATCCAAGGATTACAATCCTTGGATAAGACCCCTAATGACTAAATTCTCCCACACTACTTTTTTCCTATTTGTTTTTTGTAAATTCACTGTTCTTTTTTTGTTTTTTAAATTTTATAGAATATTTATAAATGTTCGTTTATTCTTCAAATTTCTTCATTAATTTGATGATTTCACAAACTAATATTTTTTTCTCCTGTTTTGAGTTGTTATATTGGGTTGATTTTTTTTTTGTTTTTAATGTCGTCGTCAATTGAACCCGTGAACTATTTTCGTTTGTATTTTTAAAAATAAGCTAAGCGTATTTGAACAATTTAGTATCCTAACTTCATGTTAAGTCAAAGGTATAAGAATTTTAGAACCACAAAAAAATTAACAAAATAACCATGTGACATATCACAACCTCTAAAATTATACTATTTTTATATTTTTTTTTAATATTAACTTGACTAGTTAAATGAAACATAATCTCACACTACTCAACGGTTAATAGGAAATAAACTTTTTTTTTATTTGTTCTAAAGTTTAAAACCATCATAAACTAGTAGGAAATAATGAACAAACACTTGCTAAAAATAATCCTTGCTTACTCAACCCCTGCATTACTAATCATGCATTAGTAACAAGCATTATTGCAGCATTGTACCAACTATACCCCTAAAGCAACCATGTAATTTTCTTTTTTGGTGAAAAGAGTCCTGAGGGCATCTATCTCCAATCTATAACTCATTTACCACTATAAATTTGAGTTCTCTATTTTTAAGACAACAATTCTAACTCAAATTTTTTATTTTATTCTCTAAAAAAGAATTTTTTATGTCTCCTCAATAGTATATTATTATTATTTTCTTATTTGATAATATAAATCTTTTATTTTTTTTCAAGTAATTATTTTATATAATTTTCATGTGTTACAAAATTTTATTATCTTTAAATTTTATTCAATATAAAATTATATTTTATTCTAAAATTTTAAATAACATAAATTGTAGGAAATATTATATAATATGCAAATTAATGGAAAAATTCAAATAAAAGTAAAATACAATTACATAAACATTATATAAACACTAATTTTTGAAATTATTATGTTTCTCCCATAAATGTTCTATTAATGCATTAAGGACTTCAAGTGAACATTTTTGTTCTTTAATTTTTTTATATGTCTAGCTAAAAAATATTCAAATCGGAGATTTTTATCTACCACCATTTCTGTCATCGGAGTTGGAGCCTCTACGACACCTTTAATTGGTGCATTAAGATCACATCCATCCTCAAATATTATGTTGTTTAGTGTAATACATGTAATCATTATATCATGTAGCACTTCCTTTGTCCAAAAACGTGACGGTCCTGTAATAATTGCAAAACGTGATTGCAAAACTTCAAATGCATGTTCAACATATTTTCGACATGATTCTTGTTTCATTGCAAATTAATTATTATGTTACGTATAATATTTTATCTTGTATTTAAATTATTATGTTATGGATTTGTAATTGTTACGCAAGAGCCACTTATGGAGGTGCAAACAAGTTTCATGTATTCAATTGTAAACAACAAGGGAAGCATTGGCAACTCAGAGATCCGAGTTTTCTTTTGAGGCCAGTGGTTGATGATGTGCCCACGGTTGAGAACAGGCTGCATACTAGCTCTGATTTGGACTTTGACTCTGAAACAGAATGTGGATCCACTTTTGGCTGTAGAGAAGGTTGATGGCGTTGATGCCACGAAGAACTAATCGGGGAGTGCTTCACCTTACCTCTGTCTTTGATGATTATAATGTTTTGTAGAACTAGGGACAATGCTTGTTTTTGAAGTGTAAGGTGGGGTGTAAGTTTGTCTATGATGTATGTAGTAGTGATGAATTGTAGTCATTTCTTTGATTCTTTTTCTTTTGGGTTCTTTGGAGTTTGTTTTAAGTTCTTTGATCAAGGATAGTTTATTTGAACCGTATAATATACAAAAAAAATCTTCTGACAATTTAGTCAACCGTCCTAGTTGAGTCACATTACCTTATGATAAATGGATGACGACCGTCTTAAGGGTAATTTATTAAGTCTGTAGGTATGGAGTTTGTACTAAAGATGAAATCTAGAAGTAAAATTTTGTATGAAAGCATATAGGGTATATATTTGGATGCCTTTGAACTCTTGTGTTTGACTCTAAATTACAACTTAAACTTAGATTAAAGTTTTATATCAGCTAATAGGGGGTGGGGTGAGGGCAAGGGTTCTTTGGAATGACTGAGCGTAAAGGACATGTAGGCTAGGCCTGTGCAAAAATCGGGTCAAACCGTTAACCCGGACTGATTTTCGGGTTATTGGGCTAACGGTTCGAGTTATTGGGCTAATGGTTTGGGGATTGGTTTAGAAACAAATATGAATTGGGTAACGGTTCTGGGTCGGGTTTGGAGCCAAATCTCGGGCCTACCCGATACCCCGATAAGACCACATATTAATTTAGTATTTTTTCTTCCTAATTTCGAATTTTACAAACCCCTATAACAACCCTCGAAGTTTTTTTCACTATATACGAAGTTCATACAAGGAATATAAACTCGGGAGTTACCGCCGCTCCAACTCGAAATCTTCCAAACTCAGGGCGACGACGCTCTCCACCGCCTCACCTCCATCCTCCACTACTCGGCTACTCCAGTCGTCTCATTCAGAGTCAGGCGTACTCACTCGTCAAACATTACTCTCAGTCTCTCACTGAAAGCGTCAGGTGAGGTCCGAGGACACAAGCACCATGGATACTATTGAGATGTTGTTATTTAACATTCTTTATGATATATAGTTCATCCAAAACGTTCCAGAGAATAACTCTCTTTGGACAGAAGTATTGATTGTGAGGAATCTTGAAAATAAAGTTTGGATATCTGACATTTTGAAATGCTTGTTCTCACAGCAGTTCAACAACTAATCATTAGTTTACATGAAGTAGCTTTCCATAATATAAAACGTAAATTACAAGTAAAGCACAAATCTGTATTTGTAAAAAATTTTGGCCGAACTTAATTAGTCCAGATTTTTGCAATTATGGTGAGCAAATTGACAAGTAAGCACAAATCTTTTAGATATGCTTTGATGTTTGATGACCCTAGAAGTGAAATCTGAAGTAAGATTGAAGTGTTCAAGGTAAAAAACTTTTGTAGTGGGGTTTATTAAGGTACTGTTTTAGCCCTTAGTAGGGCCAGTCACTAGTTGGGATTTAACCTGCAGCAACTGTATACTCCTATGTTTATTTCAAATATATATAAGAAGTACACACAGATAGATAAGTGAAATTTTAGATATAGACTAGATGATGAGTACTAATGAAATACAGGTTCCTTTCTTTGTTGTCTTATATTCCAAAGTGAGCTTTGTACCCCTCTTTCAGGCTTGTCTTATATGGATGAATCATTATTATTTAGCTTTGTATTACTTAGCTCAAATTTCAACATTTGAATTTGCATGCTTTGTGTGAACTGTGGATGGTGTCTAATTTTGTCTCTTGTCAATGTGTAACAATTAGATATGTTGACTACTACTACCTATTGTTTGTTACTTTTTAAGTTCTTTCTTAATAACACTTATTGTTTATATCTTTCCGATCGCAGTTTATTGTGGTGAATTTACGATGGCCGAAAATAATCATGATTGTGATAAGTTTATTGGTGAAAGTGGGGCTTCTGAATTCACATGCAATAGATTCAAAGGAAGTCACTATTGAGTCTAAAGTAAGAAAAAAAGGAAAAAAAAGATCTTGTGCGTGGATCAATTTTTTACTTGTAAAACTGAATATTGATGGAATAAAGACTGTTGTAATTTGTAAAAAGAGTATTTTGGGCTGACACAAAAGACATAGTACAACATCAATGCATTCTAATACAACAGCACAAGATGCCTTATAATATTATATAACAATCAAATTAGCATTTCCAACCAATGATAGGGGGTAACATGGTGCGTATTTGTTTGTTCCAGGAAATTTAAAATCGAAAAGAGTGTAGAAAGGACGTGTGTTTAATGAATAATTAATTGATTAGCTTCTTTTTCAGTCCGATTTGTTTTAAAAGAATTTTTAAACATTTTAATGAAGTAGCAAACCTTGTTTCCTCCACCTTCCTTCCCGTCCCACTGTGACTCGTGAGTGTTTTATTTATCTTTTTGATGAAGAAACCGTAGTTGCTGCTATTTTTAAGAAACACAACAAAGTGGTGTCTTTACAACCCACTGATACTTGGACTTTTCAGTCATACAAAGAAATCATTATATGGTCAATACTGCTCATTGGATTGAATAAATTGGACTTGGATAAAAAAATAATATTTTTGGTCCAATCACTAGTCATAGAGGTGAAGATCTTTGAAAGTCTTAGTAAGTTTTTTACCTGAGTGGTGCTTGCATAGAATTTTTCACTGTCACAGTGGAAGCACAAATGTTTGGTTCAAATAGTGTGGCAATAATGGCGTTGGTCTAAGCTATTAACTAAATGGGGAACCAACTAATGGGTGGTAGTCCACCTGTCATATAAGGTGTACATGCTCATTGTAATCTTTTTGTTCAAGATTGTAACAAATAAGCAAATGTGTCTATTAACGAGTAGGCAGCAGTGAGATACATCAAGCAATTCTACCTGCTAGGTTGAAGAAAAATTTCAAGAAGTAGTGAAGATGAAAATCTTGCTAAAGGAATCGTATGCTTGGATGTTCCTACAAGGTGGCAATTTTCGACCTACATGATTATGAATCAGGTTATTAATATGAAGGGTCAATTGTAGAGTACGCCAATCGTGATATTAGGCTTGGCACTATATCTAAGTTGTTGATAAAAAATATACAGGATACACTTTTGAGTAGTGATTGGGAAAGCGTACTAGACTTACAAAGATTCTTGAAAATGTTTTTTTAATCTTCCTCTTGAATGAATATTTGATTCACGATATGTACTCAAATCTTTCATATTTCTTAAATTTGTCAAGTTGCTGGTTACTGGAATCAATTAATATTCAAATAGATCAATTTTGGCTAAATTCAAAATATAAAGGAAAATTTGACAAATATTGGGGTGATGCTAAAAATGAATAAGAGGTTTTCCATACCATGTGGATTTGGATCCTCGTCACAAATTTAGTCTTTGGCTTTGGCCCTTAAGAATATGTTTGGAGAAAAAGTGCTGGGGGCATAGAAAATGGGGGCTAACGTACAATAGAAGCTTTGTTAATTAGTATACAAACCCCCTTTAAAATGAATAAAAGTGGCCAATTTTCTTCAACTGGTACTGGATTTTCTCTTCAAGTTCTGTAAGAGATTTGGAATTTTTTTTTGAGGAATTACCTAAACACTAATCTAAAGGGGTTGAAAATGACTTGATTACGAATGAAATTTAAAAATCAGATTTTGATGTATGCTTTGGTGGATGTTAACATTCACCTAGATCTTTCATTTCTTTTTGAGATGGCTCGAGATATGTTGGCTATTCCTGTTTCAAAGTGTGGGCGTCTGAATGTGCTTTTAGTAACTAAGTATGGCGCATACTTAATTCAATTTAGGAAGTTTCTTAACTCCTAGATTGGTACAAGCTCTAGTGTGCCTTCAGATTGGCTTCGGAGTGATAACCCATACGTATTGAGGGGGAATTGAGATTTTCTTGAGCAACTTGAAGAAGGTAAGAAAAGAAATCTCATTGATGTTAAATTGGTGAATTATTTATTTATACTTTTATCGTTTAATTCTTGAGCCATGACTTGTTATCTGAAAGAATTTTTTGTTTTTTTCTCTTTAGATTTTGGGCTCAACTGGAAAAAAAAAACTTGACATTGATGACAATGTAAAATTGGAGGAAGAAGGATATCACATGATGTTATCCTTGTCTCCTGTGTCTGATTATTATTGATCTATACTTTCTCCGTTTCTTTGTCGCTATCAGATTTCCATCATGCATCGATCACCTGTTTGAATCACTATGAAGAACTTGAAGAAAATGAAGATGGATTGTGTGGTAGGTAAATTACTACTTGTGGCTGTGTATTAATATAACATTCATGCAATAGTGGGTCTGCCTCCTAGAAGGCATGTTAATGTTGTTTGGCAACAGAACCCGAATCGTCAACTTTTGTGAGGATTGCTGACTAGTTATTATGGTATGTTATACTTGAACATGAACTATAGAACTATGTTTAGACTCAATTTTTCGGTTGTGTTTTACTACTGTCTGGCGTCGCTATTTTAATTTGTGTCTGTGTGGACTGTGGCTAGGCTTGAATTGGTTGTTGAACTTTTTACTTCTGTAATGTTGCAACTTGCATCTTGTAGCTTGTACTGTAGGCTATTATTATGTTACAGTTTGTTCTGCTTTATATCTACATTATGTTTATTTGAGCTGTCATATTTGTGTTGCAAAGTTATATCATGTTTGTACGTTGTAGTATTTGTTACCTTTAAGTTTAAACTTGAATGAGTTGAGTTTTGTTGGCTTGTTGCAATGAGTAATGTCGATTTTGTTGTTTTGCAATTTTTGCATTTCCTTATGGTGAAACTTGAAATTGTAGTGAGTGCACTAAATTATTTTCACTTTCTTCCTGCAAATTGCAGTGCAAAGTGCAAATTGTAAATTGCAATTTGCAATTCTATAGACTTAATTTGTAAAGTGCGTGGGATCATATTCAAATTTTCATGTGATTTTCATTTTAAAAAATTGTATGATATATCAATGGTTAACCTGATAACCAAATTGATAAGAGTCGATAACCGATTAATCGATAACTGATAAACTGATAACTTAATGGTTCTTTAATGGTTTAGCTAGTCTACAAATCGATAAATAAAATTGATAATGTTTAAAATCGAACCGAATCGACCGATATGCAGCCCTATTGTAGGCAGTGAATCCGGTTGAAAGTGAAAGTCGCCGAATGTTGTGCTTGATGAAAAAGCTTATTTGAATTTAACTTGTGCCATGTGTGGTGAGATACATTGTGTATTTTATGTGTTGCATTGTATTCTAGAATTTGTCCTGCATGTTGTTGAAGCAAAATTGAAAAGTATTGGTTGTTTAGAAGATGAGAATATGTCTCCTTTGATTTGTTAAGAAATTTTAGTCTTATCAAATGTACTATCACTAGTAGCCCTTTTGAGGTCGTAGCCTTTTATTGGTAACCTCATTTTTACCTGAACTAATTTTATTATATTCCTAATCGTTTGCACCCTGCTTACCTAAGCACTAATGAACATAGCTTGAAATTGAAGATGTATAGAAATTGAAAAGTCAATCGATAGTTTTTCTTAAAATGACAAAAAAAACTAATCAAATTTAATGGTCTTATGAAATGATCCAATTTATCTGTGACGAGATTGTTAAGGAGACAACTGAAAATAAAGAGAAGAAAAAGTCTAAGACCTACACAATGCTTAGGAAAGTGTTAGTCACTACTATATAATTTTCCAACCCGTCTAGTAGTCTACAGTACAATCCGTGAAGGTCCTATTTAATTCTTTCAAATTATAGTTAACTAGTGGGGATAAATATACATAATGGACAACCCAAAATTCTATATGCATACATGTGAATTTTTTTTGTGAATTTGAGATTTGATTCATTATGATAAATCCATATTTTACAATAATCTCATATGTAATTAAGTTTGTGAATTACTTTCTTTGTGTGAGGGGCACATGTTTGATGAGTGATAGGTAAAATCTAATAGTTAGCATGAAGATTTAATGTTCAAAGATGGTAAAAGTTGTCGAGTCAATACTAGAAGTCATGTGGTGTTTATATAAGGGCTAAAGCCAAGTGTAAAAGAAGCATGTTTGTTATGGCTTGACAAAAAGACACTTGAGAGTAAGTAGCTGAAGCACAAATACTATTATTAGAGTCTAGGTGTAGGGAATAGACATGTTAACTGTTCGAGCAAAAACATGGCTTCAAGTGTGGAGTGGTGAACTTCGGCGTATTTATATACGTAGGAGTCAAACAATACTCATGCTTTAACAGAGTTTGAGGATAAATTCTGTAGTTATTGATAATATTTGAGTCATGTTATTACATTGCGAGTAACCAATATGATTAGTGATCACATGCTGAGAATCAAGAGAAAAAGTCAAAAAGCAAAAATATGTATAGTGAAATGACATTTAAGTAACAGAGCACAAACGATTAAGATGTTAAAAGAGCAAAAGAAATTCAAAGTAAAACAAAACTCAACTATGTATCCTCTCTACATCACAGAGAGGGAATTAATTATTTGAAACATTGAAGAAGTCGTGTTAGAAGACTGCGGATAGGAAGAGTTCACGAAATAAGAATTTACATAGCACTTGTGCCTCACTTACCGGTGTCCTCATTTTCTGTCAATTTTTTCAACTATAAATAAACTCAAATTTTATTATTTTAATTAATTGTTTTATTATTTTTGGAGAACGACGACTAGGAGAACTTTTTCTTCAATATTAGGTTTTATTCCTAGTCTTTAATTTGATCATTTTTCTAATTTTTTATTGATAGTGAAAATTGTGAATACAACACTTAAATGAGTAACTAAATTTCCTTATTCTAGGGTTGTGGCTGTAAGATGATTGTTGTATTATTTTTTTTGATGGATTGATATCTGTTATCACATAAATTATCTTTTATTTTATATTTTGTATTTTGTGATTGACCACCATTGAAATAAATTTATTGTCCGAATTGAGTTCGTGAGAGGAATATGAGAATAAAACGTGTTTCAAAAGGATCATAATTCTTTTTCTAGAATCATGATCGATTTGTATCTAGGATAAGGATATACCTAGAGATCTTGTTTGGCTAAAAGACATGATGAAGATGTAATGCTCGATAATTGGTTCAGTTTATCCCCGTTCAACGATGTAGTTAGCCTGTCAATTAAAATAGTCGATTAGAGGTCGAGGGACCATGATCATACATTTGACCTCGTAAATAAATGATTTGAAAATCATAAAGTTCATTAGATGAATACTATGCATTAATCCAAAAAGGAGGCTGCAACCCTGGAATTTCTTAAGTCATTGTTTTAACTACAATTTGAAATTGAATCATATTAGCATAGTTACTTTAAACAATTGATCACTTAGAATAATACACCATTCTTTTTGGAAACACTTGTTTTAATTTATAGTGATTGAAAAAATCAATTAATATCTACTCATGAATCTGGTATGCTATCCGTTTCTTAAAAAGGGATACTTCATTACTTGCACGACTACATACACTTGCATATGCGTTTGAAATCAACAATCTTATTTTGGCGAAGATGATGAAATCGCCAAGAGAGATTACCCTCTTTTGAGATTTGTTTTTGGGAAAGATGATGTTAATGAAGTAAATAATTAATTAGTAAAAAACAAGCGAAATTTGACACTTTTTATTTGGTTATTCGTAGCAAATACACTACTTCACGCGAATGTTGTGCGTATCTACAAATCAGGTGAAGGAATGGGTCAAAATAGCCCTTTTACATAAATATTTAAAACTTTTATGGGGGTAATAGTACACATGAAAAGTTAAGGTATTTTTTTTAAAAAAATAATCGAGAGAACTTCAATGATGATTTTATGTCTTTTATTCATTTTGATATAAACAAGACATATTGTATACCATTACACAAATCAAATCTTTTATGCTGAAATCAATTGAAAACACCATTGTGTGTGTGTAAATTTCTTATAATATTTTAAATTTTATTGCGTATAAGAATTAAATTGCTACAAATTAATAATTTCAACAAAATTTTTGGATTTTGATTTTACCTAAAAGTTGTACACGAAACAATGAAGAAGATAGCAATAATGAATATAAAGGAAAAAATCAGAATCGAAACGGAGAAGAATCGAAGAAGATAACAACAAAAAATATATCTCTACCAAGTCTACACTGTTGACATCCAATTTCGACCCACCCTGATATAATTAAATTACGGGCTTTTTTTTCCCCTTTTTTTTAATTCAAACAATTTAGAATATTTGTTTTTTATTATCAAATTCAAATACTTTCCAAAGTCATTTGATATAATCTGATCGCTTTTCATAATTTGTAATTCAGTAATATATTTCATATAGTTTTAATAGATATAATGGTATATTTCAAAATATTAAAAATATCTCAAATAGATTTTTAAATTTTTAGTTAAGTACCTATTATTTATTCGTTTAAATTATGTCATATTTTTTAATCACTAAGTTTCTAATTAAAATTAATAATTTACTTATTAAATAAAGTTCGTTGATTAATTGATATAAATTCATCTTATTTAAATTTTAGTCAAATTCATTAAATTAAATTAAATTGGACTTTTTCTTAAATTCCAAAGAGATAACCCTTTTTCCCTTGACCAAAGTTTGAGCCCTTTTCTAGCTTAGCCCACCAATACAATAAGCAGCTGACCAATTTTCAAAGTCCAATACCATCTCTCCAAAAATTCCAAATTGACCTTTACAGAGAAAGAACCAATCCAACGTCTCCTTCCTCTGCCTCGTTCTGCTCTTGTGCAGTGCTTTTCAGCAAAAGCGACCTGAGTGTTCGTCTTTGAGATGGTGAGATGATACCACGTAGCGTCCATTCTCCCCTTCCTCTTTCGGATTGGGTTGAATTTGCAGGAAAAGGTCTTTCCCTAAAATGGTGAAAGATTTTAATTTGAAATGGGTCTTTGGTTTAAATCCGATTCTACCCTTCCTTTTCCCTCTCTGTTTTCCTAAGAAAAGTAGTAGGCGGGGATTTTTCTTTGGAGGGAGGCTTTTTCTTTTCTGAAAAAAATTTCAGAAAAGAGTACTGAAAAAACAAACAAATAGAAAATACATACTAAACACTTTCAAAACGGAGAAAGGATTTAGTTTCGGCGTTGAGTTCAAATTTTTTCCTCAAGACTTGGTGTGGTTAAAGTCGCCGCTCGTCGACGGTCTCATTTCGCTGCATCAGAAAAGGTAACGCCTTGATCATTATGTCGCATTCTTTTATCAAATAAATCATGTCTTGCCGTCCTAAAGACGGTCAGCTTCGTTATCGTTTTATTTCATGTCCTCCATGCGACGTTGAACAAATGTTCTAAATGTGGCTGAAGTTGTTCCCTCTTTCTATTTCTTTATTTGGTTTGTGAAATCTAAATTTTATCTCTATCCCGTTACAAGAGTTAGAGATTAAGTCTATAACGTTAGCTTACATGTACTCAAGTTACTGGTTATAAATCTAGTTAGTCATTTAAGTTTTTTCTTATTCGTCCTTGTAGTATGTTATAAAAAATGAGTTAAAATGTTTTGGTTATTCATCTGGGTGTGCTATTTGAGTATGGAGAAAGTTTGAGAATTTGATTTTGTTATGTTCTTTGGTTACTTGATTGATAAATAATGTTTAGTTGATGACATACAATTGCTTACTGTTTTCTTTTAAATAGTCTTACATGAAGTTCTTATTTTGTTATCTTGAAGAAATTGTCCATCATGTCTATTTTATCATTTTTGTGTCCGTTATGCCTTATTCAAGGACCTCTTTATTGTGGTTTTGTAAGTGTTTGAATAACTCTTCGCATATTCTTATATGTTCTCTCTCGTTAATTCATTTATTCTGTCTCATGTCATTTTCCTCTAGCTAATGTTTTGCCTTCTTCTTTTATGGCTTTGACCGGGATCCCTCGTTTCCTCTTGCATTCGTTAAGTGAGCCGTGAAGGCTCAATTTTTCCCATCAATTCAGACATCTCGACAACTTTAGGAAGTAGCTGGACAGGTTGATGGCAGCAGTATATTGCTGGAAATTAATTTTCCAGCCTCAAAAAGGCCCAAAACGCATTGATATACTGGCTGTATGCGCCAGTATACAGTCGGGATATACCGCATACAGGTGTAAAATTACGGAAAATACAGGTGGAAGTGTGGAAATACATAATCCAAATAAAATACAGGTTTCAGAAAGTCCACAACGGACCAAATATACGTCATATACAGCAGTATACATCAAATGTATACCCCAATATTCTTTTCAGGAAAATGGGCCAAAGCCCCCCACTCAAGGTTGCTGCTGAATTGGGCCCTAAAGCCCTGCTTTTCTAAGTGGCCCAAAAGCCAAATATCTCTTTCTTTCCCTCTTGCACTTGTAGAAGTATTAAGATAGAGGACGTAGAGGAGATTAATTTTCTTATTAAGTGTATTAGTTTGTTTACAATGGTGAGATATATCTATTATATTGTGTTGAGATATCTAGTCAAAGGTTATCTTGGAATTTATATAGTTCTTATCAAAATCATATCACCTTGAAATCTTATTCACATTGGAAACAATAATAATGAAATCCAATTAATTGTTGGATAAACTCTAATGGACACATCCATATAACAATGAATGTACCAAACACTCCCAGTTGGATATCCATAGATTAGTTATGTGCCTCGTTAAAAACCTCGTACTCGGAAAACCAAGTGGGAAAAAGCCTAGTGAAGGAAAAAACGAGACACATATTCATAATACGCTTTGGAATATGTCTCGTAAAAAACCTTACCAGGAAACCCACTTGGGACAACCATAGTTAAGAGAAAAGAGTACAAAAACACATATTTGCCTCCCCTGATGAAAACTTTACTTGATATCTCGGAGACGGCGCATTCCAATCGTATCTCAACTTCTCAAACGTTGATGTTGACAATGCATTAGTGATAAATCAGACAAGAAAGATTATCACTTGAACGAATTTGTTGAACTTCAATCTCACCATTTTGTGAAAGATCATGCGTGAAAAGAACTTTGGTTGTGAGATATGCTTTGTCAAGTCTTCTGTGATGGATCCTCCTTGCCAAATTGAGCTTATACATGCAGCATTATCTTCGTACATTGTGGTTGGTATATTCTTTTCAAAGAAAAAACCACACATTTCCGGAATATGATGGGTCATGATCCTCAACCCATACGCCTCTCGACTTGTTCATTGGATGGACTATTATTTTTGCATGATTTGAAGAAGTGGGCTACCAAACGTTTGCTTCATTGATCGCCAAGGATATGGGTCTGTGTCTCCACATGTAAACAAATTAGCTTGTTTGTGATCGAGCTTTATGCGGTGGATCAGATGAATACCATGCATCTGCGTAACCAAGCAGTTCTTACTTGAATTCTTGGAAAGAATAAAATCCATGTCCATGGTCCCTCGAAGATATCGAAGTATGTGTGTTGCACCATTCCAAGGTCTTTTTGTGAGGGGAGGAACTGGAATCTTTGCCAGAGACTTACTGAAAAACAGATATCTGGTGAATATTGTTAGCAAGGTACATTAGGCCCGATAGTACTATGATAAGCGTTTCATCACCAAGAAGTCTTAATCTTCTCTTAGGTGAAAAATGGATTGTATGATGTCAAGCGATCTTACCCCATTGGACGTACTCAATTAGATGTGAGGTGTCATAAAAACGCTTTAGTATCTTTCTGTGTAAGTTGCATTGATGAAACAAGTATCCAATTGACAAAATTTCTCAATCTGTAGGCCAAAGATAAAATGTTGTTCCTTGCGAGATCTTTCCATTTCAAATTCTTTTTTCAGGACATTAACAGCTTCTAAAAGCTCTTTACGAGTGTCCATGAGTTCAAATATCAACTAAACAACTATTATACAAATTCAGACCGCCGACGTTTAATGGAAAATACTATGGACAAATCGGGTTCTTTTGCTACCCTTTCTTTAACAAATTATCACTTCAGACGATTGTACCACATCCTTTTCCTGTATTGTTCAATCACCATACAGAGATTCTGAAGCTTATGAACCCAAGTTCTCTTGAATTTTGATGCTTCAGGCACTTTGAAGCTTCAGGAATTTTCATGAAAATGTTGTGTCCAATGAGCCATATAGATAGACTGTGACAAGTCCATTAGACGGCATTTCAAGTTTTTCATGAACTGGCCAGATTTATGAGATATCTGAGGTGATTGCATCTACAACTTGGAGAATATGATCCATATAATCAATGCCAGGTCTTAGAGAAAACCCTGGCAACGAGTCGGGCTTATATCTCATTGACTTACCTTTCTCTTTATTTTTTCGCATACAAAAAACCATTGTTAACCCAACGGGCTTGAGACCTTCAGGTGTTCGAATTATCGGTCCAAAAACTTCACGTTTTCTAGTGAAGCCAAAGTCAGCTTGACGTGCATTCTTCCATTCTGGCCAATCATTTCTCTGTCTACATTCTGAACAGATTGGATCAAAATCTCATCTTGTTGCATTATTTAATAGCCAAAATTAGAGGGCAAATATTATCAATATAACATTATTTCGGTCAACAACTTTTCGTCGACCATAATTCAATTGAAATTTCATTAATTTTCAAAAGTTCGAACCTACTCATCATCATGTTGTTATGATTGTGGTTCATACTTGAGAAATTCTTTTCAACCCATGATCATCTTGATCTTTATGCCTTTTCTCTTTCAAGGATTTGTATCCTTGGAACCAATTGGTTACCACGCACGCTTCAAATTTGGTCTAGGACTCAGTTGCCTTAACAATTGTCCCGTCGGGATATCAACTCGAACTGGAGCATTAATAGCGGGACAAATGCATCTGTTAGCTGATGTGCAATGTTTACATATAAATTATTCTTTGAACTTCTTGCTCACATTGGTTTGGTCGAGGGGATCCAGAATGAGATAATGTTGATGAATTCAATCTATCACTTTTCCCAACAACTTATGTTCTCCCCCTATGGTGGGTATAATGATTCATCAAAAATGACAATCAGCAAATCTTGCATTAAATAAATCTCCAAGCATAGGCTCCAAATATTTTATGATTGAAGGGGGGGGAGATTATACACAAACATATATCCCCAACCTTCTTTTGGGCCCCATCTTTGTGCGTTGGGTGGAGCAATTGGACAGACACTGCACAATCAAAGGATTTAAGATGGGAAATGTTTGGCCTCTTGACCAAAAGTCAATGTAATGTGGAGAAATTCATGTAATTGGTCGGCCTTATGCGCCAAAGTGCTGCGCATGCAAGAACAGACCTGCCCACATTAGACAGATCACTTTGTTTCATTAAGTAGTGGTAGAGCTATCAATTACAGACGTGTAATCAATGGATTAGGCTATTTAGACCGTTTTGCGTTTTGAAGTGAGTGTGAAAATTGAGCAATGGATATTCAACTGTTATACCAGTAAGGAATTACAATAGTATTAAATGGCATGAGATGTAAATCCAGCATAAATCTAGACGGATTGTCTTTAATTGTATAGTCTGGCAATTGTGATTTCAATCTTATATTTGAGCCAGCAATCTCGCAAAAACCATGTTGCGAGTTATACTAAAAAAATGTGACCATCTTGAGAAGGTAGGAAGTATCTACCATGGACCAATATATGATTTAAAGGGTTTACAGCAGGTTGAATTGGTCCAATATATCCCTGTATAAGTTCAAGAAACGCAGGGGATTCAATTCCAACCTTTAAATGTGAGGTTTAATGATCAAACTTTCCTTGAGAACAAAGCAAAACACAAGAGGGAGAATTCATTTGATTGTAGGATATTTGGGCTCTTTAAGGTGTGGCCCATGTGGAATTCTCAATGATTTTGGCTATATTAAATTCGGGTGGCCCAAAACGGTCATGCAAATGCTAAAATCATTAATTAAAATTGTAAACCTTGTGTTTACTACGGAAATGTGATTCAACTTACTTATACTTGTGTATAGTACAAACCAAGAAGAAGAAAGTTGCAAGTAAAGTAATTTTTCATGCACAATTTTCTTCTCTCATTAATGTAGAATGTAAAGGGTTCAACCTTGACTTCATTAGCCGTCAACATGATAGCCAGTTGGCGAATAACTTTGAAACTTAATAAGTTTCTTTGAGACTTACTACAATATAATTGGCATTATAATGCTTAATATTGTCCTCCAGGGAGTAATAAGGTGCTCTTCCAGAGCCCTTCAATTAATTTTTGTAGACCTGATTATTCTGTTGCCATATCAACTTTTCATAACCAACTAGAAAAAGTAATTGTTTTCTTTTAATTGGTATGCGTTTTGTGCACTATCAAGGAAGGATACTCTCCATTATCACTTGAATCCAACTGACACAATGGAATTTCTTTGAAGTAGCAACTTCGTCGTTGATAACGTGTTGTAAAGCAACTCAGACTATAAGAAGTTATAAGATAGAGGAGATACTTTCTTATTCAAGTGTATCATTAAATGGTGAATGATATCTCTATTTTATAGTTTGAGATATCATAGTCAAATGTTATATTGGAATATAACATAGTTATCATCAAGGTTCATATCACCTTGAAATGTTATCACATGGAAACACTAATACATGATCCACTTAATTGTTGGATAATTCTAAGGGATCATCCAAATATAACAATGAATTTCACAACAAGTATGTAGTATTGAACATTTGGTTTCGAATTAATAAATTCCCCAAAGATAATCATCTCTTTTATTCTCAAATATATATATAGATATGATATAGAGATATATATTATATATATATATATGATAGATATATATATATATATATATATATATATATATATAACCTTAGGTTATGCCCAATTGAAATAATAATTAGAAAAAAAAAATAGAAATAAGTTAGGTAAATATTTTTTTTTAAAAATAAATAATATTTAAACAAAAAAAATGAACTTCACGGGTTGGTAATTATGAAAATTATTATTTAAAGTCATTAGTCAAATCAGCGTTCTAGCGCGAGTAGTTAGAGGGCATTCCGAGGGCCTAACAACTTCTCAGAATGTACATTTGAACTTCAAACCCTTTTCAACTGATTTTTATCTGTTTTAAATTTTTTGAAAAATAATTTTAAGTTTTCTTGATTTTACAAAAAATTAAGTGGCGATTTTGTAATTTGGAAAATCAATTTTTTCTAAAATAAGATTAATTGATTTTTCAAAACTTAGTCATTTTTTTTACTATTATATATATCATATATTTTTGAGTAAAATATACATACACTACATAGAAAGCAAAGAAATTATGTTATAGGGAGAATTAATATATGATAGGATACATAAAGAGGATTATGCCCTTATTTAATTACCCAAATTGAATAAAAAAGAAAGATAAAAATAATGTACAACAAAAAGAGCAAATGTATAACAATGAAATAATAGTTGGGAAGATAAAGATTAAGAAAAATTAATATCAAAATTATTATCACCATAAAGTACACACATAAATGGAAAAAGAAAGAAAAAATAATACTAAACTAATCTATATTATATTATAGAAGAGCCAGTTTCAAGTTTCAACATGGCTGTTATTTGTCTTTAAATTGGAACACACATGTCTCGTGTTTAACTTATAAAATACGTCAATTTTCCTCAACTTTCTTTCACTATGCCCCTGGCCTAAACAAACAAATCATATACTTGATCTCAACTAACCTATGTTTAAAATTACGAAGTAGTGCTAATAATTATGAAAATAGTGAATAATTTTTTGATTTGGTGAAATATCAAATATAAGATGTTAATAATTTTTTTATTCTTAGTTTTTTTTTTCCATTCCATCATTTCTTCTTTTATGTGTATTTTGATTGGTTAAATCATACTTCAAGAATGGATCAACTTATATGAGTAATATCAGTCAATAGTGTCAAATCAAGCAAGATTGCCAGGAAAAAAGAAGAGACAACGCAAGACTGGATACTTTCAAAGATTATTTAAAATTTTGTTTGACACTTGAAGGCACATAGAAAAGGATCAAAAACCACTTGGAACGTAAATTAAGTAGTATAAATTTTCTTAACTATATAATTTTTCCTTTTAAAAAATATTAAATAGATTTTTGGATGTATCAAAACAAAAATATAAAACAAACAAGAATATTAAGACAAACGTATAATCACGAACTAAGAGTGAAAAAAATCAATATATACATCAAGAAAATTAGGTTTACTTTTCTTACATAGCTGGTTGCTTTATGTTCATCAAACAGTATTGTCAATAAATAATCAAACCTTTTGTGTAAATTTTTCATCCCTCTTTCAATTCGTTGAAAATTCATCCAAGCTAAGGTAAAATATCGCCAATACTTTGGCAACATCCAGTTTTTGGTAATTAATATTTGGTTTATTCTATATTGACAAAAAGTGAAAAACCATAACTAATCAATCTTTATTTTTCTATAAAACTGTATTGCGGTAGTTAATGTCAAATATTATCTATGAAGTTTAGTTTTAATCCATCACTAACTTTAGATACTTGCATGTCAAGTGAGATAGTACAACTTTTAAGAGTAAAATTTAGGTTTAACAAACATCAAAATCATAGTTGTAGTTATAACTATAAACAAATTTTGCATAATTGTGCTTCCATAACAAACATGAAAACAACCAAAAATTGAAATAATTGCAGGGGAGCATCTTCAATCATGAATTCCACCACCATTTCCTTAAATTAGTTAACCTTTGTCCCTTTTTAAACGAACACTCTCTTGCTTATTATCACTTGACTAATCATGTTTGTTGTCGACCCAAAAACACATGTGATTGTAACACCCTGTATTCGAAAAAGGGTAATGAACCAAAATTCAGAACCTATAGGTGTCATCCACGAGGACCAAAGATGGTCCGTAGGCTTACCCACGTATTGTAGGTCAGGTTCGTGGATTGCCCACCCAAAAAGTTGTCAAGGCCTAGGACCACAACTGGACCTACGAAGCGTAGGGGTCCACTATCTCTGGTCTAGGGTCGTGGTTTGATTTCCCAAAGATCAGGACAGACCACCCACCCATTGATGTGCAGGACGGAGCGTAGGTCCATCTACGGTCCGTGATAATGGTGTCGTGTGTCACTGTTTGACAGTTATTTTCAGGGGCGATTATATCTTTTCCTAATTAATTAATTGATTAATTCCTATACTATGTCATTATGCCTATATTTAGAACCTCTATACAAGTCTTTTTACCCCCAAATTCACCCCATTTAATTCATTCTTCCAATTTCCCAAAAGAAATCAAGTCTCCTCCCAAATATTCTCTCTAGAAAGCTTAAAAGAAGAAGAAAAAGATTCAACACAGGGTTTCAAGCTAAGATTTCAATTACTCCATTGAATATAAGCAATTGGACTTAAGGTATGGTAGCTTTCATCCAAAATTCCTCTATTCCAAAAGGTAGATTTCCCCAATTAGTTAGGGTTTTTTTCAATCGCCATGGATTCCTTTGATTATTTATCTTAATGATTGAATTTTGTATGAAAATGCATGAATTAATGATTTACAATGCTTTTATGATGTTTACCTATAAACCCATGCAAACCCTCATTTTTCCAAATTGTGATCATATGATATGGGTTGTTGATTATGTAAGAGAAATTTAATGATCCGAAGCATGAAGTAATAAAATTACATGAATTTATGACAAAATACCTATCTAAGCCATGATTTCTAGATTTTGTATGACAAAATACCTATCTAAACCATGATTTCTGGATTTTGTGATTGAAAGTAAACTTTGAATTTTGAAAGGGAAAAGTATGAGTTTATACATGATCTTATGAAACCTTGATGTTAAAGGGTGTTTTGAAAGTAAAGTCCAAAATGATGATGTTTTATGTTGTGTTGTGTTGTGAAAGGCTATTTTCTTAAACACATACTTGCATGATGTGAATGGGTTTCTTACATAGAAAGGATTCTTAGGTTGAAAGACTATTCTTACGTAATTAAATCAATGAATAAGAGCTATCCTAATGAACTAGTTAGGATTGAAAAGATAGCATGTCTTTTCATGGATAATGAGTATAAGTAAGAAAATACTATTCCACGAAGTTATGCTTAGCACCAAATGGATACTGCCATTGAGATAGGAGCTCTACCGTAAGTAGAGGTCGGGTTTCTAGAAGAAGTCTGATGAGATGGATGCTCTCCCATTAGTAGAGTTCGAATTTCTAGAATCAATCTCCTTATCCCATAAATTATGTGCCTTCATAGGATGATTAGCTAGTGGATCCACTTAGACTGCTAAAAGTTCTTGGTTCTACCATAGGTAAGTAGAACAATCCTTTTTAGTGTGGGAAACATCAGGTGATCATGTTATGCTCACATGGTCTCTATGTTAATTAAGGATAATTTTCCACAACAAGACTATAGTGAACTAAGTTACTAAAGGATATGCAATGGGTTTAAAGTTTAATTTAGCTTGCATTGGCCATGATGTTATGACTTATCTTTCTAACTTTTTCATATCATGTTTTACTTGGTCAATTGTATGTTATGAAATAAAATGTCCCTTTTATCATATTTTAAATGTTTTTATGCATAACTATCATACTTAGTTCATTTTTTCACTAACACATACTCTTGCCTATATTTTCTCCATATGTAAGGTCCGACAGACATGGTTCCCATTTAGTGGCTAGATCTTGGACTTTGATTCTTCCTCGACCTTGGTGAGTTCTCATGGTTCGAAGATCCAATTACTTTCATTTTAGTTTCTCTTTTGTATTTCTTTTTTTGGACAAGATCTATGGGCTAGGCCTAATTTCATTTGATTGTCATAGATGGCTATGTTGATCGGACATGTGTTTAGACTTTCACTTTTCTATAAAATTGTTTTGGACTTAAGATGATTGTTTTACTCTTTATTGTTCTATTTCTTAAGTTGTGAAAGCTAAGTCGCTTGTATGGAGTCCTTCGGGATTCTATATGCCATGTTACATCTAGGGTGTACCCTGGGTCGTGACAAAATTGGTAATCAGAGCACAAAGTATAGAATGGTCATAAGATGTCTCAAAAGCCACGCCCAGTAGAGTCTTATTCATGAGCGTGAAGCGCGCTACATTTATGAATGAGAGGATACAAGATTATTAGAAAAATTCACTTCTTTCATTACTCTAAATTCATGCTATAGAGTTTAACTCTATAAAGTCTCTCTCCTAATCCTTACCTTATGTTCTAGAGTATAAGTTTACTCGAAGGGCATATGCTAAAACATGTGGAACAAGAAGCGCTTCCTCATGCTCCGGTCGATCCCTTGGCCGAACAAGTTACAAATGCGGAGTTCAGATCGATTTTTCAAGTGTTGGCTCAAGCCGTGACAGCCCAAACAAATAGAGAGGTAATAGTCCCCGTGTCATAAGAACTTCTTACACTAATAAAGTGTTTGATGAAATATCCAAAACAATTAAGTAATTTTCTGTTTTAAATATTAAGATGATCTTACTTTTGGATAACTAATCTTGCACATGATTTATGCACCTACGTACGTCTTAAAAATTATGTAAACAAGCCTTACCAGGAATATATCATCAATTATAAAACGGACAAGGACCTAAAATACCCTTAAAGTATTGTGAAATGGGTTACCAAAATACCCTCACTCCACATATTGGCCTCCAAAATGTCCTTTTCATCAACCAGTGGCTCCAAAATAACCTTAGTCATCAAACTTTGGGTTCAAAATTGACCATTTTTTTTTTTTTAAATTGTTGTAAAATTAATCTCTTTAAAATATGTTTTTAAATAATGAGGCGTTCAAACTATAATTATATTTTAATTATTAATATAATTATATAGAAATCCACTACCCACTCCTTACTAACTAAACCTCACTCAATAATAATTTAATTACAATATTCAAAATCGTCATAAACAATACTAAAACACAATAAAATTATAGAGTACTGAAAATGACATTCAAAAATCTTTGAGTCGAATCGAGCCCTAATTAATTTAGGTTGAGCCGCTGTTATTTGGCGGACACTTTCATTCAAAATTATTAGAAATTTATAATTAAAGGTAAAGAAAAGAATGACATCCCGAATTAATCATGAACTTTCTTTAAATATAATTTGATTAAATATTATGGTTTATTTAAAACCTGAATATATTATTTGAAAAAAAGTACCTAGGAAGTAACATCACATAATTGAGAGTAGAATAATCGAGTGAAACATAGTCCGACGTTTATTTAAGTTTATTGGTGATTTTTATGTATAGACACGTGGGAATGTATGATATTTACTTCTATTTTTAAAATACTCAATTGGCAGTAGCTTGCATAATAATGTGACTGGTCATTTACTTTAGAGAGCTTTAAGTAGAAGGGGTGGGTAGTGATTAAGTTATAAATTACAACTAATAGTTAAAATATAACAAATAGTTGAGGCCACGTATTTAACAAAATATTTAAAGAGTTTAAATATAAAACGTTAAATACGGGGTAATTTTGAACCAAAAGGTGGGGAGGATAAGGGTATTTTGGACCAAATAGGTGGGTGGGAAGGGCATATTTTGTAGCCAATAGGTGAATGAGGGTAATTTTGTAATTTTCAATACTTTGAGGGTAATTAGCCCTTTCCGATTATAAAATTTATATGTTATTTATTGAGAATGCATTAGTGTCTTAAAAGGTGTTTGAATTGAACTTATAGTTCGTTAAACCTACATTTAAGTCAATTTTTAACATTTGAAAGTGTTTATCAAATTAAAAAAAATAACTTTAAATAATGAACAAATGACTTAAAATAAGTTATGAAGTGTTTGACAAGGACAAAAATTACTTAAAATAAGTTTAAAATGACTTGAATAAAAGTAGGTCTCACCGTACTTTTTATTTTTTGACTTAAAGTTATTCCAGTTTGACTTTTTATTATTGACTTAAAAACTACTTTTTAAGCCAATACAGACGGGCTTTAAGTCATTCAAATGAAGACGTTAAAAATATTTGATGATGTACATACAGATAAATGAATTTTACTTTTAGTTTAAAATATTGCGATTCAATTGTATGATCTTTTTTTTAAAAAATAAAATGAACTTCAATTTTTTCTTCTCAAGATGGTGAATTAGTGGAAAGTCGGTGAGATGCACTCCTCCACATACTATGATAAAGTAATTATAATGTTTACTATTTGTATTTGATGTATATATCAAAATTTTAGTCACGTATATCTATTACATTGTGAAGTATGTAAAAGTCATATTTATTTTAAGATTAATTATACCAAGGTTTGTCAAAGCAATCGATAATTTTTTTTGACTTTATCAAATTTCTATTACTGTTAATTATTTTTCATAGAGGAAAAAAATATGTGAACCACATCATATAATTGTTCTAAAATAGTAAAAGGGTGTTTTGTGATATAGCAAATAATTGTACGAGCAAGAAGAAAATTAGGAAAGTCAATCGCTAATCATTTTAAGAAATAAAAATTGATTTAGTCAAAAATATTGAGAAGATGACATACAATCTATGAGATAAGATCCAATGCGTAAGACAAGCAACACAAAGTACTTGGTAAGGGCATAGGTAGTTTGCCAACCAGAAATATTTGAACCCACCCCCCCCACCCCCCCGTATCGCTCCAATAAGTTTATCATTTTTGTATATGTCTTATGTGGTGAATAGATACTTGCATATAAGTTTATTCTTCATCACCAAATGACAATGTAAAGCATCAACTACTAGAAAATATGAAAAAGGTTGTGTGTCTATATATAGATAGATATTTATATATATATATATATATTATCTAATATATATATTAATATATATATATATATCTCTTTTGTAGTGTCTTAAATCGATTCGACATTATTGCCCTTGCAACTTTAACTTTTGTGGAAGTACAAGGTTAATCACATAATATGAAATATAAACTTCATAATTTGAATGTATAGTAGACCAACATGAAACGAATTAACCAAAGTGGTGAAAACACATGTGAAAGAACACGTGATTAAAGACCCAGATAATTGTGAAATATTAAAGCCCCCCCCCCCCCCCCCCCAAATAGAACGAATCATTATTTGTATATGTCTTATGCTTGTGAATTGAGACTTGCCATATAAGTTTATTCTCATCACCAAATGACAATGTAAAGCATCACTACTAGAAAAATATGAAGTGGTGTGGTTGTATATATATTAGCGATATAAATATATAGAGATATTATATATTATAGAATATAGATTATATGATATATATATATATATATGTGATATACTCTTTTTATTGTCTTTAAATTCGATTCGACATTATTGCCTTGCAACTTTATAACTTTTGTTGAAGTACAAGGTAATCACATAATATGAAATATAAACTCATAATTTGAATGTTATAGTAGACCCATACTATGAACGCATTAAACAAATGTGAAAACACATGTGAAAGAACACGTGATATAAAGACCCATATAATGTGAAAATATTAAATAAATAGAACGAATCATAATATGAAAGTATTAAGTAAACATGACAATACACGTGATAGCTAGAATTATACCAAGAAAACATTACAATACTCGTGACAAGTACACTCACACACCTACTATAAATTGTACAAGTGTTCCTCTTAAAATTGCTCAGCATTATTCAACAGAAATATATTTACCAACTTCTCATAATCATTCTTTGCAATGGAAAAGTAACATAAGAGACAAGCAAAAAATGAATGAAGCTTATCGAGACAAGTATGGGAGAGCACGTGTGTGAGTTTATCGAAAAGAAAAAAAAAATTGGTTTGATGTGACCAAAAAAGTTTGCAATCAAACTGGGGCAGATGTTGGTGGTGATTCCTTTTCAAAGATGGAAAACATTTCCTATGGCTTACTAGTGTCGAAGATATAATGAAAATATCCAAAATGAAAGTAGCGGGAGGAAAATAAATTGTTTGAGAATTGAGAAGATCTCCATAAAGAATTGCAAACATGTAACGAGAAAGAAAAAAATGAGTATTAATGTATAGGATTCTGAACCGTGGATTAGAAATACCTCAAGATAAACATATGGAGGAGCAGAAGTTGGCATAAGAAACACAAAATTCTATTTTGATGGAGCACCTGAAATTCGATTTAAATGTTGCCCCTGAGCCACAAGATGAGGAGTAATATTCAAAATCAGAAGTATCATGGAGTTTATTGGAGTTCATAAAATTTGAGCTATGCTTAGAGAAGATTTAACTAGAGATTGAGTCTTCTATCATGAACAATTGTTGTCTTTTTAATAAAGTCGCTTGTTGTTAGTAATGAATTATCCATCTATATGAGGTTTTAGATTAAAAAAATAAAAGGTCATGGATTTCTTATGTTATTAAGTCAGTTTTTTCATCCCCAGGCCTTTAATGATGCTTTGTGTTGCCTAAATTGATAAATTAATTGAACTTTTTTAGTAACTAGTGAATATTGTGAAAGTGATAAATCAAATAAAACTCTCATACACTGATTAATTTTCTTTTATGTTTTCATCTTCAACAAAATTAGTGCTTTTGCATTTTACATCAAGGCTAGCTCTCTGGTGGAATCTCTCTTATATGAATGTATCTTCGTCTGAAAATAGGGAAGTTAGAGGATATGTCTTGGAAGGGTCAATAAGAAAAGTCGACTTGAACAACGTGTTCCCAGAAAAATGTTTTTTTTAGGATTCGACAACTTATATAGGAACTTTTCAAATATCAATTGACTATATTGGCATATTCAAGATTACAAAAGAAGTTGAGTCTTATTTTTAACCTGATACACATATATATTGAAATAAAGTATCTAATTTTTTTTTTATCACAAGCACATATATAAACAAGGTTCCTTTGGAGTATGATACAAAATAAGTCATTAGCCTTAAAGTGTACATTACAAATTCAACTTAATTCTTTTCTGGCTCCAATTTTGTGTAACCTCGATTACTAGACTAGCAATTTAGGTATTGATTATTTGAATGAAGAACTATCCCTTTAAAAAAAGTAATTCATGCATAATAATCTTAAAATTATTACTGACGGTATAACAACTCATTCATTCAGTGTTTACAATCTACGCCATAAAAGGTACTCATTAATGGAAAAGTGAGTAAACAGTAAATAAATCTCTTCTAATCCACCTCGTAATAGGTTATATAATAAAAATTTGAGGTTTCGTGCATAGAAGTACTCACTTTCTTCTGTAGATAACATCCAATAGTTGACTTTATTATATAGTGTTATTCCCCATCAACAATTGGCGTAATAATTTTAATTTTTGAAGAAAAACACACATACGTTATAACTACTATAAATAACACCATCTCTATAATAATCTAAAAAAACATTATTTATTGAAATGATTTCTATGGACTGTAATTGTGGCATTAGTTGATATTTTATGAAATAAATAAATTCATTTCTAAAAGTTCACATGTTTCTATTCTACTAGATATATGTCGCCCGTGTGAGCATAAGTCCAACATTATTTTTGCGCGTATGAAATACTTTTGTCGAATGTAAATTTACAAGATCTACAGGATATATATACACATACATTTTTGCACTGTTTATGCATATACATTACATAATTACATCTAGTCATCTTGTTTTGGATATCTATTATGATCGTTGAATGGATGGTAGACAGTGTAGTGACACTAAAGCATGATAAATCAAGATGTGTGTATCTCATTTGTCTTAAAATCCAGCCTTTCAAAAGATAGTGCAGGAACAAAAGAAATTAGTCTGAGATTTATTTTACTCCACAAACTTTTTGGAATACATAAGCAAGTGTAAAGATAAGCGGTTTGCATGAATTGGTAGTAACTTATCACGACTCAAAATAGACATGATGACACTTGTCTATTCCCACCAAGACAAGTGAGCCTCAATCCAAATTGGAAAGTAAACAATTGTAACATAAGATTGGAACACTTATTTATTCTAATGAAACCCCAAAATTCGACATGTATACAAGCCACTAATGTATAACAGATAGAACTAAAACATAATTAGAAATCTCAATGTCTTTGTTTCTCAAATTGAACAAGACATAAAATAGGAACAAGAGAGCCCGTTGGAATAACAACATCTTGCTCTCAATGTATCCTTAAGAAGCCTCAGGTGTAACTAGAAGAAAGGAAATTACACACTAGGCTCGAAACCTATACAAGTGTAGAAACAAGGAGTAAGTACTAAACAGTACGATGCTCAACAAGTAACCGAATAAGTAGGCAAAACTAGAATACAACTACTCATTTCATTCCAACCTTCTCAAACTACAAACTACATAAAAATCAACCTAACCTAATAGATTTACAATACACAGTTCATAAGACATGAAAATAATTGTCCAATAGTCACAATTCGACAATCGCAAGTATCAAGTATGCCAATCACTAATGTCGAATAGGTCAATCACTATCATCAACTAGATCAATTATAGGTATTAAGTTCATCATCTCAAAATAGTCAAGTACACCGAATATAAATCTCAAGACTATTATGCACAATGTCAATCGATACTTGTAACACCGTATATGCTACAACAAATCAAAATACAGATTTTAGCGTTTCAGGTGCAACTCACAGACCGTAGGTGACCCATGGCCCGTGTTTTGGTCCGTAAATGGCTACCTGCGACCCTTCCCCAAAACCCCCCAGAAATTATTAAGTGTCGACCGACTCAATAGGGTAACTCATCTAGTGCTATAAATAAAACTCAGTGTATCCCTATTGTATAAATAATGTACATTATGTAAATAAGATGTATAACTATATATTAAAGATGTATACATTTAGATATACACTGTTACATAATATTTATACATTGAATATTAATTTTATTTTTTCATTACTGACAACAAAATTGAGTGTAAAACATAAATTTATTAATCCTTTGAGTAAGATCACTAATATAGAGAAATAAAAAGTAATTGTTGTCTCTTTAACAGTGACATTAAGTTTAATATCTGCTCATCAATATATGAACTATCAGGTGTCTTTAGATTATGTAATTAGTGGGCTAAATTATCATGGACTGCCTTTCTATTTTCATCAATAAAAAATTCTAGAAACTAAAAAATAGTAGCTATCCACTAAAAGAAAAAAAATCAATTAAACATTTCTAAAACATAATATTGTAGTGATTTCTTTCATTTACTTCGTAGTTTCAATCAAGTACTCACTAGAAGTGTATCTAGTAAAATTTATACTTTACATGTAGTACCTACACACGTAATTCACTAAGTTTATACTTTACATGTAGTACCTACACACGTAATTCACTAAGTTTATACTTTACATGTAGTACCTACACACGCAATTCACTAAGTTTATACTTTACATGTAGTACCTACACACGTAATTCACTAAGTTTAAACAATCGAATTTCAACATTCTCTACAATATATAAGTCATGTGAAACTTTTATCTTTTAGGATTATTATTTTTCCAATGAATATGAAGTATTTCCATATAAATTTCATAAAAGAAGGGAAGGGGGGCACTATACCCATCCACAGCCCACTCACACTCCAGTCACCATCTCCCGAACATTCTCCCTCTAGTCCTCTCATTCACTACTCATACAAACATCCCTCCGTTCTCCTCTCCGTCTTCCCCCCCCCCCCCGCCTTCCCTCAGCCTCCTTTAAACCCTCCCCCCCACCCTAAATCCCCAAACACCCCCCCCCTTCGTACCACCTAGTTTCCCACCCTTCTAGACGACCTTCCCGCGCTCCTATAACCCATCTCAATACCCTTCGCGCAAAATAGTTATGAAGTATTCAAGGTATAAATTTATAAAGAAGTACTTTTTCTTTTCGTTTGAGATTAAAGAGATTACATTAGATAAAATTTAATTTTACCATTAAAAGAGCACAATCAATTATGAGAAGATCTCAATATTTATGAAATAGGCCAAAAAATAATAACTTTAAAATATTGTTTTAGGTCTATTAATTATATATATCAGCATCAATTAAAATATATGTGAGATTTTAAAACTTATTGAAGCTAATGTACATAATTCAAAAAGATGAGATATTTTAAATTAATTTATTTACACATAATGAGCCTTAGACAGCACTCAAAAGTATCATAGGAACACTTTATTATGTAATCTGGTGTTTAATTGAACAAGTACTTTGATTTATAGCTTATAGTGTATGCTTATTTAAGAATCTTAATTTGTATCTTTTAAGTTATTTTTGTAATCCTGCTTAAAAATAAATATTAGTGCTTTTTCTTAATTTACTCAAAAACATTCAATATAAAAGTGCTTTAAAATTATTTTGGCCTAAAATATAAACTAGAAGGCATAAGCCAAAAAATAATAATATTAAATATTGTTTTAAAAAAATGCAAATTAAAGGTAAGTGGAATACAATATTTCCTACATAGCATGTTATCAGACATGCATTTATAAGTTGAAAACGTAAACGTTTAAAAAATTATACGATTTTTTATTAGTAAAGTCGGTGTGCAAGGCACTACACAAAATGAAATTTGTTATAAAATAACTGCTAAATAACTTAATATTAGTGAACTAAAAAGAAAATAAGTGGAAAATGATAGAAACTTAATATTAGTGAACTAAAAGGAAAATAACTGAAAAATGATAGAAAGTAATGTAATTGTTATATGTATATTCATTTCATATAGTGACTATTTATAGCCATGAACTAATGTATAAACGTATAACTTGGTCTTCTAATTGGTCAAGTGATGAGATACTCCTAATAGGAAGGTTCCACATGACATGCATAATTGGTTTGCACGCAATTCCTAGTGATGCAACTATTTTAATTGTTAGGGCTCACGTGGCATTCCAAAATGTTTTACAACACTTCCCCTTGGATGTCTAAGTAAAAGAAAAGTACATAGACATACATAATACGCATTACCTGCTGCCTCATTAGAAACCTTTCTAGGAAAATTCAATGGACCAAAACCTAGATCTGAGGAAAAGAAGCAGGCATGCGGCGTATTTTAATCCCCATGATAAAAACTCGATTCAGATGGTTAAGTCTCCGGATTCCAATTTTGTGAACCCATCTTCTCAAGAGTTGAGGGCCGGTAAGATTGGTAAGAGATCTGCTGGATATCACTTGAAGGATTTGTTGACACATCAATATCACTATTCTTTGGAAGATCATGATAGGAAGAATAATTTGGTAAATGTGGTTTTGTTCTATCTACTTTTATGAAGCCTCCTCTTAATTGAGTTATGCATGCAAAAACATGCTTCAAAGAGTGTGGGTTATCTTGACGTTCACACTTCAAATACATTCTTTTCTTTGATAAAATAGATTATGATCTTAACCATACACATTATCAATTGCTTCTGATGGTTATTATCTCAGCATGATTGAAGAATATGACAATAGACTGCTTTTTTTAGATAGTGTCATGATTATAGCAGTACCTCGTATGGAACAGGACAGCCTGGTTGTGATCGATTTTTTATGTGGGTCAGATAAAGACCTACATTAGCATAACCCACCCACCCAACAAAATCTGCACATATCTGTTAGATAAAATAGACCCATATCACTAGTCCCCTTTAGATATCACAATATATGTTACCCATTCCCAAAATTGTCTTCGTGAGGGGAAGAACTAGATCTTGCTAACAAATAACAGAAAATGCGATATTAGGGTCTCGTAGCATTATCAAGATTACATAAGTGCCCAAATTGCACAAAGATAAGGTACTCTTCTGACCAGGGTTCCTCATCTCTTCTTGAGGTCGGAATTGATCCTTACTCCCTTCAAGTGATCGGACAACAATGGATACTTGATGGTGTGACTTGTCCAAGTAAAAATTGTTTCAAGATTTTATCAGTTAGTAGATTGATGGATGAAGACCTCGATGATATTAAATTTCTTTTGTAGTCCAAGACAAATTTGGTCTTTCAGGTATTTATCTAAATTCTTCTTAAATATTCAATTGCCTTTTGGACCTCTTCATAGGAGTTCACAGTGAGATTAATGTCATCAACATTAAATAGCAAGAATAAAAACTTCCGATGCTGTTTTTCTAATAATATACAAGGACAAATGATTGTTGATTATAACATGGTATGTCAAGTACTGATTGACGGATTTATACCCACAGGTCCTGATTGTTAAGCCAATATGACTTTGTAATTGATTTGAATACATTTTTCGACATTTGGGAACGATATGATTCAGGCATTTTAAGTCCTTCTAGAACTTTCGAATTTATATAAATTTCATTATCAAGTGAACCGTAAAGGTTAAAAAAAAACAAGCTGTAAATAATCCATAAGATATATTTCAATATTTTCATAAAGCTAAATCGATGAGATATCGACAAAGTTATTGCATCCACCGGGATAATTATGTTTTTCATAGTCGACACCGGGTCGTTGAGAGAGTCTTGTGCAACCAAAGAGTGCCTTTGTATCTACAAGAGTTATTTCTCCATTTCTTTTTCGTACAAAAACTCATTTATATCCATGGTTTTAACGCACTTAGGCGTTTGAGACTACGGTCAAAACCTCACTTTTGCAAGTTGAATTCAATTATGATTGAATTGACCTTTGCCATTTTGGTCAAAACATCTTTGCGACAGTCTTAAACAGATAGAGGTTCAAGGATCCTCATTTTTTGCATAATGTTAAGTGTGAAACATTTCATAGCGAAAAACATTATCACTATATTTTGGTCGAATCTGAAATTATCCCATCACTGGTAGAAATTATTAGACTCTTCATCACTGAGTCTTGAATTCACTGATATCTCAAGAATATCAGGATTACATCAGATCTGAATTCTTCATTAAGATTCTTTGTGTGTATCATTTTTTTGTACTTTTTTACTAAGGGGGGGTTTTATCTTTTGAACCCAATGGTCTACCACGCTTGAGGAATATTTGTGATTTAGAAGCCGTGACACTTGTAGACGGTTCTTTTGGGACGTCAATTCGGATAGGCACATTTACTGCAGGAATATGTGACTTTGTTGTCCTTTTCAAATCGATAAATGTGTTTGACATTTGATTTGCTATGTTTTGCAAATGGATGATCTTCTGGACCTCTTGTTCACAGAGATGGGAACGTGGATCAAAATGAGATAGTGATGAAACTTTCCATGCAATTTCATTTTTAAGTTTCGCTTCCCCTAATTGGGAAAATTTATTTCATCAAATCGACAATCTGCAAATCTTGTGGTGAATAAATCTTCCGTCAATGGCTCAAGGTGGCGAATTATGGAGGGTGAATCAAACCCAACATATATGCCTAACCTTCTTTGAGGGCCCATCTTAGTGCGCGGAGGTGGTGCTACTGGAACATATACAACACATCCAAAAATTCAAAGATGAGCAATATTTGGTTCATGAACAAATACCAATTGTGAAGGGGAGCATTTATTATAACAAGTCGGTCTGAAACGAACAAGTGATGCTGCATGTAAGATAGCATGAACCCAAATAATAGTGGACAACTCACTTTTCATAAGTAGAGGTTTTGCTATCAATTGTAGGCGCTTAATAAATGACTAAACAAGGCCATTTTGAGTATGAACTGAGCTACAGGATGTTCAAATTTGATCCCGACTGATACACATAAGCATCAAAGCTTGAAATGTGAATCCCAACATATCAAGGCGAATGCCTTAATGGGATAATCTGAAAATTGCGCTCTAACGTATCATTTGTGCCAATAATTTTGCAATGCATGTAGCGAGATGATAGAGGCACAAGTGAGGACCATCTTGAAGATGCGTCTATTAGGCCATAAAATACTGAACACCCCAGATTGGTGAATCTGTCCACAAAAATATTTCATGTATTTTTCTAAAAAATTGAGGGGATTCGATGTTACCTCATTGGTGATGGATCCAGTAATCAATTTTCTGGCACACAAGCAGCCACGGGAAACTATCATTTGTAAGTCTTCAGGTTCTTTATGGATGTCAATTGAGTTTTCAATGATTCGTCTAATAATTATTTTTTTAATCAAGCTGCCTATTCGGTCATTGCCAAAGGATAAAAGTTTTTTTTTAATTTTTTGTAATGTTGTTGTTTTTGTCTTAAGTCAGTAAACTTCTGGTTTACTAGAGTGTGCTTCAATTGTACTTATTTTGCCATAATACAGGCCGAAGATAAAGTTTTTCAACACATATTTCTGTCTGGGGAGACAATCTTGAATAATAACCGAAGGGTAATTTAACATTCATTTCCATATTTATTCTCTCAACATGATATCTATTTCGGTCGGCGATAGCTTTAAACAAAACTAACAGTGCTTGGGGATCTAAAGAAAGAAAATGCATAACTTCTATGACAAGGTTTTGGTCCCCGTAGACAGAAATATAGTAGCTCTTCGAAAGCCTTTAATTAGTGTGATTACCAAAAATGGTGTAACAAAAACTTGCTTTTATTCTAAAAGCAAGTAGGAAAGCATTATCTCATCTTTGAATATGGCCTTGCGTTGTTCACTATCATTACACAAATATCTTCAGATTGCGCATTGGTACATCCATACGGACTCTTCAAGCCAGAAAAGTTAAAATGAATAAACAAATTATAATATTATTGTAACCATTACACAACAACCTTTTTAGTTATTTTCAAGTCCCCTAGAACGCCATATCTAGTTTCACGTCAAATGAAAAGAGTATACAGTTTTTATAAAATAATAAGACGCTCAGGGGGTTAATCTTTACTCTTAGTCTTCATAAGTGGGTTTCTCTGGGAATTTCAGGCATATGTTGTTGGGTACATTATGCCATGTTTCCCAACACATATACATTCTAAAGCATTTTCTAATCAAATAAATATTATGACAATGGATTCGAATCACCACACTTTAACATGTCCCTAAACCCCGGGCAATCGCTTTGAGCCCCAACATCAACACCAGAGTCGACCCCAAACCTATCCTTGATCAAGAACTTGATCCTCAACCCGACTTTGGTCTAATAACCTAACTTAGATCAAGGTCGTGAGTGGGGTTCCGGGGTTAGAATCAAGAGTTGTGATCAGATTGAGAAGCCGAATCCCATATGAGGATCAAGAGTTGAAGGTCGGGTGATCTTAGGTCCAGACTGTTAGTGAGGTTGAAAAAGATTTATGAAAAATATTTTTCAAAGTTGTTTTGTTATAAATTGGTAATGAAACACATTTATAACATATTTAAAGCCAAAAATCAACTAAATGCTTTATTTTTCTAAAAAAAAAAATAGAAAAACCCTCCTACTATACAACTGCAGACACCTCCAACAACTAAAGTGAGTCCACAACATAGAAATTAATCTGCAATTAACATCAATTGTAGTAATATAATGACTTGTTTTTTACATTAAAAACAACGTTGGTTGATAACCGTAAGTGATGAAATAGCGAATCAAAATCGATGAAATAATATTCCAATATTAGTATGTACAAAAAAAAACAATATAATTATTTATGGATAAGACTTAAATTTTACTAGTAAAAATTTTGCCATGACAAAACACCCGTGCTTTAGATAAGTATATACTTGCAAGTTGTGCAAAAAGTTAGAATGGTGTTGGTTCATGATGGTCTGTCTGCTCGCATGCAATTGTACCATTGGGCTTTTACAAATTTGAAAGGTACTTATTTCTCAGTAGAACAATCTTATAACTTTGTTTTCCGTCAAACACAATATGCCCTTATTAGTTAATTTTTATCTTGAGGTCTCGAGTTGTAGTCCCTCTGAAAAGGAAGTCGCCTTTGTTAGGGACCAAAGTAGTTCAAATTCTTTTGGATAGGAAGTCGCCTTAAGAAGCATTTTACTTTCATTGTGAAAATTCTTAGTTGGACTCTAATATGGATACATATTATCGAGTGAGAAACAAAAAATCCTTATTTATCTTTCAATTATGAAAAGTTACTGCATAACATAAATATATATAACCACTTATATATATATCTATAGTATAATATATCATCAGTCTATCTAAATCTATACCTCAATTTTTAAAATTAAAGCTCATTACAGCACTGGAATGCATTTTGTTGATATGCCTTAATATGAGAAATTTCCAAACAAATTTTGGATCAACATAAATCTCAATTGACGAATATCAAACATCCATATATATCCCAATAAAATCAAGTTGAGGAACAGGGGGAGATGTAATAGAATAAAAAGTGGCGCTCCTTATGCAAATTGGAACCAAAGTTAAAGTTGTACTTATGGGGGAAATTAAATTGCAAGTAGTATCAATTTCATATTCTAAGAATTTATAATTGATAGCTCAAGTTAGAAAATGAGCCATTTTATTGTATTATATAACAATTTGAGTAATGAGCCTCATCCTACATAATAGTTTTGCACCACTTGTTCATATATGCTTTTCAGTTTGAATTAAATTAAAACTTGTTGCAGCATAAGTGCTTCTAGTTCAAGTTCATAATCCAAGTTTTCTGTAATCTCTATCAACTCTTACAAAATTTTTCGTATTCGGTAATTTCTAAAAATAATGAACTATACAAATTTTCAATAATTAACTTAAAGTTATTTAACAAAACTACTTAAATGCATCGTTTAAGTAGTCAAGACATTATTAAGTTTAAAATTAAAGTTGGTTTAAAATGAAAATCGAAAAGATCATAATGATCACAAAATGTTATTGATATCATTGGTGATGAATCATTGGTTTGTTAAATGATTTCGTAAGTGAATTTTAATTTTTTTTTAATAATACGAAATGACAAATTGAGTTTTTTTTTAATTAATCCATAACATTCATATGTACGTCACACTTATTTTATACTATTCCATATACAAACATTATGTCCTACATGGGTTTAAGTTTTTCATATTTAATTGTGATTGTCTTGAGACTATTCAGTTATTTTAATAATAGTGCCAAAATGTGCTTTGAAAAAATGCTAATTTATCAAGTTATGTAATATGTAGGCTAGGTTTATGTGATTTATATCAAACTATAATACAAACTATAATTATTATGGAGGATTTTTAGGAGAAATTATATATGAAAAGTTGCACTAAAATATGGTATTCCTCCTCCTGAACTTTAATTCATACTAATCCCCATGCACATTAATCACAAGTATTTTTGTAAGATGTCACTTATTCTCAAGAATCATTCTTTTTTATGAATTTTTACTAATTGAAGCACTACATAATTGTAATATCACTAGCATTCCTCGTCTTCTACTCCATTCTCCTTGGCTACCCCACCTGCTCGCGGCTCCCTCCCTTGGGAATAAAGAGTCCACACCTAAACCCCCACCACTCATACCCCACATCCACGGTTTACTTTATCGTTTCTCTAGTTTCGTTAAAATAGAAAACACTGATATCTTTAAAGTATGCTACTAAATTTCAACAAAACGTTATTATGCAACCAGAATATTTTTCCCCATCTCCGATAATTCACATTTTGAATTCATAAACGTCAATTTTTAAATTTTAATAATAAATTCAAAATAAAATTTATAAATTTAAAACTACATACATAATATTTTCCTATACTATTACAATACTGACACATTCTTATCTTATTAACTATGGCCTCGTTACATTGCGAATTATATTTCGCAGCAACCGCTAGACTCACGCGGAACCGCTTAAGAGGTTGACTGTGGGAGCTACTTTGTAGCCTTTTGTAGAAACAATGATCCAAGGGCTATTACGAACGAATTACGTAGGCAGGAAACGATCAACAATTGAATTCTTTGACGCACGAGCAGATTACGTAATTATGTAAGGAATATACCAGGGCGCGTTTGCCTTATTAGACTCTGTTTAGCGAGTTGTATGCAGTTGTTCAAGAAAAACCTCCCTCTTTCTAGAACGATTAAACTCAACCCACTAGGACCCCACACGTTTTATCATTATCGGAAGTATAATTTAAGAAACTATTGCTTAAAAAATAACTTACTTATTATTCTTTTTCCTTTTTTACAAAAGTGGCATTTAACAAATGATTAAGTCGCATTTTTTTAAATGACACGGAAACAGGTCCTAAAATTCACCTCTTCGAAGTTTACAATGGTATAACAATTACCCTTCATCATACCCATCCACCGAGTGGCTCAAAATCTTTTTTCATATATCCACCTATTGGCTCACACACCATAAATAAACCCTTATATCCCACCTGGTTCAAATATTACCACTTTTTAACTTTTTTCAAAAAATTAAACAATCTATAAATAATTTGATTTAAAATACTTGCGTGCACATATTGGTTAAATAATTTAATTTTTAATATAATTTAAACTAACCACACTAAACCGCACTTATCAACTACCTAACCACCTCACCACATTAATAATCTAATTATAATATCAAAATCGTCATACCAAGTCACCTAAAAACAAGATGAAAGTATATAGATTCCTGAAACAATGACAAATAACCAAAAAAAATTTAAAGATTCGAGCCCGAATCGAAAGCCTCAATTAATTAGGTTGAGAGCCGCTTAATTCATAAATTATACTATAAGTTAAATTATAACAAATAGTGAACACACACATATTTTAAATAAATTTAAATGTTTAATAATAAATATAAAAAACGCGTTAAATAGCTGTGGTCAAATTTTGAATCAAAAGTGTGTGGATGACAACGGTATTTTAGACCCAAATATGGAAAATGTGGATTTACAATGTAATAGTATTGAGATGCCAATAAAGACGTGGATGGGGGTAATTTTATACTCATTTTCAATACGTGTTAAAAGGATATTTTAAGGACTTATTCCGTTTTAAGAACAGATAGACAATTTCTTTAACCCTTAGTATTCGTGCTACACCATATTAGTTTAGAACAGCTTTACTTTTTAATTTAAGGAAAGTTGTTGAAGTTATAGTGCTACACATTTCATTTACAAAATTATGGCTGAAATTGTTATGAAAGAGTTTGTCTCATTATTAGCCATAATTCTAGCTGATGTTCTAACTCCATACACGTTGTTGCCTGCTCCCACTCCTCACGATCACAAACCACCCTTGCTATGCTTTTGTATAAGGCTAAAATCTAAGTGATAGTGATATCATATCTATACAAGGAAAAAATCGCAAATCCAATATGTAAATAACATAATATACCCATCAAATTTGTTATTAAAAATGATTCACATTAAAATGTAAATATCGATACCAAATTCCTAACACTATCTAAAATTATTAATTAAAACATTACCATTTTAATCATAAAATACTATTCTGATATTGGATATCTAAGATTTTTTTTCAAACACTTAAAAATGAATTCCTCCCTCTTCCACTACACACTAGCCTAATGAACCCCTTTACACTCTTCCCTTTCTGCATTTGTTCTACCTCATCATTACTCCCCGTTCATTTCTTATATCTTGTACCATATAGTGCACCTTAAATTGTCCCGACACTAATATTTAATAGACAACATCATCATTTTCGCTTTATAAATATTCATTTTGTATATATATGCATCTATCACCATGTTGTATTTGTAAAAGACTATCCATCCTCCACCAATCTCTCCTTTGGAGAATTAAGGAAAGAGAGCATTAAAAAATGCCTTGTTCAACTTCAAGCTGCAGAGAATCCAACCCCACACCACCACCACTCTCCGCCGGAAACTACTTCCAAAACCTCCTCAAGCCGACATGGGCTGTTATCCGGTTCAGTTCTCGTCCCCTAATAATCACTTACATTACCACACCCACGCTGTAAGCCCCAACCAGTGCTGCTCCGCCGTGGTGCAGTCAATCTCCGCCCCGATCCACGCCGTATGGTCACTAGTCCGCCGATTCGACAATCCGCAAGCGTATAAGCATTTTCTCAAAAGCTGCCACGTCATCGTCGGAGACGGAAACGTCGGCACTTTAAGGGAGGTTCAGGTAATTTCCGGCCTCCCAGGCGGGCGCCTCTATCACGGGAGAAATTGGGAAATCTTAGACGATAAGGAACAGTGTAATACAGTTTCATCAGCTCAAGTCAACATCAGCGTCGTCGCGGAGATCACAGGCTTAAACAAAATGACAGATCGGTGACGCGCTGCCACCGGCGGATGATGAAACGGACGGTATCGGGTGGAATCGTAACGTAGTAGATATCCCACAGGGAATATACAAAGAAAGAAACGTGTGTATTCGTTATACAATGTACTTTGCAATTTGACAAATCCGCTACGAAATCGCTGAACACTACCTAACAACTAATTTGTAATCATGGTGACTATTTAATTTTGTATATTTCTTTTAGTCCTTCGATTGATTTTTTTTTTTTTTGGAGTTGTGATAGATCGATGAACTTTTTGCTTAGGTGTAATCACCTTAGGTCCTCCTAAGTTTTCATTTATTAGTGAAAAATCTTTCCAATTTCGAGTTTGAATGTTTACAGTTCGAAATTTATTTTTTCCTTCAACATGAATTAACGTAATATCAAAATTACGTGTACAGTGTTGCTATAATAGTTAAGAAAAATTACATAAACAGCCGTTTATATTTTAATTATCAATTTTAAGTATACTTTTAATTTTTACCGAATTTTTGTCAACTTGTAGCTTATAATTAACTTAAAATATTTTTAGAAACACATTTACATATCACTTTTTATATATACAATTTTTAAATTTTTAAACCAAGTAAAAACGTATTCGCTCAGACAGTCATCATCCGCTCTGCTCTTTTTCTTTTTCTTCTTTCTCCTTCTCCTCGTCTGTCAAATTTAGGGTTTTTATTTATATTTTTTCTTCTCCATTTTTCTTCTCACAATATTTTAATGGAAGAATTCCGTAGTTAAGTGAGGGATATTGATAAATTAAGTCGAATTCGAAAAGTTTATAGAAGGAAAGTCCGAATTACAGGGTCAAGTTTCGTCTTCTACTTCTCTATGGATGAAGTTTCAGTGTATTTTGGGAATCTCACAAATATCGAGGGCAGAAACATGAGAAAGAACAATATGAGGAGAAGAACATTGAGGAACATAACGAACAAAGAAGGTAAAAACGAGTTAAGTGGTTAAAAAATGAAGAAATAAAAAAAGACTGTGTTAATTTGCATCTACATCGAAGAAACTCGTTGACAGTAGGATGATGATATTTGAGGATTTAACCTCCTCAATTTCAAACCAAAGTTTGAAAACTAAAGATGGATTGGAGAAGAAAACGCCGAGTGAATATGGAAAAACATGAAATCGTTTACTAAAAATGTCATTCTACCAGAGAGTAGATATCTGGTATGTGCTAGTCCATATCTTAGTTATTTGTTGTTTAGCAAGTTGTATGCGGATTGCTTCGCGCTTGTTTTTTAGATGTAGTATGGTGACTATCAATCTTAATATCAATTTAGTATGACAACAAAAAAAACGAGAAGTGAATATAGCAAGGTAGGGATATCTGACAGTGCTGACCTTAACAGATTGTATTTGTAGTGTCCTAGTACCTAAACTCTGAGATCTGTCCATTTCACGTTACAGAACACTATTGGTTCATGTTAGTGTTATTGTCTTACTAGTGTGTTTTACTTAGCATTCCTTCCCAATATGATTATAAATTAATAATTAGATTTGACATTAACCGTCTATATTAGTTTTTTCCACATTTTGGTGGCGAATTTGGTGATTGTCTATAAACTACTGCATTTCTGTAATATTTTTTGATCCTTTGTGAATAGCTCTTAGAGGGAGGTTACTTACTGTAATGTAGATGTGTTGGTGTTGCAATTCATATTAGGATAACAAACTACAAGATCAAACAAATGCTCCCTCTCACTACTTATAGTATCCCCTTAAACTTTTCAAGGGGCATGACACGATATATAAGGTTGACGCATTTGAACTATACATATGTTTAGGCCTGACTTGTATTTGAAGTTGATAAGATTGTTTCTCGATTTTGGAACATAATGATCAATTGTTGTAATTGAACTTTAATTCATCTTTTATTCAACTGATTACTACCTGTCTTTGATCACATAGTACAAGTGAACTACATCATCCTTCATTCATCTTATTATGTTAGTACAAAACATTTTAAATATCCAATGTTTAATATGCATATGTCGGATCGTAAATTCTGTGAAACATCCTGGTGTTGTTGTATATTTCGAGTAGAGTAGGTCATGTTACACTATCATAGTGTCATTGAACAAATCAAACTATCTTTTCATGCTAAACAACTTGAGTTGTTTAGGAATACATGAGTGTTTTGTGGGGTATGTTTCTTGACCCTTCTCCGGAATCGACAGCACACAACTACAAACTTATTCATTGTCTTGATAAATAGAAAGAGTTAAAGAACACCACCCGGAGGATGTTTTGCTATTGAAAATAAATAACAAAAAGTTTGTTTTTTGTCTTAGAGAATTTGGGATATTTACGGGCTTTAAATTGGGGGGGGGGGGTTCGTTAGTGATGGCACTTCTATCAATTTTCCCAATTCTAGATGTAAGTTTGATGAGTAGTTTATTTTTCGTACTAAAAAGTCACAGTCCAACGAGTCATCTAACGTGCACTTCTTTTTAGCTAAAATTCAGAGATTATTATTCCACATGTTTTCATTTTCTTTCTATACTTCATTACATATTTTTTTATTTTCATATGAGGCAACAATACCAAAATTACAGCAATAGAAGGATTTTACCGTTGATGGAAATGAAAATTTCAATTCATCTCCGTGGGTTTAGATATGTACCCACAAAAAGTTGTCTGATTCTGTGAGACATGAGCCTTAAGTCAACACATAAGAATAACAAAATAGACAGTGGTAGCTTGCCTTTGCTCTTCAAATTTGGGATATTTGAGATGTTTCATTCAAAGGTTTGCGAGTTATAGCTTTCGTTTTGTTGATTCTATTCCAAGAATCTTTGAATTTGGAATACAATTAGCAGAAAGTTCATGGTTAAAATATCTTAGAAAAAAATGTCTCTTCATGCCTACAAAAAAATAAAGTATTTGTAACCAAAGTTAATAAATTTTATTACTTGTAATTATTTGAACTCAAGTTAAATATCTCTAATGTTAATGTTGGTGTATTTGATTTTTCAGTGGAAGACCTAAGTGGACTAGTGAAGATTAAGTATCCAAATTCAGGCTGTCCTGCACTCGGATTACCATGTTTGAAATTTTAAACATTGGGGAGCCTAAGATCAAGTCACGGTCTAGACATTTTTGACCATAAGTCAAAAATGGAGAAAGAGCTGTAAAAGTATACACAAACTAAACTTTTGGCTTTTTAATTTTTAAACTGTTATTTTTATTTTAATATTTTGCGTTATGATTTATATCTATTAGGATGAATGATACCCAAAGCGTTGAAGATAAGATTGATTTAGGACAAATAAATCAAAGAATTGGTGGTGAACTCAAAAAAATAATTATTGGAGGGATTTTCTTTGCTGTTTGACTAAGAAGTGGATCAGGTATGAAACTCTGTTATTCAGAATGTCAGGAACCTCTAAGAAGCTGCCTGGCGAGACATTTTCGCGTGGATTTACGTATTTTGCAAATGGAGGTTCGTTTATATTTTCAGTACATTTCTGTTATAGTTCATATAATAATTCTTAATATATAGTCAATAGTTTCTTCCACTAATCAGAATGACACGAATTATATTATCATTTTCCGTTTAACTTTGATATTTTTTTTAAATAATCATGGTTTAATAATGGCATATACAACATTTTACACCGCGTGTTAATGCATCTGTTAATGAATCGCATAGGGGATGAGGATCATGTTTTGGGATCAAATCCAAAGGAGAATCTCAAGTGCTTAAAACTTCAAGAATTTTTGATGTTGACAAAAATTTTGAGAAGCAATCAAGTACAAAATAGGTAATGAAGGATTTTATCAATATATTACATATTTCATATATTTTTAATTCAATTATTTTTAATGTTCTTGTGTTATGTACAAAATGAGAGTTGCAAAGGAATTGCTATTGAAAAGTTCTTTCACAGGTTGTTGCTGATATAAATGGATATTCATTTTCTTAACTTCAACTAAACTTCTTATCGTTTTTTTTGATAATAGTATTAAAATATTTATTTTAAACTACATGCCAAGAGGCAAACCGATTGAATACTTGAGGGTGAAACCTTATGGTAATAGTTAAGTAAAAACCCAACATAAATCAGTGTCTGCCAATACGTTGATTGAAATAATCAATATAATCTAATTATAAATGTTATCTGCAGCTGCAAGAGAGGATTGTCCAAAAACCTTTGACATACTTGTGATGACTAATTATTTATACTTGATCAAGGATCTTTTCTCATATCAAGGAACTGAAAAATCTTATCTATAAAAAAGAGCCATGTGTTTGATCAAAACAAAAAGAAAGTGTCCCGAAGAAAACGTGGCAATCAAGAATAATCCAGGGAGTTAAATACATCATCCCTCCACATAACTTTGTTGAATTGGAGGACACTTTTATGTGTAACACAGTCAGATTTTTAGAGACAAACATCCCTTTTATATTCAATCGTGGAGATGAATGCCACTGATTTGATCGATTCATTCACTAATGGCTTTAACGGTACAAAAAAAAGGTAATTTATTTTTGTTTTTGGGATAATTGTCACAACCAACATCAGGGACGCGACGAGGCACAAAGCACATTTTAACCCTCCTATGGTGAGGGAACCAACAACCATCTAAAACCTTACCTTTCATTCAAGATTACAACAAGAAAATATGCTGGAAAGACTACAAACTCAATAATAAAACAATTCAATACTAGTTATTATTATCCCCCAAAATTGGAAATTCATCATCAACAAGAAACATCTATCTCAAATTACTTAACTAGGAATGATCTAAGAACAAATAAACTAAAAAGCTAGATTCACATGCCTGAAGTTCAAGGCGATCAAGACTTGAAAGAAGAGACCCAGTCCAAGCTCAAACCATTAGCTCACCCTGAAATTCCGAATGAAAGGAGACTGGGCTAGATCTAGCTGTTGAGTTTGAAGCTTGACAGACGTTTGCGCATTACACAAATACAAAGAGGAAAACATGAAGTAAGGGGTTCATACAACCACACGTACTGAGTAGATATCATCTGCACCAATAGGGAACAGTATATATTAATAATAATGTAATCCACTACAATTACTCAACATGTAGGCAACATAACAACATGAATTCAATCAATAACTACAACGGTTCACACATGAAGGACCCTCAAGCCTCATACATACTCCGATTGGGACTTAAGTTCATTAGATTGCACAGTATATTCCATTACTCTTTCAAGATTCATTATCTTTTCTTCCTCTTGTGTCGTACGTGACCCTCCGATCCTTCTATTTCTAATCCTGGTGCCAGGGAACGTGGCACTCCATCCATCATTCTATCCTGTACCGGAACTTGGCAACCCCGATCACATATTCTATCACTGTGTCGGGAACTGTGACACATCGAATCCTCATATTTCATTCTATCCTGTACCAAGGTAACGTGGCACCCGTCCATATTCTATCCTGGTGTCGGAACGTGACACTCCGATCCTCAACTATTCTTGCTATCCTGGTCCAAGAACGTGGGCACCAAACGATCCATATTCTATCCTGGGGTCGGAACGTGACACTCGATACCTCATATTATTCTATCCTGTTACAAGTGAACTTGGCACCCCCGATCCCCTAATTCATCAAGCCTTCTTTTACAACTAAGAGGTGCAACATCACATTCGCATTATAAATTTTCAACCTTCTTTCATACTAAGGCATACATCATTATCATTATCTAAATATATCACAGTGAATTAGGGTTCTTTCAGATTTGGGATTCAATAACTTCATCATGCTTTATGGTTAATTCTCACACTTTTGTAATCATAAATCATGCAATCATACAACTTAGCAATAGCAGGAGTTTACAATATTAATCAACACAAATATTCACTATTAAGAATTCACTACGAATATCGTAACATAACCATAACCTACCTCCAACCGAAGAATTGAATCAACAAGCCTATCTTCTCAAATCCTTGCTAATCACTCTTTTCGTCTCTCTCTCATTGACAATCGATTCTCTCGCTCTTCCATTGCATTCTTTCTATATTTTGTTTATTCAACCCATCTTTCTTTTTAACCCTAATAAATATATAATTAAGAATAAAAGATGGATAGAAATACTAACCCCCTAAGTAACTTAAATTACCATCTTTTACCCCCACGTAATATAGACTTATTAATACATTACAACCATAACTTTAGCATTAAAGCAGGAATAGATCAAAAACGATCCCTAAACGTGTAAAGAAATCGACCCGAACTGGGATGCGTAGAACCCGTGCGGGCCGTCGCGCCCAAGCGACGGTCCGTCCTGCTGTCCGTCGTATGCAAAGAGACTTGTTTAAGTGGATTGCCCTGTGAACGGGCCGTCGAGCCTTAGCGACGGTTCGTCCTGCCACTACCGTCACGACGTTCAAGAGAGTCGATTTTCATACCCATTTCGTTTTTCAAGTGTTTGAAAACGACACCCTCCACGACGGTCCCAAATTGTGCCCTTACGGTCCGTCGGGGGCCTACCGTCCATCTGGCCAAGTTTATTCCCAGATAAAATCTGTTGCTCCAAACGACTAAACATGTCGTTACCAATGATACCAATTTAAACCCTCGTGAAAGATCGGTCCCCGAACGATCACAATCAGGAAACCAAGTGCGAACAGGAATACCTGAAATTCCGTAAACTCTGTGGGTATCTTTCCCGCAATATCTGCAATCCTTCTCCCAATTGCTTCTTCAATCGGTCGAATTCTGCCATTGCACCTTGATGGATGCAATCTCTCTTGACCCTCAACTTGCGAACTTTCCTAGCTAAAATAGTAACATGTCCTCCTCATAAAGACAAACTTCTCATCCAAACAACACTGGGATTCCCAACGGATATGTAATTTTTCCATCTCCATGGTTATCTTTTCAACATGGCACTGAAAACTAGAGGCACTCCGGACGCCCTGGGGGGCAAGGCTAATTCCTAGCCACTCCCCTATTCGCTTTAAAGAAGTACCTCAAATGGTCAATGTACCTTGATAACTTTACTTACCTCTTTGCCAAAGCCGCAGTCACCCTTTCATATAGGTGAAACTTCAACAAAGACTTGTTCAACCTTCCATAACTCCAATCTCTAAACCTCCGGCTATATAGCATACATCCTTTTGTTCTACTTTGCCTTTGCGCCGCATAGAAGCTTTTTCTTGAAATGCCCTCAATTCACCTTTTCTAACGAATCCCTACAAAAAGAACCGGTACCCCCCAAGGTCTAACCTCGAATGCAGCAAACCACCCATGGGAGATCTAACACCTCCTCACCTCCTCCCAATACATGCTTCAAATGAGCCAATATCACTACTGGAGTGATAGCTATTTATTGACGAAAACTCTGCCAAAGGTAAGAAGCTAGCACCAATGGCCCCAAACTTCGGTTAGTCACTCATGCGCGAAGCATATATCCTATCCTCAACACTTGAATCGTTCCGCCTCAGACGACTCATCGTCTGAGGTGGAACACGCGGTACCAAAGGTCCAACCTATGTACCGACAATTCTTGGCATGGCAATGTTTTCACCAAACTAGAAGTAAACGGCTACCTCTCTACTGTATATAAGTGTAGTGGAACCCATGCAATACGCAACGATTTCTGAGATGTAGATTATTTGCTAACATACTCTGCATGGTGAGTCAATACCTTTGACCGGAATGAAATGAGCAGACTTGAGTCAAAAGATCGCCACAATTAACCCAAATTGAATCAAACTTCCCCATGGTGTCTTTGGAAGACCAACCACAAAGTCCATTGCAATTCTCTATCATATCCATCAGGAATGGGCATTCTTTGAAGTGTTCCTCCGGGCCTTTGGTGTATCATACAGTTCACTTGATTTACAAAGTTTTGGACACTTGGCAAACAAAAGCCACATATATAGCGCTTCATTCTACTCTTCCACCAAAAAGTGTGATTTTAGGTCGGACGATCACCATCTTTGTTTGCCCCGGATGTATAGAATACCTTGAACATGAGCTTCTGCCAGAAAATCGTGTTATCAAATCATCATGCGGGTACACATACCTTCCCTAATCCTCAAAACACACCTTTCCTCGTCGATGTTAGCTTCTTTAGCTCTCCTCGCAACACATTTATCTCGAATTTGCCTTAGTTTCTCCATCAAACGTTTTCCTTAATCTTATCAAGAACGAAGATCTTGACTTCCACACGAGCCAACAATTATCCCACCCTTTCTATATTTATTTCCAACCTCATCAGTCGTTCCAGAGTCTGAACCTCTCTAGCCAATGCCGTCTAGAGGCTTGCAAATGACTAGACTTACCATGCTTCCCGCCTGTCTACTCAAGGCATCTGCCATGCAACCATTCGCCTTCCCGGATGATACAAAATAGTGAGGATCGTTCAGTCCTTGGGCATAGGTCCCCAACATCTCCTTTGCCTCAAGTTCCATCTTTCTTTCTGAGAAAATAAAGACATACTGACGGCTACGGATGACAATCCTGTACCTCACACTTAACAACCATAGAAATGGTGTCCTCCATTGCTTCAATGGCAAACACTAACCGCGGTGCCAATTCCAGTCATGAGTGGATAGTTCCGTTCATGCACTTTTACAATTGTCTTGCAGGCATAATGCAATCAACGTTCTTCTCTGCATTAGCACTGCAACCCCAACCCGAACAGAGATGCTCACATAAAAGGAAGTTCTTACCCTCTAACATACCCGGCACTCGTGAGGGATAGTGCTGTAGTCAACAAAGTCTTAACTTCTGAAAGCTTTCCTCACTTCTATTTGACCATACAAATGGAACATTCTTGCTTATGTCAGTTCGTCAATTGGTGGAAGGCAATCGGAGAATCCTTGACAAAGCGGCGAGTACACTAACCCAACAAACTCCGTCTTCTTTTCTTGTTCTGATCACATTAGTGTCTTACCTACCCCAATTTCTTCACTGTCTCAATCTTAGAAGGAATCTACCATCACCCATCCTTCGAAACCACGTGCCCCAAGAAGGACACTGCATCTACCAAAACTCGCACGTCGAGAACTTGGCGTAAAGCTTTTCTCGTTCTTCCCTCACATTCCAACACAGCCCTCAAATGCTCCTCATGTTCCGTGCTTACTTTGAGAATATACCAGATATATCATCTATAAATACGATCACACAAAGAGGTCCAAACGGCTAAATATCCGTTCTCAGCTCATGAACGCACAAGGGGCGTTCGTAGACCAACATACATCCACCACAAAAATTCGAATGTCCAAACCTCGTTCGGGACAAAAAGCAGTCTTTGGCACATCAGTTGCCCGTATTTCATTGATGATAACCGGAGCTCAGTCAAATCTTAGAGAAGACAACAAGCACCTTGTAAATTGATCGAATAAGTCTCAATGCGAGGAAGAGGATACTTGTTCTTAATAGTTTACCTTGTTCAACTTCGGAGTCTAGATGCAACATCCGAAAACTTCACCATCCTCTTTTTTCACAAACCAAAACCGGAGCACCCCCAAGGAATGCACTTGTTCTAATGAAGCCCTTGCTCAGCAACTCTGAAGTTGAGCCTTGTACTCTCTTAACAACTCCGCGGGAGCCATTCTATAAGGGGGTAATAGAAATGGGGCGTGTGCCTCGTTTCAAGATCGAGACAGAATCATATCCCATAGAATTCCCTGTCTGGGTGGCATACCCGGAAGAATCTGCAGGGACACCTCCAAAACCTCGCGGACTATCAACCGAACCACTCAATCGAAGTTACTTGGTAGTGTCATCCTTGAGATGGGCCAAAGAAAGCTAACACCCGACTTTACTACCCATTTTTCTAGTACACGAAGAAATGAGAATGATCCGCCCGATTGGAAGTGTAAGTCACCCTCCCACACTAACGGATCTGTCCCCATGGCTTGGCCAATGTCACAGTTTTAGCAATTACAATCCAAAGATCGCAAAAATTTGGAGAAAGCCATAGATCATACCCAGAAATTACCTCAAAGATCACCCATTTCCTAAAATAACCAAATCAAAAAATACATAGTGTTGGCTCCCCCACAGTTCACCCACCCACAGACTATGTACCTTTCAACTAACTTACCACAGACTCACACCCACACGGTGTAGAAACACTAACATCGGCATGTTCAAGTAATATCACATGCAATTTTAGACCATTAGCAGAACGGATGAAATACATATGAAAACGATAGGAGCCGGACTGTCAAATCATACAGATGCCATGCAATCACAAACAAGATTACTGTGATAACAGCATCAGACGCCCCATCCGCTTCAGATCTCCCAGGAAAAACTTAAACAATGGAGAGGCCCTATCTTTGTCTGTCCATTTGCCCCTACCAAATGTTGCGTGTAGTGGCTTCCATTTTGCCCATCACCTTCTGGCCGTTGTTGAATACCCCATTACCTCGAACCACTCACTCCTCCGCAGAAAAGCGGCCTCTACACATGACACCCTCTACCTCTAGCTAGTGGATACTGTAACTTCTGGTTTGTGGTACAAGACCTCTGATTTGTCCAAACCTCCCCACACCGTCCATAACACTCTCGGGGTTCATGCATAGGTCGTCTCATCGGAATAGTGTTGCCGTTTCTGATGTGGACCCCCCCCCCCCAACTACAGTCTTTAGTGAAAGACTGAATTGGTCACTTGAAAGTAACCTCCGATCTCTGTCCTCTAGAGTGAGAAACCATTAAACTCTCCTCCCCTTCGAAACCTTTTTCGATGTCGATGTCGTGGGTTAAGTCGTTCTGGCTTTCACTTCCTTCCATCACTCCTTTCCCTCTATCACACAAATCAACCACCTCTTGGAAGTGATGAATTGCCAAGGTAGCCGTCACCTGTAAAGAAAATCCTATAAATCCGCACTCTGACCCCTCAACAAACCCCTTACAAAACGGCGAATCCGTTCTTGTGGACTGCAAAAAGTTGGGTGGCGTAGTCTGGATATGGCGGCGAAAATATATAGAGCCTCATACGCGTTAAACTGGTACATCCTCCCTTGCTCTAGACTTCAAGAACTCGTCCCCTTTTTCTATCGAATCACTCAAGTCCTTGGGGATATACTTCTCCATAAACAGCGTATAGAATGATTCCCAGTCATAGTGTGCCTTCTGTTGGTTGACACTCAACAGGGTGACCGCCACCCAACGTTTTGGCGGTTCCCTTGAACACCTTGATAGCTCACGAACTCAACGCCAACCGTTCTAATTCATACACTATACCCATCTTGATGGTAGATATCTCATGACAACAACCAGAAAATATCTAGGCATCCTCTGATTTGCTCACACATTAACGACTGTAGGGTTTCAATTTCAAGAAGCGTATACTGAAACATTTAAGCTGATCATTTGGCATAATAGGCCCAGTAAGTCAGGCGGTGGAAAAATGTGCCTTTCCCAATGATCAAGCATCCATACGGGAGCCATCGTAGGCCGCATTCTTTACCTCTGAAACCGGAAGATTGTTTGGTAGCAGAAACCACTGGAGGTGCCTGACCCTGTCGGATAACCCCACTAATATAAGCCAAGTACCTGGTTGATCATCTCTGGTTACGGTTGGTGTGGCATTTCCTCATATCTGTCTGCTCATTCTGATTCTTGCATTCTGCCCTTGTTGCACTGTAAGTTATCTCCCCTTCCTTCCTCCTCCCCCTCTACTTATCACCGTCCTCGTCGGTGGAGGTTTCACCAACCAACCTCACCGCCCTGTATCAAGAATGGGCTAGAAGTGCTTGTCCTCATTCCTCTAGAGACGTCCTCCCAACGACCTCCCCACGGCCTCTTGCCGTTGCTCTTACCTCGAGCTACAGCCCCAGTGGCTGGCTCAGTCCTTTTCTCTTGTCTTCCGTTGTTGTTGCTGGTGTGCGAGTCGTTGCTCTAGTTCGTACCATCTGCGAAATAAGTGAAGATGGTCAGCTACCAATTCGTATCGCCCAATATACCAAAATGGACCAAGTAGTAGCACGAAAGCAAGCAAGAAAATGCGAATTTTCCTGAAGTCTTA